>JAODUK010000018.1:5808973-5833564 GCA_027564635.1 Typhlichthys eigenmanni
GTTTAGGTAGACTTCCTTCGCCAGATATTCGTAGGGGGGCGGCGCCCGTGCGCCCATAATGTACCGGCCGCTCCTGGTTTGGTTTGTCTTACTAATTACATACTTTCACAGGGAGGAGCAGGTTAAGGGGGTTATTTGTTTCCAGGTGAAATGTATGTTGTACAGGGCTTGAGACTGCAACGTGATTAAGGGCTATATAAATAAAATTAACTAGACTTTTCTTATGCTTCAACAAATGCACGAAAAACTGACTTTCTTGACGCTAACTTTCTTTTAAATAGTCAAACATCATATGTGTGCTTTGTGTCACAATTCAAACGGGATCTAAAAATAATTAAATATAACATTAACTAAAACATTAATAGACTATTGCACATTTATACATGACCTTTTGTGGATGATATTAGGCCTACATATCACCTTTACTGTATGTTCCTTTTATCGGGTCAGTGACCTTAAAACAAGCAATTTATGAATGCTGCCTTGGGGTCACTTTGATACTATCGCCCTGTATAAAGTTAACTGCAGTGTCTGTCTGATAACCATTTGACATGACAAATGGGCTGTGTGCACCAATATGGCTGTGTGTGTGTTAGTGTGTGTACAGATTGGCTTGTCTGCAGTGAAGGAGGGCCTGTCAACATGAAGAGGTTGCACTGCACAACTGTCCATCAACGCCTGTGTCATCTGGGCCAGCTCTGCGTGTGTATGCACACACACACCTCAGTTCCTTACACACATTATACGCAGTACATGCAGGTACAGGTACATGCACACACCCAGTTATTTTATGGCTCTGAAAAACAGTTTTTTGATCATAAACAATGCTTTATATCTTATTCCGATGGCCTTCATTAAAGTGTCTGTACCTTCGAAAGCCTCTGGAGTGATTTACATAGTCTTCATATGATGCTCACAGCCGTCAAGTATTTCTTACCCCTCGCCCCCCTGTCTGGCTCTCTCTGTCTCTCTTTCCTCCGAGCTAACAAACCACTGGTGGGGCTTGATAGTGACATCATTCTATTTAATACACTTCTAGTTGTGCTACAGGCTAAGGTCTTTCACTGGCTTCAGAAGCAGTCAGCATGTGTTCAGGCCTGTTTTACCTCAGCACTGCATGTCAGCCTTTACATCATGCTAATTCAGACTGCTATGGTGCTGCTGTTTATTGGCATAGAAGCAGACAATGCAAATAATAATGAACTGATTTACATTTCTTCTGCTTTTTTAAAGAACCTTCTTCACCTGCCACCAGGTGGCGCATGCTCAGAACACTGTAGTTTCCATTATCACCACCAGGGAGCAGAATGTATCTTTCTATGTCAACCTAAAACCTCTGAAGCTGGCTCCATTTTCTGAAGAAATTTATTCTGAAATATAGGCTGTAAGTTTATTACGAGCTAGTGAACAGAACTGGAATGGAATAGCCATTTTACAAAGCCATATAAAAAATATAAATAAATCTCAAAGGCAGTGGGAAATTACATGAAAATATTACCATTATACAAATGGAAAGTGTGATTGAATAATGTGCCGGAGAAGATAAATGAACAGCACTTTGTTGGAAAATGCAGAGCTAAATAGGTTTTTAATTTCAGTAGTGGGATAAAAGAAGCACATTTCTACCCCATTTCGCTGCCAATTGATTAGTGGTTCCACACCTGCAGATAGAGTGGAGGCCCTATCTTCTCATTATCAGTTAATTAATATGCATGCGTGCATGCCAATTATCTTTCCTCTGCCATTTAGCAGAAATAAGACATTGATGTTTTAATGGTGCCCGAATGGATGGCTATTCTGTTGCTTTGAAGACAAGCAGAGCACATTGATTGACACAGCTTTCACTTGTTAAGAGAACCAATTGAATTAAGAGCTACCTGAGACAGTTATTATTATATGAATATTTCTTTGTATGATCTGCTGCCCACTACTTCTCCACAGACTTTAATCATAGGAGGAGCATTTGAAGGTTTGTGATGAACTCTACAGAACAAATATACAAGGGCATGGTTCCCAGTGTGGTATACATGTATCATCCAATCGGAATGGCGTTTAGATATATTGAAGGGCATGCAGAATGGTGCGCTATTACAGTATGTTCCCCCACAGATCCATGGCCTCACCATTAAAAGGGCCCAAGGCCACACCAAGTGAAGCAAAACCAAGATGAAAGTTATATTAATCATTATTCGATTTACTGTATTGCATGCCCTGAATTTATGTTCATAAGTCACAATCCAACATATTGTGCCTGTGAAATATGAAATCTTATTGAAAGTAGTACTATTAATATATTTAATCTCTGCATAAATGCTCCTGGCTGCACATTATGCCCAAGGTTATTATTTTATCTGTGCCATTCGAGTTCAGTGCCAGCATGGCAGAATGTAGAAGTGATTGTGAATGATGTGATTCATGGATCCCTTCATACATGAATTCCTTCTTCCACAACAGAGAGCAAACAAAAGAAGACGTGTATTAATCTCCATTCTCACTAATACTTCTGATCATGATCAAATATGATCAAGTATGTTCTAAATATTCACAATGATTCATCTTACTTACTTCCAGCAAGCTTCTCTCTCAAGTTCTTTGCTGTGCACATGCGGTGTCTTCTGTGAATACATGATCAGACGCATGCCAGACTGCTCTTTAATCTCACACTGGCCTTGAAGAATGTCCCTGATTCAGTCCCTTCCCCCGCTATGACTGCAGGCTATGCCTTTCACAATGCAGCACAGAGCACTTCTGATTGTTTATGAGCAGGCATGTGTCCTCGGTAAAAAAGCATTGTTCATTCTCACATTTGATAATGGTCACAGTGATCTTGTTTTAAATGACCTGTTTATTGACGGATCTAGAGGAAACAGACAAAGTGATCTTGTGTACAAAGCCTCTGTACAAATATCGTCTCAATAAAGATTTTGTCTGGGTTATAATACAGGCTCTTTCAAAATACTGTATGTTTGGTGCATGTAATAAAATTAATTTGTCCCACTGGAAAAGCAGGAATAATGTGTTTATGGTTTTACAGTACAGTTTTACTGTATAGCACTACATTTGAATTAATTTCCTCAAAATGGCAATGAGATAGGAAAATTGTGTCCCTGTGAACCCATACACACCTTATGAGCATTATGTATGGCATGTGCAATGTGCATGCTTGTGCATGTGTGCGTTGTGCAGTCCTTTACCTCATATGTATCATTAAGCAATATAATTCATTTCAAAGAGGAAAGAAACTCTCCTGTCCTTACAAACATACAAACAACAATTCCAATTTGGGACAGTATGGGATATGCAAGAAAAAATGTTTGGAGCAACATATGCTGCTGTCCAGATGTGGTCTTTACCAAGAACATGCCTGCATTTTCTTGTAGGACAATGCAGATATCATTGACTGCATAATCAGTAGGTTCGAGGTGATAGATTTGCTTGTCTGTAGTCCTGATCTGTTGCCAGGGGGGCAGTAGTCTCAGCCTCTGCCGTCCATTAACACTAAGTCACATAAGCAGCTCGACTGATGCATAGACTCCTGTAAGCTCGACAACACTTTCTGAAATTGAGAAGTAGATTTTCAATGGCTGTTAGCATTGTCACTCATGGAGTCTGTATCTGTAATTCCGGTGCGACAGTAGTGCAGTGGACTACTTTTTTACTAATGTCAGTTGTTACATATTTTAAGCACTAACAGTAGCCTACTTATCCAAAAGAACAATACCTGAAAACAGCCAGAGTCGTGAGTTTCTCAACAAATTCCCCTGTATAGGTTTATAGTCCTTTGTCATTGAGTTACAGTAGGTAGTTGGTTGTTGTGCATGTCAATCAATATACCTCTCCTGTCAAGAAGGCAGATCTTGACACAGTTAGCAAAGGCTATGCCCCGGCTGGCTCTGCAAGACTAGGGAGGCAGGGTCTGACTCTTGAAGCAGTCATGTGGTGACAGATAGTACTGCAGCCTGAACAACCAGCTGCAATACACACCCCATTCATAAATTAATTATCGATTTTGCTGCTCTGGACCTGAAATTAAATGTTCAGGTGCGATACTTGGCTCATATGGTGCTTCATAATATTATATTTGTGCTTATATGGGCTAAATATTCTTTCTAACAATGTCAATAGAGCGAGTTTGGTAGATTCTTTTTCATGACTTAATAACCATGCAACAAACTGTAGTCTTGTGCCAAGCCGGAAACTCAGATGCTGAGAATATGAATACAATGCGGAAGTACGCAACTCTGCAGTTCATCAAATGAGCAAAAGGGAGTACCCTATTTTCACATATACTCCAATGTTAAAATATCCCACTTTACAGCAGAAATTAACATGTTAACCTGGTTAAAAAAAACATCTCCTCATTCATGACAACTGATATTTTATAACTAATCAGTAAGAAATATATTAGCCATACATGTGTCCCATTATAATGAATATGGTGCACATGAATGTACTGTATGTTTGTAAAGAATAAACAACTACATATTCATCCATGATTACCATACAGTAGTTATTACAGTAGTTAATGGAGTAATTTATTTCTAACAGTGCAATCCAAAAATGTATTACCCTACAAAAGGAGTTGACTGAACACATGCACAACATGGAGCATGGCATAGAGTTTGTGATAAAGGAGCCTATAGAGGCATATAGGGGTGGGCTTGGTCTCCAGCAAAGAGGGGGTCAGTTTCTTTTTGTTACATTTCTACTGTAAAGTCACTGTACAGTACAGTACAGTAATGCTAGACTGGGAACCAGACAACTGTGAGAGTTTGTTTCATTTGCTGTGGCAGATACATCTGGTCACCCTCCTATTCAGACAAGATTTCTACCAAGCCTGGAATTGGACAGGCCAATCACAATACCTACATTACTGAAATATGGGGTGGGTTTGATACAATGTACAGAGTAGTGCCTTTTTCACGAAGAACCAATTATATATTATAAGAGTACATATTTTACAAGGATAACCCCCTTCAGACGAACCCTCTCATTTCCAAGGGGGTCCTAAACACAAATATACATAAATGCAAAAAATAATGAAAAACAAAACAAATACACTCACACAATTCTCACAGGCCTAGCTACTCCCTCACCAACTGACTCTTCAAAAATATTTAAATACCTACAGGGCGTACTGTACATACATACCCATATAAAAAAGTTATAGCTTCCACATCTAGTTGTTACGGTATTGTACTGTACAAAATTGCAACCAGAGGCATTTTGGTCTGTGCCAGTTGATAAGGCCTATGAAATACAAATTGAACAGAGATTCCAAACTACAATACAGCAACGCCCGGCTTCAGTAATGCCAAATGTTACATTGAATCAGTGTGAGCTACTGTAAGAATCAGGACTGCAGCATATTACAACATAACACTTCAAAGGGCCATCTTGAATTGCAGTTTGATTAACTGGTTGTTTCAATAATTAAATTGAGCATGTAAAACTGTATTGTGTATGGGTTACTAAATCAGTGTTCTTATGGTATTTCAAAAACTTACATTTTGTACAATGGTTGTGTTTTGAGGAATGTATATGAACACAGTGAATGTACAATTAATGTTTAATTTGGTTTAATGAATGTTAACGCAAACCTTTCTGTGTAATACTTGTGATTGGTTTTGTGTTTTGCAGTAAGAGTTTGAAAATGGGTCTCATACTTCAAATCAAAACAATTACAATAAATCTGTTATACTGAACAAAGGCATATTTATTATTGTAATACCATACACTTTCAGGCACAGAGAAGCTAATGTAGATACAAAGTGGAGTGACTAAGCCAGCACTGTATCTTCACTATAGCTTATTTTGGTTGACAGTTGACACTAACCCTTTCACTTGACACCTACTGTACTGACAATCAACACTCTAGAATGATTTAAATTAGATGAGCCATTCTCTAGTTATGACTAATTCACTGTTTTGCTTCTTCACTCTCCATTAAATAATTGAAAACCATAGTCTGTGTCAAGGACATAAAGAGTTGGTGGGACAGGAAATACTCAGAGGTGATTCATCTGCTTTCACTAGGCCATTAGATTTCGCTTGCAGAGGATAATAAACCAGCAACTTAAAACAGTGCACGTACAAGCAACCACACAGTTTATTTACACAGTGCACGTAGTGTGTGTGATTCTGAGGGGCTGACACATCTACATACAAACATCATCACCTTGAACTAAAGAGAAAATACCCGTCTGTCGCACCTAAAAGAACCCACTTAAAGTCAACCACAAAAGAATACAGTGACTGAAATATCTTACTGTGACATTTTTTTTTCTTTTTAAATCAAATGTCATGGCAATGAAAGGACTGTAGGACACTACAAATATATTATGAACGAGTGGCAAACCTTATAAAGTCCTGAAGGCAAATACGATTTAGCTGAAGATAAAGGTCAGGCTGCTGGAGCGATACAAGCAGACAGATGGACCAAGATGACTTGATTATCCTGGATGGGAAGTACAAAAATATGTGTCCTTTTCAGGGTTAAATTCATTATTGTGCTCTAATACAGGACGACTGGATTAGCAAGTGTAACATGTTCAGATCCACATGTGGTTATATTCTGCTAATCATTCCACAAACCACACAAGTCATGTTCTCTGACAACATTCACTTTATAAAGAGTAAACGTTTGCCTTTCCAGTTTTGGTGTCATAATTAGAATGTAGCATAATCACTACATATGATAACTGAGTATGGCATATAGGCAAACTCTCAAATGGCAAACATCATAAAAATCTTAAACATGTCAAATTTTCTTGATGTTTGTTTTTAACGGCTCTTGCAGACATCCCTAGAGGACGTTTTAGTGTATTGTGCACTGTGGTCTGTGTCTTCCCATTACTACTACTACAGTGAAGCACTTTGTGACTCATGTCTGAAAAGTGCTATATAAAATAATGCATGTTCACTTACTTGCATGCTTACTAGTAGCAATGCTACTAAATAAAGTGTATGCTTTTAAGACTCATATGTTCTGCTGTTGCAATGAAGTCATTATATGAATTTAATAATATGGTATCTTTCACCTGAAAGATGTCTCTAATGGTATCACAAATAATATATTATATGTGATTGTTATTATATTTGTTGGTTCTTTTGTCAGAAGACTGGAATCATTCCCTTCAAACGCCATTTGACCCAAGGTTTCTTTGGAAAGGGTGTGGAGTCCAATGCTGTTTCTAAGAGGTGTTTTGATGCTGATGTGTTTCAAGGTGAAGTATGTGTGAGTCAAGGGACCAGGCAAGCTGCAGTCTAATTATGTGAAACTTGCTGCAGGAAAACACAAGAGGATCCATGGCAGCTGAAACTGCTCCATTTGTTTTGTGTTTTGTGTGTGTGTGTGAGTGATAGAGAGAGAGAGAGAGAGAGAGAGAGAGAGAGAGAGAGAGACTGAATGAGTTAGTCGGCATCTTTATTCTGTAAAAGTGCCTGCATGTTTTCAAGTTATATAATGTGTGCACTGATGTGTGCATAAGAACAAAATTTCATGTTAACGTGCACACAAATGCGCATACAGATTCGTGTTGATGTGTGTGCATACCTACAGTAGTGTGCACAGTGTGTACAAGCACAGTCCATATCATTTAGAGTGAGCCCTTTTAAAGGAAATAGCCCCAAATAGGAAATTGTTCTCTAAATGTCATTCATTCAGCTTAGCTGTCAAAGTGACCTTCAAAAGAATCAGCTTCTCTCATTGTGAAAGTAGACGAGGAGGTTTTGTGAAATATCAGAAATGATAAGGTGAGAGCCAATGTGTGTGTGTGTGTGATGGTGGCCACTGTATGGCCAATACAGGTAAGGATTCACTCTAAGCCTATCTGCAGGTGATTGCGTTGCATTAATATGCTCTGGCCTCTTTTCACTGGCTGACCTTTATGAAGTAGAAGTGACGTTCTAATTCGGACACCACAAATGTTTTTGCTTCATTTTGTGTTGTCAGCCTTATTTGGCGATGACACAGACTGCTGATTCCTTCTGAAGGCATCATATGTTTATTTGTTGAGACGCTGCTCCTTTGGAATTATTGCAAATACTGTATATGTATGTATGGCTAGCCCCTGGCCACTGGAGGTACAGAAGACATGTCACTCTAAACCAACACTGTGCAGCAGTGTGGCTGCAGACTGCCTCAGTTGGTTATGAGTCAGGGTGCAGTCCATACACAGGTGGGAGGGGCTTGCTTCCAAGCCGGCATGAAGCGACAAAGGGAAATGCTAAAGCTGTATGCTGACACTGGTGCTAGACTAAGGGAATGCATACCTGAAAGTGTGTGCTATTACATTTGAGGTGCTATTGTCAATGTACGCATGTATGAACATTGAAGCTTTGTGCACCATTTACAGGTGTGCTGTAGGTAGCTTTTAATTAAGAGCTATGTGTTATTTCTTAGAAATGCAACTGGAATCCAGCAGTAATTTATGAATGAGATGCTGTGAGAATGTCTGCTCTGGTTTATAGCTTCTGCCTCTGTTCAGATTGTTGATAGGGCCCAAAATAATTCTTACTAACAACGGCCTTTTCATCTTGGGGACAGGATGGTCGAGTGGTCTGGGTGTTGAGCCAGCCGCAAGGTTGTGTGTTTGAACCCCAGTGTTGACCTACCTGTAAGCATCTTTGAGCAAGGTGCCTAACCTCCTACCCCCTAACTGCTCCCGGTGGTTGGTTGCACCCTGCATGGCAGCAATCACCATTGGTGTATGAATGTGTGTGTGAATGGGTGAATGGATGAATGTGAGGCAAAATACTATAAAGCGCTTTGGATAAAAGTGCTATATAAAAGCAGTCCATTTACCATTTGACTGGTCCAGCAAATCTGCTTTGCCTACAAATCACTACAAAGGGGCGATGCAAGGGTGTCTGGGGGCCCAAGACAAAGAGGTGAAAGGGGGCCTTTATACCCACCTAGGGTGTAAGGGGCTAATACTATATATAGTATTAGGGTTAGGCCTAATACTATATATCTTATTTGAGCAGCTCCTTTCATCAATATTTCAATGGTGATATAATCATAGCTATGGTACATGCTGTGATGGTGATGCTGTTACTATAGGAAGGTGTTCGTGATACTGTGGGGATTTTACTGCTGGACTGCCAGGGTGGTAGATCTTCTTCCTCATTTTGAGCAGTACTGGATGAGGTCTCTTTGATGATAGAACTGCTAGAAATAAGTATAATAACAATAATAACAGTATTACTTATTAATCATACTCATCATAATAATCCTTAATAAGTATGTAGTGTATGTTTGTGTGCAGTAGGCTACAGAACAGCAAAACATTGCAACAAATAGGTTACAGTACATTTGAGAGAGCATACTGTATATCAATATATTATTATGTTAAACTATATTATACTAATCACTTGGCCTACTTGATGGCAACTGGCCTACAAGAAATCTGTAGTTGTCTCAGCAACAAAACGTAATGTAAGCCTATTAGGCCTACTAATGCTTTAGAAAAGCGCTAAAATATCTTGGATCCCCACAACTCATTTGGGCAAATTGCATAAAGTAAGCTAGCTTTAGGTTTAAAAAGATAACAAATATGTGCCAGTGTTGTCACATCACAGCTTCTAAAACACTTACCTTCCTCGTCTTACTTATCCTTCTTCGTCTTTTCCTCTCCCTTTTTTCTTTTCTCATCACCAGGTTACGTCCTCTTCGCATTGGCATTGCCATGCACACGTGTGTATCACAACACAACTTGGCTAGGGCAAACTCGCTCCTCTCAAACAGCGCTCAGCGCTGCCCCCATACATACATCCGCGTAGCGTTTTTTCCGACAGAACCAACACATAATCGGATCTGCGCCATTGTTTGCACGTTTAATATGAACGGCCAAAAGTTAGACGCTATATTGGCCTAGTTTTTAAGTCTACCTTATACTTGACGGAGTCGCGACGGCACACGCCAAAAATGACGTCAAATTTGTGGGTGCTGCCTGGAGCGTTGGTCCTGCACGCCTGTCAAAAGCCGTGGCGCGCACATCCGATTTTTTGTAACTGCCGCGTATGGCGCGAACTGCGTGTTGCACTTCTACATATAATATTGTAACGTCCCGGCCCGATGGAAGAAACCAGACACCGACGTATTCAATCACTTTCTTTATTTTTGAACATACAGACTTTGCTCACAAGAAGTTGAGGAGCCCAGCTACTTAACCCGCCAAAATCACCCCCTCATATAGGCTCTCACCTGAGGCCCACCCCCCTAGCCAACCGGCCACTCAAAATGCCCTCTAGCTACCGAATGTCCCGCCTGCTCCCCTAACCCCTCCCAAATCAGTACTGCCCTTATAACAAATAATTATTACAGTCCTGAGCCAGGGTCACCACAATATGATGCTGACGGCCTGCAGAATGCGGAAACAATAGATCAGGACAGAGCAACCATTACAAATATTTTAAGGATAGGCGTGGACTAATTGCCATGCTTAACAGCGAAATACTGCATAATTAAAACATAAAATAGCCTATTTCTGATGCTGTGCGAAAGTCGGAAACCTCCCGTTCAAATAACATCCCTTTACGTCTGTAGAAATGTGCACTTCTCCAAGGCTGTTTTTAATAAAATTGCCATTGCCTGGCATTGCTTTTGCCTGATAGATGAAGAAGAATTAAAACAAAGGTAATATAGCCTATAACATCCCGTTCTAAAATTGACATGTCGTGTCACATCTGTAAGCTTTGTGCATTTATCTAGAGTAGAGGTTTATTAAAATAGTTTCAACATTGTTCTACTATAATATCCAGTCTTATTCGACTATAAAGACAAAATAAACTTTTAATTTACAAACTGGTGAACAGCAACAACGATGTAGGCTAGAATATACTTCTTACTACTCTTTTCTTCCAAGGGCTAACCGACATTAGGCTGGCTCTTTCTCCGTGAAAACAACACAAAACATACATATAAACAGCATTGTAGATTAGGCTACACATTCTCAAAACAATAGAAAAGGACTTCGCAGGACTTTCTCAACAAGTTCCTACTATTTTTTGTATACAAAGCCACCTTTCGTTGTGCGGAATTTCGCTACGACACAAATTCCAGGTGGCGTGGAGTAGGTAGTGCTCAAGGCAGGTGCATCCCGCACGCGCCACCCAACACAGCAAGTATGTTGAGGTCTTCAGAGATCCATGGGGCCCCGACTAGTGTGGATTTTGAATGTGTCGTTGCAGTAGGCTACTGCGCATTGCCATTGATGATCAAAGGGCATTCAGTGTCATTCATGTTGTTGTTCAGTGGCTGTCGGGGGCCTCCTCACAGCTCAGGGCACCAAGCACCACACCAGGTTTGCCAGCCCAGTAGTGCTTTGCAATGGCAGACCAACAGGCTTCAGAGATACAGTAGTAACAGAGAAGAGGGTTTATCTTTTTTAGTTATAGCTCTAGTTGCAAATCTGAAATACTAAAGCAACTTACGTTTTGAATGTTTTTTGGGATGGGCCCTTACAAAAAAGAATGTTCATAATCATAATTCAGTCTCTCTCTAGAATCCTTTCCTTCGACGGCGGCCGAACATAGCCTACTAAACCATCTGTTTGTGGTTGCCTCATGCATATCCAGTCCACTGGCGCGCTAATGGTGTTATTGCCCAGTGTGTCATCATCACTCCACAGATTATTACAATAACAGGCCCAGCTGAGCTGAAGTCAAAACATCAGCCTTATTTCTATTTACTTTAACCACTGTTTATACATTTCTGTTTGATTAAACCTGTGTATGGTTGAAATGATTATGACCAGGGCCCAGGGTATATAGACTTTTTTTAGCTTTAGTTTGTTTGTCTGCTGATTGTTGATAACAAGCTGTCTTCTCTATATATGATTGGCTCATGCAGAATCTGTCCTCATCTCAAACAAAACAATAAAGCCAGGCAATACAAAAAAGAGCTTCCTCTCGCTTCCACAGCACAAAGCGAGTCCTCTCTGTTTCCTGCTATTAGCAGCCCCCCAAACTCCAATATTTATGTCTAATCTGTGGAAAAATAGTATTAATGGGAGTGCTAAATAAAATCAAGTTTGTGGCTTATGAAAGGGCAGCTCCAGTTAGAGTGTGATTAGCCAGAGAGAGGCTCATTTCAGATCACATAGCTCCTAAAACTCACAGGTCACACAAAGAGGAACATGTCAGTATAGAGCTCCTCTCAGCTTATAAAATGGTTACTGCAGCATGCTATTAGTGTCCAATCATAAATACAGCAAGCAAGATACATGGTCACCATGCAGCATGGGTCTGAGAGGGAGATTATTACGTGTATTACTTGCATAAAAAGACCATTGTAAATGCACAATGTATGAGCTGTTGGACAGCTACATGAACAGAGATATCATGATTATAGATGACATTACAGTGTAACGATGAAAGATATGCTTCTCTTGTTTTTCATACACCGCATCACTATGCAACATAATTGGCTATTACATTGCATCTGTGCCTCTAATAGGCATTTATTCTCCTTATTCCATATTCATATAATTAAAATCTGCATTTTACCATGCATGCAAGTGTGAATTATGCTGTAGCACAGATGAACGCTGTGGTGAAAGGCTGCAGAAATGCAGTGTGTGCATTTTCCCATGTTAAACGGATGTACGCATTGGCATACGCCATAAGACGTCTAATGGTCATTTAGAGGCTATGTTAGTATTTTAATTAGCCGAGCAGCCTTTAGCCAAACTACTCTTGTCTTTTACACTGCATTATAATCCACAAGCGGGCCATGGTGGGGGGCGGTTGGTAATGGCTCAATTGTCCTCAAAACTGTCCTCTGAGGGGCCACTAACAGACTGTGCATATTGTATAATGCACATCATTGTATTGTGTGTGTGTTTGTTTTATTTGCATGTTATTTATGCACCTTGTGTGTGTGTGTGTGTGTGTGTGTGTGTGTGTGTGTGCGTGCGTGCGTGCACATGGGTGTGCACACCTAAATGTGCTCTGTGTCTATCTGAGCAACCTCCACAGACACACACAGAGCGCATCTGGCCATTGTTGTGTGAGGTGATGCTCAGGTGCAGCTGTTGCTGTGACCTCTGAGCTGAGAGGGAGGCAGACAGCAGCCTGCAGCCTCTGCCCCCTAATTACACAGCCATCATTTAAATGCTAATTCATGGAGTTAAAGGGCCAATTAAAGGGGTAATTAAAAGGCTTGCTTCCACCAGTCTACCTGCATGAAGGGTCTGACCAGTACTGTTTCCTTTGTGATCCTCCTCATTTCCATATGCCATGGGGTGTAAGCCCTTTATCCAGGTTCAAACACGTCACAGTGCTGGTGGGGTTGAAGACTACACATGAAAACAATTGTGAATTGTGAATGAAAACAATTGTAAACAGTAATATAACACATCATGAATTAACACAATACATTTATGAGCACAGATAACTGCCTGTATAATTGGTGTGTTGCTCTATTCATTTAGGGAATTGAACCTATAACCCTGGCAATGCTAATGCTTTGCATTCTCTTTTTCCCCTGTCAACTTTATTATAGTCAACTTTTTATCGGCATTGTTCAAACCTGCATAAGTCATTATTTTCCCATTATGTCCCATTATTTTCCATAATCATTTTAAATGTTTTTTCAATTAAATCAACAATGTGCCTTTATTGAACAAAACATTTACTCAGTGATTAAAACCCCATAATCAAAATATGTTGCGCATTGTTACATAATTCCACACGATTAAATATACTGACATTTTTTTTTGGTATGTAGGTTAGGTTATAACACCTGAGTGAGTCATATGGACCAATCCATTGCTTTAAACTACATTACTGATGATGCTGAGAACAATTTCACAGAGGAAAAGCCACTGAGTACTGTAAATAATCACTGTCACTGTATATAATGAATAAAACACAAACACTGCCAGCTGTTTTGGCCAAGTGGGATTGTCTTAATGCTGTGTGTGTGTGTTTCTAAATTATATCAAATGCAAGGGGCCCATGATGAATAGGAGTAGCACTGTTTATCCATTAAAAGACAGTTGTAGATACAGCCATTGTTAATGACAGTTAGCACAGATGGGGAGCCTCTAAAAACATGAAGTGATGGATTCACTCCAGCTTGCCAATGCTGCGGGCCCTGTTTGCTTTCAGGGGCCAGTGAAGTGTCAGTGGTTTAATTTTATAGTGTGTAGTTTTCACTGATTTCCCTCCGGAACAGAGCGCTGCAGAGAATGCTGAACATCTGCCGCTCCTCTGAAAGAGATCCACATAAAGTGTCAGTCCTATCAGTGGTATAGCTGTACAGAGTGAAGGAAGAGAGCCAAGCACACATTAGAATAGCTGCCCCTTTCTCCCGATCTCATGTTGACTCCAGGGGATGGCCAGTCACAAACCTATTAAATGATCCTCCTGCCTCCACAGCGTTTGTAGCATTTCTAATTTAGGTCCCCGAGGCCAGGCTGGTTAAGGTGCGTTATCAAACACTGCAATAATACAGAAGCCAGTGTCTTATTACTGCAAATGGTGGCGACCAGCATGTTGTTATTATTATATGGTAATATCATGATTGCAACCCCCTAGCCCTCTTCTGTCCCCATGAGGCATGACACCCCCACCACAAATACACTTACTGTGAATGTAAGTAAATATGCAATAAGCCTACTTGATATTCCCAGCCAGTAATGGCATAATCAGATTACCATTTAGTTTATGATAAACCATTGGTCATATCACCATACATCTCCCCACACTATACACTAGACCTGCATTACACAATCACAGCTAACAAAAGAAACAAAATAGAACATTCACCATGCGCCCAGCCATATACTACATGTAAGGTCCCAGCCCAGAAGCATCAACACATCATTTTTAAAATGGTCTTCTCTTCATCTGTTGGGTCCCAGACATTTGAATGTATAGACTATGAGCTCCAGCATGTCACCACCACTGACTATATTCATCATGGCCTTGTACCTAAGACCAGTGATACTGTACTTTTATAACTTCAATCAAGTAATTTCTCTGCGGTGAAACTTTGTTGACCTGATGTGTATTACTTCATTATTGCATTTCTTGGTAGTCTGCTCTGCTTTCTTGATTTATTATATCTGGTGTGTTTGAGGATATTGATTTCCTAATGCAGAGCAGAATAGCAGTCATTTAGTCTGTCATGTCTGCTCTCATTCTGATGAATCAGTAGCCTGCAAGTCATTAGATGAGAATGGAGCAACAGACTGTGAAATGTAATATAATATAATGTAATACAAACAGACCAAAGCAAACAATGACCTCTAGATAAATGGAATCCATGTGAAGGCTTGCCTGACTGTTTATTACTGCATGTGTGTGTATCCAGCCAAGCATTGTACCCTCTGGAATCATGGAACATGGTAACACTACTCAGTGGCTCCTCTTTTCTTGGCTCATCATATTTTGGACCCCACCCCCCCCCCCAACCCTAACCCGCCAAAACGCTCATTAAAAAAATACTTTAATGGAGGTCCAGTGCTGTGCAAGTGAATGTCATATTGATCAGGCTGGGAATCGGGACAGGGATAAAGCAAAACAAATAGCCAGCTGTTTACAATTATGGTTGTACTAGGCATTGATGGGCCAGTAATTACAGGATTACAGGCGTGTACTGTAACTGTGCACAGATTTGGGTGCTGCTCTCCAAGTCTGTGGAGAGGCAAGGAGAACGGACCAGACCAAGCAAGTGAGGTTTGCACATTAGTTCAACAACACGTCTACTGACCGGTGTGCTGAACCAGCTACTGGGACATTGACGGGTCTCACTCTATTGCACCTGGAACAGCTGCATGCCCTACTGAATAAAGACAATTTCATGTGTTAAGTGATTTCGTTTAGAAGTTTAGTATACACATTAAAGGCATGGCCAGTCATTCTTACTAACTTCAAGCTAAAATTAAAACAGTTTCGCGGCAGAGCCTCGCACATCGAAATGTATTGTGAAGGAAAGCGTAGTGTTATGGCTTTGTTGATACGAGCAATGTTTGCCACTTTGTTTGTGTGACTATTTACGGAGCAAGGGCTGTGTAGAAGTATCTGATTTTTCCACACGCACAGATAACGGTAAGTTATTTTTCTAACTTCGCTCTAACTGTCCTTAGACAGACAGGTCGAACCGTCAGAGGGCACCGCGCCTACATTTTACCACGGCGACCACCCTGACCAGGTCATTCACGCTATCTTCCCATGAGAAACTTTAAGCTCTCTCATCGTGTCCGGGATAGCTGGCTTGTATCCTGCTAAACTGTTTATATTTAATTGAATGTGCTACATTCCGAATAAAGCTTAATTTATAATTATTACATGACCCTATCAAACTGATTAACCGTATTGCTATATTGTGAATATTGGTGAAATAGGGAGTGTGCATGTATAGGTGCATTTCAATAAATAACATTGTGGAAAAGTTTCAATAATTCTATTGACAAAATACAGTATATATAGTCGAATATTAATTTTTCATGTGTCTGCAGCCTGATAGGCTATGGCTATACTTGCACTCACCAAAGCATGCGCTTGAAGTGAAAGGGCTGGTGTATGGTTCTTCCCCTGGCTCTGGGCAAACTTGTGTATGCTAACCGTTCTTGGAAAACACTGCATAGGTCCATGTTAAACTCGTGATTAAAAAAAGCAGCGTCAACGAGTGCTATAGTTTCTCGTTAAAATTGGTCATTTCAAACCGGCTTTCATTCATTTCAAATCTGCTTGAAGTTGGCAAGAATGACAACTGCTTCAACACTTGAACTAACCAGGCAGACCACACCCAACCCAGAATCCAGTATATGCTGGTCAAAACTATAACCACAGTCATCCTTATTTCTGCATTTCAGTTTCATTGTGTTCTTTTTTTAAAACATACGGTACTTTAACTTAGCTGTTTCCTGTGTCACAAGGAAACAGGAGGACAGGTCCTGGCCTCTTTATCAGCCTGCAGCCCCAAGGCCCTGCTCCATGTTGTCTGACACCCCCAATCGCCCACCCTTCACAAGGAGCAGGAAGAGCTCCTTGAGAGCATATGTTGAATGTGACATGCCATTACACTGACATACACTCATACAGTACATGCATACGATTGCACACACACACACACACACACACACACATGTGCAGCCATGCATTCACACAACTGCTTAAAATTCTCAGCACTCACACTGGCCAACGGCTTTGACTGGACCTGAATGTGTTTGATCATCAATGTTTGGGGTCAGAGGTACGATTACCTTCTGGAGCAGGCCCTTCAGCTTCAATGTCACCACCTGTCCTGGAGTTTGAGGATACCTCTGTTCTCTTTCCTTTTTACATGTCTCTCTGGTTCAAAGCCATTCAGCATTCTGTTTAAATTCAGGCTCAGGATTCTCATGTCATGTCATGTGTTTGTGGCAGGTTGCTGTGGTTTGGGTTCACTCAAGGTTCACAGATAGGACAATTATTCCTTTCATTGCCATCGCTCACACTGTATCTGCATGGGCAGATATTACCCACCTTTCTCTTCCTTAGAATCTGATTCACTGTGTTTGCTCTGTCACCTTCCTTTTGCCTTGTTGGCCTGTTTCTTCTCTTTGCTTGGTACTGTTCAGCTGTCATTGAGGATGGCGGTATGTCTACTGGCAGGTCAATGACGAGATGCAATGGATTGGGATGTATACCACGACTGTTACTTTGATCCATCTATCTCTGATATGACTTTGATATGTTCTTCACCTTATGGCAGTGACAAGAGAGGTGTTTTGGTTATTTTCTGAATCATTGTGATAGTTATCCAAACGTTCTTGATATGCTGTACTAGCAATCGTGTCCTCTAAAACATCAGACTAGTTTTAGTGGAGAGGTATGTGAAGGATGACTTCACTCTCTGGAATCAGTGCTTGTAACACATTGATTGAAAAAGGTCATTTACGCTACTCTCTAGACAGAATAACTGGTGAAACCCTTGTCTTCCAAGTCAAGTTATGTTTTACTGTGTAAAGAGTCATGAATCAATCAACCTTGATTACCACCGTATGATCAACCTCTGGGACAGTAGTGCTGTTCTCTGTGACACTGAAGGGTTTGCATCCAAGACGCTGACCTCAGATCTGACTAATGTTTCATGCTGTAGATAGAAGCGCATGCATGGGGGAGGGCTTGTTGCTGCTGCATCATACTGACAGCAAATCATGGCTGTCACTTGTTACTATTACTAATATGATATGTTGATTTCTAGTAGCAAGCCCATGGCTACCAACTGAGCATTTGACTGAGGTATTTCTGCTAGTTAGAAACAATTATTTAAAAGGGTTATTTACCATTTTCTAAGATCAACACATGCCTTTGGATTTCTTAGTAACTAGAGATGCTTTGGAAATGAGAATATCATGACTGCATGGCTGCTTAAAGCAAATCTGCACATGGCCAACAACACATTTTTCCCCAGTGGCCCTCAACCACAGCAGCAAATAACACCATGACAACCAGCTGGATTATATCCAACATAATATGTATTAGATTTGATGGAGTCAAAGTGGTAGCTGCAATCTGATTAAAGCTAATGTGTTTATATTTGTGTTGTGGGCTGCTGATTGGGGTCCCGGAGGACTAGCAGGGCTGAGGCTGACATGATCAGGCTGCTGTTGAAGTCACTCAGCCTCACCAGTAATTGAGGCCTGCGAGTTAACTCCTACTGATTGTTTTGCATGGTTGTGTTACAATAAAAGGGGCTGTGTAATTTGGACATGCTGTGGATGTCCAGTGACTACCTCCATATTCCATGTTTGGAGATGGGTTTTTTTGTTTATGTAATATAAGTTTTATGGAATTTATACAAATAAAAAAATATATTTACTCTGGTATGTTTAGATTAACACTTTAAATCGGTGGTAATTGTAACACTAACATTATTATGTCTCAAAATATGAATAAAATAACATATTGGCCACACACTTCTGCTTGCATGTGGACCCAAACTAGGGCCCGTCGTCATATATCATAAAATATTATTATATCAGTGTACATTATTTTCATTCAATTGAAAAATACATTGATTTAACATTTTTATTGAAAAAAAGAGAAAGTGAATTAAAATAACCTTACATTTCCTATTACATTTATTATGTTATTTGACTAATGTTCTCTGCGGTGTAAGCACAATGCTATGTGAGAATGTCCATGCCATACTATCAAGAGTAGGCAATCTGTAGTTTAATAGTGGCCAGCCTCAGACAGACTCCTACTGTAGCTCTCCTAGCCTTGTGTTCAGAGAGTAGGGCTTATCCCAGATAGCCTTCTCGTTCACCTGTAAAACATAGCCATGCTTTACAGGCTTGTTACTGCCACATGCCTACTCTTTTATTTATTAGCCTGTCTACAGTGACTGGATGGGTTTCAGCCTCTTGAAGTGAGTCTTATTTCTGTGTATCTTCTATCAGGGTTGGACATGAATGCTAATGCTAGCAGACAATCAGTCCCAGTGCCTGTGGATGGAAAAGACCCTCAGTGTGTGTGTGTGTGTGTGTCTGTGTGTCTGTCTAGTTGCAGAAAGAGGACCACATAAAGGCTGATGTGATGAAGACATTAAACCTGGCAACTGAATTGTTCCCTGATGTGTCCTTGTTAAATAGTTGCTCTTACAATGTCAGCACTGTATGATTTTGCTCTTTGTCCCTGAACCAATGCTGACACTCAAATCATTCACTCACACACAACCATATTCTCATTGAGATAAAAAGAAAGTAAGACCGTGTGTTTAACCGTCACTATATCTTGCATAAAGATTGTGTAAGGTATCACTTACTGGGGGTGGGGGAATATTGTAGCATGTGTTTTATATTCCACAATGGCACGTAGAAGCCATTTGATTCTACAGCTGAGTTCATCTGGGTTTGGACAGCAGAGGAGGGAAGAAAAGAGAAGAGATTTTAGAGCACTCTCTGTTCTCTGCGATAATGAATGCTTTGTCAGGTAGAATCCATCAACGGTCACTGTGGGGGGAGGAAATGTCAGGGAAAGTTATGGTTTGTTGGCTTTTAACCCACGTGGCCCAACACTGCAAAGTAATTGAAGTACAGAAAATGTCATGTTGTTGCACTTCATCTATTTGTATAGCTGTCTCACAGGATAAATAGAAATATTGCTGTGGCAACACAACGAACAACAAGCGCTGTGTCTTTTAAAGAGTGGGTGGAAGGCTGATACATATCATACTGCACATCCCCAATGTAACAAAAAGGAAAACTCAATCGATTTTCTTTTCCCTCCTCTATACGGGTGCTTTTTATGCGCTTTTTTCATTTTATTTTTCCAAAATAGCTCTATCTTTGTAAATGTGATATAGTTGGAATCTGAGTTCACCCAGGGTTGCGCACAGTGTGGTATTTGTGTGATATGGAGGCTTGAAAGAAGAAAAACATTGGTGTGTTCTCCCAGGTGTTCCTCTATGACAAGTACATGAACATGTCCTGCTAAAACAGATACAGTATAATCCCAGAGCAAAACATGGCAAATCTGATAGTTTGTTGACAAAAACAAAAAATGCAGTGTACTGTCATTTTTAGACCTGACATTTAAATGGCAAGTTGAGCTGACACTGTAACAAATATATACTGTATTTAATTGAATCATATTCTAAATAGGCTTACACCACTATATGCTTTTACAACATTGTTGTACAGTATTATAACTGAAAAACAATTTTAAAAAAGGCTGTGAAAGTGTCAATCTGCGTGACGTGCTGTTATTCTGCATTTTCAGAATGCTATAATGTGTAAATGGGAAATTAAGCAGAACCACGTCAATATTAAACCTATATTTTATTTATAAAATAACCTTATTGTATGTGGGTGTATTGCAGTCTCTCTTGTTGTACAAATTAGTCACATCACTGTAGGCAAAAATTCAGAAAAATAATTTACGACAATGTTCGGGCCAGGCTAAAAGCATGGTTCCTTATCGTAGATATGTATTCACTCACTCACTGTGGGTTTACCAAGTCGCATGCTCCTTCCTCTCTCAGTGTTATGCACAGTAGTAGTGGAAATGTCTCATTATTCTGATCTGTTTACTAGATACATGGTCAGAATAATCATGCCCAAATATACTATTATTCTGTAAAAACACTTATTATTATGACAGTAATAGGTCCAATGCCCTGAACAATGTAGTTTTATGACAACATACATAATACTACATTGTAGATTCTTAAAAGCATTTTATAGCATTTTATTTTATATTTATTTTTTATACGTTTTCTGCAGATTTCTCATTTGGGAGCCCCACTCTTCAGTTAGGCACCTTAAACTTGCTCCTGAACAGTATCCATCCATGTCTAACTAAAGGCCAGAGAAAGATGTGGCATGGATACGCCAGAGCTGCTTCTAATTGGAGCCCGTCTGTCTGCCTGTGTTGTGTAGTGATCCATGGACAGACCTTCCCTTCCTCCAGAGGTAGCCGTGCTTGAATGACACCTTCAGGTTAGCAGGAGCTGAATGCCTTCAAACTGATCAGACTCTTTAGCTGTTCAACCATGGCCCCCCTTCCCACAGCCGGCCTCATCCTAATTCGGAGACCAGAAATAGCTGTCAGTGACGTTCTAACAGGACCTGTGGAATCCAGGCTGAATCCAGTCCAGAGCTGCAGAGCCAACATTCTTTATTTGAGTAATGGGAGAATGTGTGCGGCTCTATCTCACATCCATTCCATGTATTGTTGGAAGGCTTTGCCCCTGACAATATAAACGCTCAGAGTCAGAGTTCACCGGGTCATGAGTGGTATTTATTGACACAGAGACACATAACATAGTGGGAATATTTAGTTTAGGTTTTAATTTATGTAAAGGAGGAGGAGAAGGAAAAGCAGAACAGTGAAGTATTGCAGTTGTTTTCATAGCCATTTTGTGTTTACTTCCATGCCATAGGTCTAACCTACGGTATAACCTTAAACATATTAGCTATTAAAAAAAAGAATGAGAACGGTTCCCTTGGAAACAACGTATCATGGCCGACAAGGCCAAATTACCGCTGTGCTGTTCGGCCGATCTATTTGCATGCTGGAGCACGTGATGATTTGATTCAAGTGTTATGATTGGTGGGATGAAAAAGAAAATCTGCAATCTTGAGTAATTGTTCCCCGGCATGAAATTGATTCACACCCAACCGAGCATGAAATAACATTGGCAGATGACACAGCCCGTTGTGCTGTTCCCGTGCCCAGGAACACAACATGCATCTAATAGGAATAATCAGCACCTTTTTGCAGTATAGGGACAGAAAACCACCACACTATAAACCATGAACTCTCAATCATTAGACAGGAACTGCTTTGCCAAATGGGGCTGTTATGGTATGAATTATTCCCTAACGAGAGCCTGTCTAGAAATATGAGTTTGATTCGAAGAGCTGAAAATTACTGACTTCTTTTCAGTCTGTGCAGCAATTAAGACTGCAAACATTTCTCATTTCATCACATTGATGTGGGGTATTTAGTGTACCAAGTGCTGAAATATGTCATAATTTGATCATTGTTTTCATATCAGCAGAACAATGATTTTGTCTGAATAATTTCCCTGTAAATATCAACCGTTTGAGAAATGCTATACCCAGCCAAGGTAAGGCATTGTTTTCAGGATAGGTCACATCAATCAACATCATCGCAACATATCTTATAAAGGCATCCACAATTTAAAAACTAACTAGTCATTGTGAGATGTAATAAGTGTCTTCTCACTGACTCAAGCCAATCAGAACCACAGGGTCTAGAACAACTCTCCAATGAGCACAGTTACATTAATCCTTTACATGTTTCTTACATCCAACACTACACAATTGTTTATTAGAAGCAAAGGCTGCACATCGGTGTGTAGATTGTGCAAGCATAGATCACCTCCTGCTTCAGTGAAGATCAATAGCTCTGATTGAGTTTGCTTGGGAAAAGAAAACAGTGAGCCAATCTTTGAACAACAGGCCCATGTAGCGATAACTGCCATAGATTCACTATTAGGCAGGGTCTGACTAGGCTTGGAGCAGCTGCTCATATAGTGCTTCATAATATTCTCTTGGTTCTTGGTATACCTATATTCTTTCTAATATTGTCAATAGAGCCAGATTGGGCAATCATTTTTCATGACGACCATGCGACATAGCATGCAAGCCTGCTGCCGTTTGGTCCTCTGGTCCATTAGCAACAGTAGCAAGCACAGAATCTATTATCTTATTTTAATGTTACTTCTAAATAATAAACAAAATCACATCGTTGCATGTTGTGATATGCTCTTCTCACTCTCAAGATGGTGTGAACTTTAACCTCGAGTCATGCTCCTCGCTGCGCCTTTGTAAGTACAAGCCACCAATTCTTTCTCTGTGTCGATATATTTCTACATCTAGGGTCCTGGCGCTTTGAAATGACTACGATTAGCCTAATGCCTGATTCTGTAAACAAATGGTTTAGACTTGGTCTGCCACAACGGAACCCTGCTTGTGAGGTATTTGTCTACCACATTATTCCATTATCACATTTAATATCAGTGAGTTTTTTATTCACCCGGTCACCAAAGTTTAAGTATGGATTTGTGGACAATACATGGAACACATTGGTTTCTTTCTTGGAATTGGTTGTAATTGCAGTGTGAATTGGTTGTATGTGCAGTGTGCAGTTTTCATATAAATAAATGGTGGCCATTTTGACATGCATTCTTCTTTAATGATCCATTCTGTGATATGTGATTTATTGGCTGTTGCTCTCATTCTGTGACTAGCTAAGTGATCAAATATGTAGATGTGCAGATACTGTAGACATTCAGTACAGTACAGTATCGGACTGGCCATTTGGAGCACTGGGACAATTCCCGGTGGGCCGGTGCGCTGGTCGGCCGAATCCACACCGGGAATCGAATCAAAGGCATAACAAGACCGGCAAGAGGAAGGTGCCACAACGGGTTAAAATAGTAGAGGAGAGCGAAGTGAAAGATAGTGCAGCTGGAGAGGTATATACCTTCATACACCCTAGCTCTCTAGGCCATCTTCAAAGGATTTTCCTTGCAAAAACATGCCCTAACATTACATAAGGTTTTTTGCAGTTCTGAACAAGTTACAAAGCTTATTGTGCAAATGTTATTGTGCAAATGTAGATAACCCCTGGGAGATTCCAATTCAGGTTAAATATTCCATGTGGATGACACTGCTGTAAATGAAGCTCAAATACAGCATTAATATACTTTTTTTTTATTTCACCTGCCATATTGTTATTGAAATAGATGAATACTTTATTGAAATTATGCATCTACAACTCCTTTACACTTTAGGACTACAATATAACATCTGATGAGTATATTTGTCAAGGATTATGACATTGTGAGTGAACATATCAATATATTTATGGGTTTTATAATAGTACATCATAAAATCTAAATTTGGCTGCTAAGTTATAATAGCAGATATACCTCATATATATACTTATAGTTGATTCTGATATATGATATTAAATCAAAAAATATGTACTAATCTGCATTCATCCATCCATCTTCTCCCGCTAATCCGGAGTCGGGTCGCGTGGGCAGCAGCTTCAGCAAGGGACCCCAAACTTCCCTTTCCCGAGCCACATCAGCAAGCTCTGACTGGGGGATCCCGA
>JAODUK010000018.1:5844785-5855729 GCA_027564635.1 Typhlichthys eigenmanni
ATATCTTTGTCTTTTTTTAACCTTTTTACCAGGAAGTCCTATTGAGATCAAAAATCTACTTTACAATAGAGTCCTGGCCAAGGTAACAGTCATACAGAAACATATTCAAATACATATACAACATGATATACAGTATATATCACCTCTCAAAATACAAAACTTCCCTCTAAACAGCAAGATATTCCTACTACTCTGACATTATCAACTCGAACTGCCTGTTAATTCCCACTCTGAACTCACGCCTGAATTGTGAAATTAATTTCTGGACTTCTTCAATGAAAATATTCTAAATAACCACCTCCATCACCCTCCACCCCTGCTTAGAACATGTCTTGGATTAACACACTATTGAGCTCAACCTATACCTCCTGCCTCTCTGACACTCCGGCCACTGAAAAGTCCATTACTGAAATCCAAATCCTCTACCCCCCAACTTGATCCCATGCTCACTAGCCTCATCAAAACATGGCTTCCTTCCATCTCTCGCATGCTCACAGACACTATTAACTGCTCTCTCACCTTTGGCTTTTTACCCTGAAAATTGCAGCTGTGACCCCCACAATGAAAAATATGTTTACTACTATACTTTGGAGAGGACGTTGAGAGTGTGGTGGCCTTTCAACCTCTAAATCATCTAAATTCCAATAACCTACTTGAACCATTTCAGTCTAGTTTCTGTCCCAAACACAGTAGTGAAACATCTCTAGTAAATAATCACCAGTGACCTCCGTGCAGCTGACTCCGGCCTCCTATCCATCCTCATCCTTCTTGGCCTAACTGCAGCCTCCGACACTATCTCCCACCCACTCCTTCTAGAACGTCTGGCTGTTATTGGTATGGCAGGAGTCGAATTATTCTCCTCCTATCTCAACAGTAACGCAACAGTTTGTCCAACTAAAATCTCAAAAATCAAGATGTGGCGGCAGTCTCACTGGACGTCCCTCAAAGCTTGGGCTGGGGCCTCTGCTATTTATTATATACAGTACTTCCTACATTTGGGCACGATCATGCAACACCACATTTACTTTTACTGTTGCACGGACGACACCCATCTCTACATCTCAACAAAACCCATCTCATCCCTCCTCCCTCCATCCCTCACCAACTGCCTTCAGGGCTGGATGACTCTAAACGCCTATAAAATGTATTATTATTATATAAACTATTTAAACACAGTGGCCACTTGGAGAAGTGTAGCTGGAACGGAGACAAATAAGGGCAGAGGTAAGACGGAAGTTCTAGATAAAAATATACCAGTTCTGCTGTCTGCGGGTCGTCGGTGATGTCCAACCCACCAAATCATAGAGAATGCAATGGTGAGTAAGGGACTTTTGCATTTGTAATAACATGCAGATGCATAATACACTAAATCAAGGCTTTGCAAGATGGAGAAGGCTGCCTGTATATATACTGTAATATATCATCGTAATCAATCACAGACGAAAATATAGCTTCCACAAGTTGAAATGAAATCTAGATTTATTTCTCAAATAAAAGCCACTCTTCACTGTGAGTTTACTAACTACAGTAGATTGGCAATATGTATATTGAATAAATGCTTGTCGTCTACCTATATATCCAAATATTTGTACACAGGCAAATTTTTTATGAATTTACCATCAGACACAACTGTAAGCAAGCTTTTGAAAAGACTGTGACTATTGTTTTCTTGTGATTTAAAACCATATATAAACTCAACAGAGCAGTTTGTAATGACTGAAATGCAGTTAGAAGCTCTCTGCGTAGAAATGACAGTGTCATCAGCATAGAAGTGTATTTTTGCTTCTATGCTGTTGACACTGTATCGATATATATTGGAAACACTACAACAACAAATTATTTGATGTTTTACATTGTTAATATGTATATATTTATATATATTTATATATATTTTAAATAGCATACATGAATTTAAATCTGTTGACTGCAACACACTCCAATAAATTCAAGACAGTTTACCACTGTATTTTATCATATTTCCTTTACTTGCACTTGCAAAAAATGTCAAGTCAAGTAAAGTTTATTTATATAGTTTATTTATATAATCACATTACAGTCTCAAAGGGCTGTACAGCCTACATTTCACATCAACAACGGTCCTTAATTTACCTGTTTCTCCCCCCGGGCAAGAAAAAACTTCCATTAAAAACCACATGGGGAAAAAAGAGAAGAAACCTTGGGAAGGGACCACAGAGGAAGGAATCCAGCCCTCTAGGGTGGCCAAGATGCAATAGGTGTTGATGGGCTAACATGATTTAGCAATTATACTAGGAACAGAATGTATTGCATTGTGCCGCAATTAATAACTAGCACATTGTAGAAATGTTGTAGAAAAGTTAGAAAATAATGAGTGGTCCGTCAAATGTGGAATTGACAGACGCGTCCGAGGACGTGTCAACACACTAGTCACAACCAGTTCCACTCAAGAACCATAGGATTTGCCTGTATATAGCGGCACTACCAACTCAGTAGACATGGCTGCGGCAGAGTCAGCCATCGTCATCCACACATTGTCCAAGACCATATCAGTATCTCTCCTTGACGACACTCCCCCACCGAGCAGGAGATCACCAACACAACCATTTGCTCTGCACAGAGAACTCTCTCCAAACACAGCGGACACCGACATCAACACATTGTCCTTGACCAGTGAAGACACGTTTGTGGAGTTTAGCAAGTAGAATTGCTTCCTCTTCCATTATTTACATTAGGTCTTAAATTATACAGCGCAACATTTAGTTTGTTGCAGTCATCATATTTTAAATTAGTGTATTATTTCCACAAAACAATGACATTAACTAAGGCTGCAAGCAACACTGGGTGGGCCCTCACAGCGTTACGTTTGTCGAGGTGTGCCACAGATGCAGCTCTGAATTTTCACACGCTTTGGACAAAGCACAAAGTAGTTACGTCACTTCCTGTGTCTACCATGTGGTGCCAGAGAACACCCAACATACATTGTGTTCCAGTATGTCAGGTGTAGACCAGAACATGAAAATGTAGCATAAATCAATAATGATTGTCAAATAAGGCTTACTTCCTGTTGTCAGTAAGTAGCGCAATGACTCTAACTCCTAAATGACATGCAGATATGTTGAGGCCAAAATCATTATCCAACTTTAAATTCGTTACATATTTGGCGATGTACAGTGAAATTACTACAACTTCTTGTGCCAAGGCAAAACATGTAAGTTCGCCACAGACACGTCATAAAATGAAAACTCACAAGCTTCACAAGATACCATCATCAATGTGTTTAGGCTTTTCTGAGACAGGGTTGCAGTGTGGCCAACTTGCTAGGAGTAGTACATCACAGCATAAAATCAGACATTTCCTGTTGCCATTAGGTGGCGCTATGACTTTAATTGAAGTTTGGCATAAGGATGTCTTCAGGGTGGCATTGTTATCAAACATGTATTTTAGTGCATATTGAGCATGTGCAATTATGTTACAACAACTTCCCGTTTAATAGAAAATTGTGGATTTTCCACGGCACACCACGGCCACTAGCCTAGCTCGGCTGTTGCTCTCAGATCAGTTTGTTTTAGCTGATATTAAAGTATGGAAACCCTGTTCGAATTAGTGATTTTCACAGCCATCCTGCAGGCGACTCCGATGACGTTGATGTCAATCACATGTCAAAATGGTGGTAAAGCTAAATCAAAACAGTTGTATCAACATCAGATGCTTGTCTTGCCCTGGCCCTAACAAGGTCAAATGTAATAATGCATTGTTATATTGTTTCCATTATAGTACAGGGTGAATGGACTTTACAAATCAAAATTTGTAGTTTTTACTTGCATTTTCCATACTGTCCCAACTTTGGTGGAATTGGGGTTGTAGTATGTAGGACAAAAAAACATATGTTGCTTTTTATTGAAAGTAATCAATAACATGACTGTAAAAGACCTGATATACACATGCCCAGTCATTTGTACTACTTTTTCAGAATCATTTGTAGAGTTTTGGTTCAAGAGGTGTAAAAACAAAGAGAAAACTGATTTATTTTCACAGACAAACACACAGACAAAACCAGCATTATTAGGCCCGATTGGCTAATGTGATTTCATGAAATCTGTTACTATCTAACATAAAACAGGCAGCATCTGCAAGAGCTTCCATTTGAACAGTTTCTCTTTTTATATAATTCGCCTAAAATCAATATGAAATTGCTCCATTTCTCACAGCAGCCAAACATTGTGCAATACTGTACAGTGTAAAGTATATCTCTTTTGTAAGAGAGAAAAATACCTAATTTAGTCAGCTATAAAACCGAGAGGCTTAGAGAAACTGATTCGTTCCAGGACATTAATCATAAAATGTTAATGGTTATCAAATATTTAATACAGTAGAATCTACAATTTGTATTACTATAGCTTTTTTCAAATCGATCATGTAGAAGAAAATCCATAATTAAAATTATGCTAGCAAGGGCAAGTCATTAAGATTTGTATTCCCCCTCTTCCAACAGGAACATTTATTATATAGCCTGCCAATGCTATAACCAGCAGAAAGAAATGCCAACTATTTAGTTTTAAAATGCCTGCTTGATTAGATTAGGAAAAAAGTTTAAAAAAAAACTATTTTGGAAGTGAAATAGTATCCTGGTAAAATAAATGTACAAATGGAAGAATAGGATTACATAAACCATAGGTGTATAAAGATATTACTCTTCTAAAAGCTTCTGTAGGTCTGTGAGTTAACGACAGTTAGCTAAAATAGAACATGATGAGGTAAACAAAACATTTATTCAAAAACTGGAGTTGTACCTTGACAAATTGCAGTCTATTAAACAGAAATACTGTAGTCACCCTGTATTGAACACGTTCAGTAAAATTGGCTACATATGAGTTATTTTGTGATTTATCTCAGATTAATTCAACATCGAGACTTCTTGTGTCATACTTTTCTCCTTCCAACAAGCTGGTGCCATTGTTTTTCAGATTCTCTAACTTCAGGTTTGGGTAAGTTACTTTGTAATCCATTACAGTTAAATTACCAGAAAAAATGATAATCAGTAATGTAATATTTGGATTATCTAAATGTAGTAACATAAAATGATTACTTTCCATTACTTTTAGATTACTTCACACCTAAACATTGTTCTTTGAAATGCCATCCAAAGCTATTTATTGCATTGACACTCCAAATCTTTATATTATTGTGACCATTTATGTTGCTCAGGGGATCAGAAAAGTATGATTTTATTTAAATTATTGATTAACAATAATGAAAGCTTAATAAGAGAAAAGTGTTGCAAACTTATTTTACAATTGAAACTACTAAAAATACAAAATACACATTTTTAGTAGTACTAATTTAAAAAAATGTAATATGATTCCACTATTGTAGCTGGTAAATGTAATACATTACAGTTACTGTGTTTTTGTAATCAGTTACTTCCCAACCGTGCCTAACTTGAAATGGCTATCTGATGGTACATAATGGACCATTACAGATCAAAATCTGAATGGCTTAATTTACCTAATACCTCAATTATTAATTATTATTATTAATGTACCTAATACCTCAATGCATTTATACATATACGTTACACTGTCACACTAACGTGCGACAGTGTAACGTTGTTTCACTATGTACAATACACATCACACACATATGCAAAATCCGCGCCGGATTAAGTTCAAATTTAGCAATCGTTCTCGATAATTACTTACCATACCTTTATTATTACACATATTAATAGTATTAATATAACATGCCATTAAACTTTACAGTAAGTATTAGCTAATGAGAAAAAAAAGCATTTGACAGCCATCCTCCTTTGGGTGTATCTCAGCAGCCCTCAGTGCCCTTTGATCAGTTGATGTTCTCTTGAAGAGGCCATGAGGTGAGTGTGACTTTCATACAAGCTATTTTTGACCTGCTATCCTATTGATTTGATAAGAGGGATCAATACTCGTACATTATGCATCATATCTTGTTGCTGCGCTTTGGGATATTACTTAAAAAGAGAGGTGCTTCTCAGACTAATGAGTGTAGACAGACTCTCAGTATACAGTATAGAACGGTATACTGCAGAAGACATGCATTATGGATACGACTACAAAGGGTTCATCTATAAAGAAGCTGAACATGCACTAAGAAATATGTGTCAGTCGGACACGTATTTATAAGAACATACTGCACTTGAAATAGTTCATATTATTATTATTAGTTTCTGTTGATATGTACCACTATCATTCTGTACATCACTCTGCTTCCTATGCATTTATTATGCATGTATTAAGCAGTCATGGTTGTCAGTCTTTATTTCAGTTATAAAATTATATTCAGGAGGCTATACTGATATATTCTGTATATTCTTATGTTTGTTTTAAATGCCAATGTTACTTGCAGAGCTAATTATTTCCAACTGGATGGATGTAAGATTACGAATGTGCATGCAGTTCGTGTTGGCCAGGCAGGTGGTGGATTACAGCTCCACAGACCGGCCTCTTAGTGAAAGCCCAGACACATTTACTACACCCACACACTAGTAAGTAAGCAAGGAAGTAAAATGTATTTATATAGCACATTTCACAGATACAAATCACAAAGTGCTTCACAATTGTAGGGGAATACACAGCAATAGGAAATACAAGACAGCACAAAACACAAATAAATATCCAAACAAAAGCAAATAAACAAACAGAAATACATGTCAGACCGGCCTCACCACCCTACAGTCTAACTAAAAGCTTTCTTAAATAAAACAGTTTTAACTGATTTTTAAAAGTTTCCATCGAATCCAAGCAGCGTAGGAAAGTGCATTCTTAGACTTCTTCTTACACACTATAGACTGTTGGTCATTGTTTTGGAAATATAGTTAATATATGTACTGTACACGCATTAAGCCCAGATGTCACTGAACATTTATTGAGGGGGTCTAAGCCCTTACTCGTGCACACTATGTCGTATAGATTTGAGCGGAGGGATAATAACCAAATGCCAAGGTTTTTCATCCCACTAATATTTATTATATTTTCATATATTTCATCTTTCATCATGGGGGATGGTGCTCCATGAACTGGAACCATAACTTGGAACTGGGGTGTCCATTTATTATAAAAACTGGAAACCGTCATTCAAAATGGTGGCCATTCATTTAACCGAAAAGTGCATTGTATACAACTAAATGCTTCTACTGACTTCCTTGAAACTTGCCTGCTTTCTGATTCTGATGTGCACTTCCACCGTTCGTAGCAAACCAACCAAGTGGAACTAATGGGGTGCTTTTATTTTATTTTAAGCCTACACTGTATATATATATATATATATATACTGTATGTGTATGTATATATATATATATATATATATATATACATACACACACAGTATATATATATATACACACAGTATATATATACAGTATATATATATATATACATACATATACAGTATATATATATATATATATACACACACACAGTATATATATATACACATTGTATATATGCATGTGTGACTGGATTGTTCCGCGGATGCACTTAATGTATATCCTATGGCTTTCACCTGGCAAAAGGCTGCTGGTTTTCACCAATCATACTTGATATATTGATACACAGTATAATGAATATACTGGATGTGAATGTATAATGTTTGATATTGTTAGGGATAGATATAGTCGTACTGTATGTACAATATGTACACAGTACATCAGGGCTATTAAATTCCAGTCCTGGAGGGCCGATGCCCTGCATGTTTTAGGTGTCTCCCTGCTCCAACACACCTGATTCTAATGAATTGGTATTTTGAAGCCTGTCATTAGAATCAGGTGTGTTGGAGCAGGGAGACAACTAAAACATGCAGCACAGTGGCCCTCCAGGACTGGAATTGAATAGCCCTGCAGTACATACATAACGTACCTACCCACCCCCATGTTAACCCCAACCCTCTTTTATATCTTTTATACACGTTAACTCAGTACTGCATGCAGCGGCTGCAGTGCAACACTGCCAATTAGAAGGCTAATGTTGACCATAGCATAACATGAATCCAAAAGTCACTGCCACATCAATAAAAAAATATTACAAATCAGTTACTAGGTCACACTGACACTACGAAAGCTGGTATGTGTGTTTAGGAAAGGAAGGGCTGCTGTGTTACTTAAAATCACCTCTTTTGAAGCTAACAACATTTAGTCATGGTGACGAAATGTTGAACATGGATGGAGTGATGATAACTTTTAATAAGTCTATATCATAGAACTGACCTATAGTGGTTAAAGTACTCTCTTCCTGATACTCTCTACCTGACCCTATAATTCTTTACCTTACGGCAGTAATCTGATGAAAGTCATGGCAGACAAATGTTACACAGCCTGGTCTTTCAGGATGGTTTTCCCTGGTGACCAGATTTCATCTCCCTTAAAAGGAGCCATTAAGTCCTTGTGACAGAGAAATGAATCCAGTCTGTGGTGAGAACAGCTTCTCATTGGCAATCATTAGTTTAGCACTCCATAATCACCCCTTCTCACTGTGTATTCATCAGCCGCTCTGCTCTGCTGGAGCTAACAGAGAGTGAGGCCACTACCAACAGGGGCACAATGTGAAAATTGCGCCATAAAACAAAAGTAATATGCAATAAAATAGGAAAGCAACTGCCATTTACAACATAAAACTGAAAGATTACCATGAAAGTACATGTAAACACGTTGTTATTTCTCCCAAGCAATCCAAATTGCAACCTTGTGCTGCTGTCGTTCTGTAAGACACAGAAGCCTTGCCTCTATATATTAAGATGAGGAGTGGAGTTTTTAGATGAAATGCTATTCAATAAAGTCTATTTTGCTGTTAAGGGGTGTGAATCCACAGCTGAGAAGAGAGAAAGTGTTCATGACTTTAAAGGTTCTGCAGAGCAGGAACAATTTGTCTTCATTGAAGCTCTGGCTTGATGAGGCAACTAGAACGGTAATTACGTTTGAAATGTTGCTCCCATGCCTGTGATTTGCTGGAATAACAAGCTTCAAAAACAACATGGGATGCTAAAGTTATGGTCTGTCATTCTACACGTTCTGTTCAGGAGTTTTCCCTAGACCTGCTTGTTCATTTTATTTAATATGGGAGCATCTTATCAGGTGAAAGGCCTAGATAAACGTCCTCACATTTACTTTAAAGTTGAAATAGTGAGTCAGACTTAGAATCATCAATATTATTGTTCATTCCATCTTATTTTCAGTAATTGTATTAACAGACTGCCCTCAAATGGACCTGTCCATCACCTGTGAGAACATCAATGTATCCTCCTCTACTGTGAAGAATCTGAGTTGTTCTTGACAACCAACAGTAAAGATAACTGCTTCAATCTACCTCAAGGATCCAGTTCAAGGCCTCAACCAGAGCGCTACCAGCTACCACCTCTGCTGGTTGGCTCCTTGAAGGTCATTCAAGAGGAGAATTCGACAGATGTCTTGGTGTGAGCTGATGCATGCTAACGACAGCCAACATGGAGTTCAGTGTCTGTCTAAGTGGATGTGATACTGAGTCTTTATTTATAGTTTCATCATGGTGAAGTATTGTCTTTGTGTTTGTGTGCATTTTGTGCAGGTGACAAGACAGGACCAACACTGCATCTGTTGAAATGAGAAATGTGGGCTGTACATTTAGCAAGACATTTGCCTGACATTCCCCACTTAGCTAGATGTCAGTTGTGTGCAGCACTGCTAGGTTATATCGCACATTATACCGCTGGTGCCACAACTGATAGTGGAGCTGAAGGAGCTATGTGTACAGTATCAGTCTCACATGGTTCTGGCTTCAGAATCCCATCCGGAATTCCATTAAATCTCTGGGAATAATCTCTGTTTTAAGTGAGTGCAGCATGCCACTGCATTTCTCGATGCACTAGTGTCCAATCTCTTCACCTCCACGTAATGCACACAAGCACAAACTAGCTACATTCCCTTTAAGTAAAAAGTGGATATTTTTTCTCCTGTCAAGTTGCACAAAAATTATTTTGCCACAATGAAACTAGCAAAACGGACAACACACATTGCAACCGCTTAAACGTATTGTTATAGCCCAATACTGCACAGTGGCAAGCATCTACATGGCAGAGATGAATCCCTTATATGACGTAGGCCTAATATGACCTTTTTCATGTACTATTCTGCCTGTAGCTCTTGTAAACCATATAAATTGTGCATTAACTTTTTAAAACATGAATTTCCAAGACGAATTACAGTATGTGTAACATATATTCAACCTGCAGATTGCTCTGCCATTTGCCCATTATTAACAGCATATAATTACATGTAAATGTAATTATAATCATATAGAGCCTGAGCCACATTAAACAAGATAATTAATGAAAATCTTTGCCAGAAATAAACCTGAGATATACTGTGTGTGTGTGTGTGTGTATACAGTATATATATATCTATATATACAGTATATACACACAACAGTTAGTTCCGACCAAGTGATTTGATTGGACAAGGAATTCCAATATTTCAGTCTAACGCACTGAGACTTTTAACTATGTACTGTATCACTCCACTTTACCAATGTTCTTCTAATAACTGTTACTAAATCAAAAAACAACAAACTTCTGATAAGCTGTTAAAGTTACTCATATTTTTATTTCACCTGCTGCATGATAAATGGAAACAGGCAAATGTATAGACATGATACAAACATGGATATATTAGATACAATGTAGCTGACCTGCGGTAACGTGAAAATGTATGTACAGTAAAGCTAACAATAAAATGTATCCAACAAGCTTGGTTACAGTGCAGCCGTAGTTGCTGACAGAACAGAACCAGAGACTGTTGATATTTTATTTATTTTTTTACAGGTACATGACTCACAGTTCTTATTCATTGAACTTTTACGTTTAATTCCAGTTTACTTACAGGTATGACACAAGTACTAGTGGGTATTTGTGGGTAATGTACAAACAACTACACGACTACCAGTTTATTCCTGTTTATTTACAGGT
>JAODUK010000018.1:5882803-5904041 GCA_027564635.1 Typhlichthys eigenmanni
CACCCAGCCCAACAGTCAGTCACTGTCGGATCGTTCCAGTAGCTACATGCTATACTCTCCTGACTTTGCCTGCCTGAAATTGGTGTTTTAGTAGCCTACCTGTGAATGGGATATAGTTGACTTGTGCGATGTCGAACCATTCAGAACAGGTTGAGCACCGGCTGGCTTTCAGCCTCTCACTGACTCCTCCCACATACCCGCCCACCTTCTCATGTATGAGCAGGTGGGCGGGGCTCCAGAGGAATGGAGAAGAGGGGGTGGGTTTTTCAGTTTGTTGCTTTTCAAAAGCATGCTCTCTCTCTCTCTTTTAAGCTATCTCTCGTTGCAACTCTCAGTTCTTACATACAGCAGCTTTAAAGTCAGCATCCAGGAGCTCAATGAAAATGCCTGCCTGTTTTCAAGACAGTAAATAGGTTATATTTTTACCACTAAATTTGGCTTACTCATGTATTTAAAAAATATTGTTATTAAGTATTGTTATTATTTTTTCCTACTGGTATCTAGAGGAAAGTATATATTTGAGCTTGCAGTAACATTTGAGTTATATCTTTCTCTAAGAGATGTAAACAAATATGTTACTGGTTACTATGGATGCAAATCAACAAACAAGTCTCCCAGCAACATACATGGCAGTGTCACTTCTTCCACAGAGATGGTTAGAGTGGTAATCATGTAGCCCAGCTGATTGTGATGGCACCGAGCCAAACTGAATGTTCAGTTAACCCTCTCTTTCCTGAGGGGATAACATCAGTCCTGCCATGAACTGGAGTGGTCCACACACCGCGCCCACTCTATTTTCATCCCGGCTTGATAAAGGTGCCTGACATCATCCAAACAGCTGAACCTATTCGTAACCAGGTTACCAGCTATCTTTCATCTGTAATTGAGAGCATGCAGCTCGAGTCAGAAGTGTATCAACAATATAAAATGTTGTTAGCCTTCCATCAAGAAAGCTCTGAAGGGAATTAATAGCTATCATTTGGGAGGAAAACAAGCTGGAGAGAGACTGGGATAGGGGCTGGAGTGACAGTGAAATATGTATCCCTTGAGTTATTATTACTGTGGAAGACAGACAGAGAGAGTGTGTATTTGTGCATGCATGCATTCTTCCTTGTGAGTTTGTGTGTGTGTGTGTGTGTGCTATACGATAATTCAAAATAAAACAAAATAAGCTGAATGTTTTCAATAATTGCTTACTCAGAAGTATGAACAGTATATGTATCATACCTTACCATTTTACACTAACACACAGGATGTGGCACACGTTAAATGGAATATTCTTTTATAGTTTTTGTAACCTTTTTCATGCCATATTTCCATAATTCCCAATGCAACCCGACACCACATCCCCAATTATGACCTTGGAGGGTGACTGCTTGACACATACTATGCATACTGTGCTAGTTTGAGTGGATACATGATTGAAATACATCTCCCAGCTTGTCAAACGATTTGCTCCACCCCTCATCAGGTGAATTGTGGGATTGAAGGAGAGTTAAAAGTGAGTGTGTGAAACCGTCTGGTTATCAACTGGGCTGCTATTGACTAGCTCTGCCACAAAGTGTAATCATCTGAACACCATTCCATCATTCTATCAAGTTAATCCATATGTTATACTTTGTAAAGCTTCTTTGGGTCATTGAACACCGCTATAAATTAATGCAATGCATCATCATCATCATCATCATATACGCAGAAGAAGTGAACAGGTTTTGTTGGAGGTGCAGTCTCTTAGCCTAACCCAAGTAGGGTTACCTAACATGTAGCAGCTACTTTACATCACTAAGTCATTTATTCATGATCCTACAGTAGTGTCTTACCATTACAATATCCTATTGGAGACCATATAGACATATATATACAGTATATACACAAATGTACAAACCCTCCATGACATCATTCATAGATTTTCTCATTTTCTCAAGAACGGATTTGAAGGCCGCGCTGTGCGGCTCTGGCCGTCGCCATCTTTGCAGAACCTGACTACGCCTCTAACACACCCATATCTATTATAATCAGGTACATTTTTGACTGATATACTGCATTTTTAACTGATGAGTTATAAAAACATGCACCCCCGTACAGACAGTTGTCATGGATGAGGCTGTAAAATATGTATATTTTTGATGTAAATTAATTCATTTTAACATGGAAGTCTATGAGGATTGACTCCCTTTTGTAGCCAGTAACAAGTAGCCATTCAAGGAACTGCCGATTTTGGTACTTCAGCCGTTGTGTTTATTTCTCAGCACCAGAGGTTCTCGCTTGTTGGAGACTGACAATTATGACCTGTTTGTTTTGATTCCAGGTCACAATGTCCCGGTCATAGCTAATAGCACATTATCAGTGAAGTAATAGTGCTCCATAGCTGAACCGATCGCTTCAGCTACAGCACCTACTTGGACAGCATTTATGATGCAATATCACCTCAGATATTGGCATATTAGATAAGCATATGGTTGGATGAATATTTGTGGGCGACTATGCAAGGCTAGCAAAATTACTAGCAAAAGGCGAGCAATAGTACCCATGTTGGGTAACAGGCTGGTACATAATGCTAGCATGAGCCGTCTGCTAAACGTCTCACCTCACTACAACATTTTGACAGTAGAATATATCGTAAGGTATGTATATTCCTTAGTGGTTGCTTATATGGTGATAAAACAGAATGTTCTTCTTTATCTCAGGTGTGTTTGTGAGGAACGACTCATCTGTCCACCTGTAGACCTCCTTAAATGTACACGATAGAAGCTTGGATTTAATTTACTGATATGATAATAACCACTGCATATGCCTCGCTGATGTACATTTTGCGTCAGATACTGACATAAGTGTTACCATCTATGATGAGACATGTTTCAGTGTGGGTAAATTACACAAATAGAATATGTTGGGGTTATGGTGTATTATTATGAAATAGCTTTTCAATTTCACTTGTTTTGCTGCAGTTGATACAGTATGAGAACCTGGTGCATTGTAAAGCTAAACTAATGGATTAGAAGGTACAAGATATTTCACAACTGAGGTAAACTAGTGAATATCTGCCGGAGGTAGTCCACAGTTTGATATAATGGGAATTTCAGTCTTGTCTTGTTTGCCTTGGAGCTGAACAACTTCAGTGCTCTGCTTGTGTGTGCTCTAATTACAGACAAGATTAGAGCGGGCAAATTAAAATGCTACCAGCCACTGTTTGTAATTGCCACAAGCAAATGTTTGTAATTATGAACAGATTGCTTTACTGTCGATAATTAAAACAACAACACAACTTATTTAATGACTGTCTGGAGATGCCCCTCTAAAATTATCAAAGTAAACTAGTATAGACCCTGATCTTCTTGCCTCTTGTCTTGCTTTGCCATGCATCCATTATTATATTGTTATGCCTGTTTACCATGCAGTGCATTGTAGATTAACGCTTTGGACTGACTCCAAATAAAACACAGTCTAAAGTCTATGTTGATAACTGTGTCGTTGCAGCACTAAACCTCTTGTTCTGTTTCCCCTTTTAGCCATTTTATGTATTATCTGTGAGGAAAGTGATACACTAAGCAGGTGGTATTATTAGTTGTGCAGTCATGATCGTAATCCTCCACCTGTTGTCAGCTACTTGATACTGACATACAATCTGCACTCATACGAGCAGTCTGTGTCACTGTAGTGGCTAATGATGCTTGAACCTGTTGTCACTACTATTACCACCAATATTTATAACAGCAATACTATAAGAACTGTATTATCCTCATTAGTATTAATACAACTATGAATACTGTTGTGACTACTAGTACCATCATTTGTATTAACAGTATGAAGTAATGTTCTGCTACAATAACACACATTTATTTAATGTATTTGTGTAGGGATGTTCTGATACTACATTTTACAGTATCATAGTTGAGGCTGTGAATGCCTACACTAAACCCATAGGACACAACCTCACCAGAAAGCCTACAGAAATATTAAGACATGACAAAACAATGGTATTGGCTATATATAAGTTACAGCACTGAAATACACATAATGTATGTACATTCACATGAAACAAATCCAACTCACATTTAAGTGGTTTACCAAATAAAGCTTTGATATCATTATTATGATCAACATTATTACTGACTACCACTGTTGAGTTACATTACCCCATTAGACAATGAACGGTTTTGGATTTCAATATGATTTGCATTCATGGTTTGAATAAACATTAACAATTGGGAGTGTTTTGGTAATGCAGAGGATTTGCATTTTGGATTGGCTTGTTTGCATCCACTGTTGGACTCAATGTGAAAGTACCTACAGTATAAGTTCAACTAAAACATACTGTGCAGCACTGTAAATATGTGTGCTCCACTGTGAAGAAGCTAGAGATATAATTTTAGTAGGTAGATAGTCCATTTTTCCAGTGTCTTACAGTGAGTTGAACAAGAGCTATAGCTTCAAAAATAACAAAAGCAAGATGGTGTAAATCTGAAAGTGAAAAGCCCACCCCCTCCTCCTCTGTTCCCTCCCTCTGGAGCCCATTGACCAACCTGATGTAGCCATGTATTCATGTGAACAGAGAACCTGATTGGTCAGAAATCTAAGACTCAACATTGATTTATAGAGGCAGGGGCTATCAACCTGAGCAGACAGTTTCATAGAGCATTTGACTTGCTGATAGCTCATGGATGTCTATGACATTTCTAACAAATGTAGGCTGAGCTTGTTGGAGATATTAGCTAATCACCAGTCTATCCTGCCCCTGAGATATTACTGTATATAAATGTTTTGTCATGCTTTAATAAAGCATAAAATATGTTCATTGATAATGCTCAGCATGCTGTATAAGGGTAGTTTTATCGTGGACCGTGACAACAAAAGTCTATTGTACAAATTGACCAATAAAGTAAATGGGACGGTATGCCATGCACCTTCCAGGACTATTTTCTGATCACATCCCATTAACTTCTGTATTCATTATCCTCATTCTCATTCTTGGGAGTCTTGATTTTCATGTTCTAATCATCCGGTCTTGATATGATAACAGATGGTGCTTGGTTTTGCTGTGGCCCTGTAGCAAAAGTGCCAGGAGTTGTGATGTGTTTGATTTTATTAGAGATGAGATTTAACACATACATGCTACATTACTGCAACACAACTTCCATTTCTCATCTGCAGGAGAAAATGAAACTGTGATGAAATGTAATATAGTCCCCCTCAGGCAGAACTGGAGGCATTGGGAATTGCAGCACAATAAATCTAATGGATATTACTGCTCTCGCTCTCTCTCTCTCTCTCTCTCTCTCTCTCTCTCTCTCTCTCTCTCTCTCTCTCTCTCTTTCTCTCTCTCTCTCTCAATTTCACCCATCCTCTTTTCTGTCTCTCTCTCTCTCTCTCTCTCTCCACACACACACACACACACACACAAAGCCACACATTCATGCTGAAAGCACACACGCAAACACACATACACACACACACACACACACACACAGACTGTGTCTGGCAGATACAAATTTACATTTGGCTGGAAAACTGGCCTTTTGCTACCATGAAATTCACTTATATTTACCATCAGATTCATTTTAGATCAGACTAATGGATTTCAATTACTAACTTGAAAACGAACCAAGTAGATGCCATTCTCTGCATCAACAATTTCTGCAAAGTATTACATTTCAGAGAACATATAGGGTTATACTGAATTAGGGCTGAACGATTTTGGGAAAATATTGCAAATTGCGATTTTCTTAGGACAGATATTGCGATTGCGATTTGATTTTCAATTTTTTTTAAAGTCATTTAAGTTAAATATAATGTACTATTATGCAAGATTTAAAACATGATGGAGCCCTACCAAATGAGATGCCATCAAAATTGTATCTGCTCTACAGCAGGGATAGTTTGTTCCTTAGGGCGATTCGGCGAATTTGGGGAATTTCAAATTTACCAGTGTAACGCTAGCTGACTGTTCTGCCTCTAAATATCTTAAAATCCAATCAGTGTCCAATGTTCTGTGGAGTACGTATAGCCTCCAGACCCTTTTTGGGCGATATCAAAATGGCTGAAAATCATCCCGATAGCTCTCATAGGTGTTTTCCAAACTTTTCCAAAATACAAGCTATGCAATGCATTCTCTATGGCTTCCGGGAGTGCTTGCACTAACGTGTTTATGTCATACACAACGTTCGTAGATATCTGTTAGTGGCATGCGTGTCTCATCCGTTCTGTCTGCATGATTTGCGAAGTAAGTAATATCATAATATTAATAATAATAATAATAGTAAAAATAATATGAATTTGTAGAATCATCTAGTGTGTATGCAATTGGGCTTTATTCATTGTTACTTGCATTGTTGTGTACATCACTTTGGTCAGCATTGACTGTTTTTAAATGTGCTTTATACTTTATAATGTGCTGCACCTGAAATAACATGACAACTGAATCAGACTAGATTATGAATTCATTTATTTTCATTATCAATCTAAAGTGTGTTTTGTAACTCTCATTATTTAAGACATGTATTTGAATAATTAAATGTAAAGCAGACATATCTGCTTGTTTAGCCTATACTGTATGTTGCCATCTAGGGGGCAGGCTAGTGGTGTGTCACTAGTGAGGTGACAAGAAAATCTAAAACAAGAAATTGTAGGCTACAATGCAATGTGACAATAGCTAGTTGACTTGAAGCTATAGTAACGATTGCACTGTGTATTCACAATAGCCTATATCTCATTGGTCTGCTGGCTGCCTGTTCTTTGTGCTGGCTAACATCTGATGTTTGTATAGCCTATACACAGCCCTAGCTCTGTAAATAGTAACACTAACAAAGTGGTGCAGATCGCACCACACAACAATATCCTAGCCTTTGCAATGTGTCTTCAGTTTGTGGTGGGCAGAACTTCTGACGGAAGTAAGAGGTTATTTTGTTTTGATCAACAAGCGTTCTCTAGAATGATTTACTTAGATATCCTTAATGTACCTATTGAATGGGTCACCAAAACAATAGCCCTCCCTAAATTCATGAGCAGGAGTAACTGCTCTACAGTATATTCTAATGCAAAGATGAAAACATAAACATGGATTTATTGCATTTTAGAACAGGCGACAACGGGGCACATTGGTAATTTGAGACTAATGTTAGGGTTGCTCAAGCACACCTACATAGCATTTCAGCACCCCTACTATAAATATAAAAAAAAGATTATTTTCTGAAATAGGTTTTATCTGTACTAACATTAGATTTGCAATGTCTGTTAGAGATGGAACAAAGAAATACAGGTATATATATATATATATATATATATATATACGGCCTATTCATTGTAATACAGTTAAATTAGTGATTTGCACTAGGCCTACTGCCTACATGTCTCATTAGGGGCTAAGCGCCCCTAAATATCTCAACCTAAAAACTGCCCTGGGGGTGCAGCCAGCCACACACTATTTCCATTGTCTGCACCTTTTTATAGTTCTGTGGCGCTGATGAGCGATCAGCATTAAAATATAGCCAGTAATGCCCGCTCATATTAACACGGATGCAGCACATAACTTCAGGTAACACGCGTTCACTCACACACATTAACTTTAGCTCGTAGCTCCCTGGGAGCCTGGGACTGTAGCTTTCTCAATGCCGTGAAGCATGCCTGAGTTTGATGTTACATTCACCATTAGCTACCGTATTAGCATAATATTGTTCATCTCGGTAAGAGTAAGATACGGGTCTTATTTTTTTAAATCAATGTGTCTTGTGAACCGAATGCTGGCTGCCTTGTTAAAGTTTATTCATGTCTCATACCAGCATGTTTGTTGTCTTTCACAATAGCTTAATTACTTACACATTTTACACATAGCCTACAACGAAGTGCTGCTATTCTCTGACGTTGCTTCTAGCTCAGCATAGGCATTTTTTTCAAAAAAAACTCCCTGTTACCTTGCGATTCACGCTTTTGTTGGTGGGCATATGCAGTTGCTTTGGAGAATGTTTGATGCGTACCCACTTGTAGAGGAGCACCGCACTTGGCACTTCTGATTAGTTAGAATGACCCTCAAGCAAGGAGGACGGCATGCATTTGAACAACGTAAAAGCCTCAGATAAATCGCATTCCATGCAATGTGCTAATCGCATTGTTTCAAATCGCAATTTCGGTTTGAAAACAATTAATAATTCAGCCCAATACTGAATTCTATACGTAATTTTGCGGAATTTGTTGGAAAACTAACACGACTCACGCTCTTTACAAGTCTAAAATAAGTATACTACGTTACTGCTTAAAATAAATATAACATTTTAAATTAGTAAATAAAGCACTGCGCTTTTCGTCGCACCGAAATTAGGTCAGAGAGTCCTACAGGGGTATATGCATCAGACGTGCAGCACATAGTTGCTTACAGTATGTGACGTATTGCTAAAGGACGGAAGAAGCTGAGACAACATTGACATAGACATTTTCCATGAAAGCTATATACAGTAATTGTTAATTGTAGGCCTTGCTATAAATTGTTTGTGTGAGTGTCTATGAAGACTACTCTTAGTAGATAATGTAACACCTACACCCCAGCAGGCAATTGCTCTGTTGTTCTCTGTACTATGTATGCAACTCCCTCAGACAACTGCAACAGAGCTCTATTGCACGTGTACAGAAAACGTTGAGTCAAATGAAGATGAACCCTGTTGAGCCTGCATGTTACTCTTGACAATTATGGCAACTAGGAAAGAATTGGAGAATCCTGTTGATTTTGTTTTTATGTTTATTGTTGTTTAGTTGGTTGGTTGGTGTTAGAAGTGACCTGGAAGCAATAGGCCTACCACTTAGCTTACACTTAAGTGAACTGCTACAAATAATATTAATTAAAGCATTGTGGAAGTAAATTACTAAGATGATCAATGAAGGTGGACAGTGTGGTATCTTCTCTGCCATGCAAATATTGTGTTCATAAAATTAACAGTCAGATGAACACTTCAGTAAAATATATCTTTTAATTTGTAATTGACCATTTCTCTGCATGAGCACAAAGGCATCATTGATTGTTGCTCTTGTTAAACAGTTGCTCTATGTTGCCACAGCAATAGCATTTGACAGGCTCTTGACAAAAACAAATGTTCAATATTAGTATTGAAGGGTCTCAGGCTTTGATAGCCTGCTACACAAGTTCAATAGTTGGTATTCTAATGAATCTAAGGGAAAATGTTTGGCCAAAACAAAAAAAAACCTCGGAGAAATCTATAGGCATCAACAATGCTTTCCATACAGCCTGTCTGCCTCCTAGCTGTTTGTTTAAAAAAAAAGTTCTGCTCTTACTTATATGCCACTGACTGTGCTCATTTGCATCTAGCAAGATATCTTAAGAGTGGCAGACAGTCTGAATTCATCTAATTTGCTCCATAGAACCATCACAACCTTCTACAGTGCACTACAGTCCCACATCTATATTTACACTATAATATGAGGATCTACTGATTGCTATGCTAGTTCGTTCGGTGCATTTCATTCCACACAATCAGGGAAATCATTTGATTATTGTTATGTCTAATGAATGTGCATTAGAGCAGGAATAAACTAAGTAGCTGCCCAATAAATTACCATTTCCAGCAGTTAACTTTAAAGGCATTTTCAATCAGTATCTGTGGCATGATGAGGCAGGGTCTGGAAGGCAATTTTAATCAATACTGCATGAGGAATACCAAACGTAGCCTATATATAGGCTACATGTGGTACCATATAGGGTACATCCAGACATAATACAATACGAGACGTAGTACAAGATAACAAGCGCAAACAACAGTGCACTACATGTACCACCTTACATTTCACCATGCAGAGGAATCTATTGCTTATCATCAGGCCTTTCAATTTACATCATATTTTCAAATCACTTGGAGCATTGGTGGAGGGCATTCGAAGGCTCTGACACAGGCAGCCCCATCTGCAGCTGATATTGGAGTGAGCATGAAGGCCAACTTGTCAGTGTTGCTGACAGCTGCAACGCTAATTAGCCCAAAAATCTGCCGCTGATTTCTGGTTCAGCTATCACTAAATATGCAGAGTACTCCGGGAAACATTTTTTATGATAACAATGATATTGACAATAGCATCAATATTTTTCCAGTGAATGAAAATCTCATTAGCTCAGGTTGCCTTATTGCTTGTATTATCTAAGTCACAGCCAGTATTGGGAATCTATGATTAAGCAGCACAGAGCAATGTTTCCATTCCCATACAATTCCAAGGTTGTATTAACAGCACCCGTTTGTCATAAAGTTCAGTAACCTATGTATTATGACCACATGGTTGGAACTGGAAGGTCTATCTTCAAATATTAACAATGAATATCATGTGAATGTATGCATGGAAAACAAGCACCCACAATGCATGTGGGTCCAGGAGCAAAATCTAGGACTAGGAAGACATTGAAATATTGTATCTTAAATTAGACACAACACAACATTTTAATTCTGCGGTATGAATTGAGAATAGTTGAGTTCAGTCACGGGTATAACAAAATGTCACAACAACACATTATACAAAGTCAAACCTGTAACATTATAGATGTCATATGATGATGATTATTATGTTGATGACATATCTTGGGGCACGTCTTCAAAAACAAGTGCTGGGCTGGACATCGACATCCAGATGGCTTGGTTCAACCAACCATCTGAAGGCCAAACATCAAACAGCCCAAACAGAAAATTGTCACGAGCTCAGCGTCTCACATACCTCAGGACTCACACGGAACGGAACATTGTAAATTATAAGATGTAAAGTGACATTGTGTGTTTTTACAGTTGGTACCAAAATATGGCCATCTGTTCAGTGTGTTTTGTAAGTTAGAGTGTCGATTGTTGTTCAACATCAATGGAACCCACAGTTCTTGTGATTGGCTGTAATGAGGAGACACTTCTCATACTGTTTTGCCTCAAGAAAACATAGTTAATAACCCACTTGCTTTATTTTTTCGGTACCGTAACAAAGGCACCAAATTGGGATTTTAAATCAATTCAAGAGGTAATCCAAATCCTCATGTAATGGCAAAAATATGAAACAACCCTCTATTTCAATAAAAACTAACAAAAGCCAATCAGTCTTCCATCAACCATATTGTGATTATGGGGAAGTGTTTCACTACCCAGAATGCAACTGAGTAAAGAGAAAGCCAGACTAGGTGATTTCAGCAGGGAAAGCAAAAAAAAAAAAAGTGAACTTTGGACTCGATATTCTGGAATTGGCTTTGATGGATGACAAATACTCTTTACCTAAATAATATTTGCTGAATTGCCTCCTTCGTTTTTTGTAGGCATTTATGATAGGACAGTCATGCAAGGTGCTAATATAAACACAGCCAAATCAAGACTAGTGGAAATAGAATTGACAAAAAACACATCTTAAAGCAAACTATACTAGCTGTTCACAGTTCCAAAATATGTAGGGTTTGATGGGGGGTAATTGCCTTGGTGGAATAGAAAACTTACAAACAAAAGTGTTCAAAGGCTCTTTCATATGTTTTCCATTGAAATGTTAGTGAATATTCTGTCACCATGCTTTTGAAATGATTGCTGAGCGAGCAGTTCAGAGAAAGCTTCTTTGTCGCTGTCTTCATTGTGCTTTGCAGACCCTGTGCTTTTCCAAAGAGCAACATCCCACACCTCCGATTAATGCCTCATTAGGCGTGATGCTTGTTGTGAGTTCGTCTTTTTAAACACAACTCCCGCAACCAAACTTTCACCACGGAGAAGTAGTTAAGGAGCCCAAATCTGGAGACAACATCCCCTTTTCTCACACCCTGCCTGTTGTATGGAACCAGGGGCCACCACATGGTATTGTGATTTGTAGCTTATTATGAATTATTTATGAAGAGCTGTCCTCCATTCACTAATACTGTAAGTTTATTGCTCTAGTCTAAATGAAACAAATGATGCTTACTATTTTAGCATGAACACATAGCCATGTATTTTTCAGTGGGGTAATCCACCCCCTTTTTAAAATACTGATTTATTTAAGTGGCTAGATGTAAAGTATGTGGTGAAAGGTATATACATGTATTTGGTTACTTTAACAGCTACAGTGAAATAATTATTGTTTCTATAGTTGTCCAGCATGCAGCATGACAAATGTTGTAGTGCAGATGTTAAAGATAAACTTGAATTTACCATTGATTTATTTTCTCCCTCTACATGAAGCCCGTTGGGGTGGGGGAAACAAAATAATGTGATAATGTGCCAGTACATCAGTTATCTTCTATTTCCGTGCACTGGCTTGTTTATTATTATGCTGTGTAACTGTGCATCTCAGTTTCATTTTTTAATATACCAAAATAAAGTTCTCATTTATTCTCCTCCCCAGTTCATGTGCTGACTTAATTATCTGCCTGTTGTTGTGTGATTCCTCAGAGGCACGGAGCGATGTGGAAAATCTCCATTTCTCTTCTCTCAAATGATGATATCAGGATTCTCATTTGACAGCATTACAGGTTACCACAGCCGCATGTCTTTGTCATTTCAGAGAGAAATCCATGTCTACTGAAGGGGTTTGGCTTCGGAGACAAGCTGGGAATGAGGGTGGAATTTGTTCTACCTGAAATAAAACCAGTTTGATAGCAAGTCAAATTAGGGGTTTGAGTGGGAATTGGCATTATTGCAGGGTACTGTATGTGATTGAGAACAACTGTTTCAACATAAGCTGCCATTTTAGAAAAACCCCTCTTCCTCCTAAATATATTCTAGCATTAAGTAGGTGTCCATACAATTAAGTGGTGAGAGAGAAGGTACAGTAAATATAAAATGTAGTGAATTTTATAAAGATCAATATCATACTTAATTGACTGCATTTATATAGCACTTTACAGTATTTTGCCTCACATTCACCCATACATTCATACACTGATGGTGATTGCTGCCATGCAAAATGCGACCAACCACCGGGAGCAGTTAGTGGGTAGGTGGTTGGGCATCTTGCTCAAGGATGCTTACAGGTATGTCAACACGGGGATTCGAACGCACAACCTTCCGGCTGGGACCGCAACCCCCGGCCCAACACCCAGACCACTCAACCATCCTGTACCCATGTTTCCTCTGTTGATATACAGTATATTGATTGGCTGGTGGCAGGTGACTGGGTGGAGCAAAGGCATTGCATTGCCCTTCTGTTGAGGTTATACTGAGAAACAGTACTCAACTGTTGGTTGGCCACTATAGAGTACAACATTACAGTACAAAATGCATTGATACAAATATGTTGGCTCGGATCATTTAAACAGCTGTTTCTGCAATGTCACTCCATCTGTTACTTGAAGAATATTCTATAACACTGTTGGTGTACACATGGAGATGAAATGCCTATATTTACATGCATTGCACTCTTATTCTTCTATTATTAAACATATTGACCATATTCATAACAGCTTGGTCCTTCCACAGTACACAAGTGACATCGATTTGAAGTGGTAAATGTTATGTTCATTAACAATAAAGGGGCCGTGTGTAACATTTCTTCTAAGGAATTAGTTGAAACAACGTGTGTTAATGTGTTAAGGACCTTTGTATTGTGTAGTAGTTCAATGCAAGTCTAGCAGTTTTCTTGTAACAATTGTTCTGCTGTCCTGTTTTATCACATCTAGTTATTCAGGCAATAATGTCACATATTCTTGAAAGAAAATCACAACAGTGAAGCTGAATAATTTCCTTTAGTGTTTGAAAGCCATATTCAACATCCACCAACCCCTGCATAACCTTCACGTATAAACAGAGCCGTCCGCAGGGAGAAAGCTTGAGCAGTGCCAATCATCTGCAGCAGTGGACTATGTTAGAGAACATTAGAGAAGTCAAACGTCTTTTCTTCCATTGTGATGGTTAAACTGATCTTGACAGCCAGTCATAGAGTGGTGAAGCTCCTTGCTGCCTTTGCTGCCCCCCCAAATCTATCAAATAAAGCAAAGAAATCTTTGAGGTGTTGATCTGAAAGAAGTGGCCCTGAATTTGTCTCTAATCCACCCAGTCCCCTCATCCCACCCACCCCCACTCAATTCTCAATTCTAAAGGGCAGGCCTTACCAATGCACCACATCATTCTCTTCTTCTTCTTCTTCTTCTTCTTCTTCTTCTTCTTCTTCTTCTTCTTCTTCTTCTTCTTCTTCTTCTTCTTTTCTTTGAGGGGAGGGGGGTCCTTGGTGGTCATTTGTCGTGCGATTAGCGGTGAAAAAAACGAATATGAATTAAACAGAAGTAACAGCATGATGACTGACCTGGATGTTGGTCGGGTCTGGGTGTGTGTGCTGGGGGGATACTGATCTAGCCAGCCAGCCATGCTCGCCAGGAGCCAGACAATGGAGCCCATCACCCCTGATACGGCTTGACAAGTGAATGACATGCTGAATGGTTGCCATAGGAACAAATGTGTCGAATTGTATGCATGCATATTCTGTTGTGATTTTTTTCCCGAACCCTTCCCCCTCCTCCCCTCCTTCCCCCACAGACCTGTTTTTTCATTGCTGAGAACATTTGACTAATGGTTTAGTAACTCACCATGGGCTCCCCATGCAGGATGGGGAGCCCATCTTTCTGCAGATTCGCTGGACGTTGTAGCCCATGTTAATGTGTCGCAGAGTATTTGTTAGCACGACTAGAGCTTAGGACACCATGGGATCTGTCTGAAAACACAGCAGTACATTAGTTCACAGTAATAACAACAGTAAGTTATGCACAATCCCCTTGTACGCTTTGCTGGATAATGACAATATTGATATGCAATAAACTGATATGTTATGCGCTACTCTCAACAGCTCTAAAGGTAAAATAATAAGTTAGTTTATACATTTAGTTGTTTTTAGCATTGTTTGATCAAGTCAAATTTGTCTTCTTTAAGGTGTTATGTTGATTATGTTGGCACATGTTCTTTTGTATACAAATGCTATGTAGTGCAGCTGTTGTGTGCTTATCATGTCCACGCTGGTTAATGTTTAGCGTGTGCTGGAGACTCTTATCACTAGCAAGATAACGTATCTTCTTGCTGTGTATTTTTAGTGACTGCATTCACTTTGTTTTCAGTTGCGTTTGTTGTCACCAACAAAGGAGCCAGTTTTTTAGCATATCAAACAGAATGTAATTGGAATTCATAGCCTATACTATGCTTTATGGAATATATACTGTAGGTAAACAGTCCTCTTATGCTGTTGGTCACGCAAGAATGTGCTGATGAAAATAGAAATGTATTGCAATCTACAACAACACGTATTGTATAAGACATATTTCACTAATAATTTGGATACGTGTACAAAATAGCCCTGTTATATGATATCAATTCATCATTTTCATTCCTGGATAATAGAAAGCAGTCTTCCAACCAATGATTACACCCCTCAAAAGATCATATTTCATGTATGGTTTTGTGGACAAGACGGAAATCTAAAGTGTCAATCATAAAGTACTGTACACTCACCAGTCCAGTGATGGTAAAGAGTGCTTGGCACCAGGAGTGAATTAATATTTCATATCACCAATGACAATTCCCATATCACAACAAAGCAATGACCCAGGCAAAATGCATTTATATTAGATAAATGTGTTATTTTAAAGGTTGCGATCATCAAAGTGTTTTGATGTTAATCAATAAAGATCAGGTATCTGTATGAATTGATATGAAATGTAATTATTAATTGGAGATGCCTAGTCCTATGATGTATTTCGCTGGTTAACCTTGGATACGTGTCGACATTATTTGACAAACTAATCAATACTCCTCTATCACAGATGGTAATGATACCTCTGCAAATGTCATTTTCCACAGTTCAGTTTGTTTGGTTCTATTCTCATCATGCTATTTAGCACTCATAGCACGAATTCAGCTGTTCAGCATTTGGGCAGCCACACGACTATGTTGTAGCTATTATTAGCTGCCTATAGCCTCATTAATTACAGCTGTGCATTATGTTTACATATAGTTGCACATGAACAGAGTGAGAGTGAGGAAGATGAGATGGGGTGGAGGAAGGTGGAGGGAGAACACACCACTGAATGTCCCAAGCCATTAGAACAAGGGATATTTCTGCTTGACTGAGCAATTCATTCTCGACATGTCACATTGAATTTCTTCCATTATAAAACACTGCTGCCTTCTCCACTCCAAAGGCAGATTGCCTGCACCTATTTCACCCAGCGAAATATTGCCTTCTCCCTTCAAACAATCTTTTTTCATCATGTTGTGGGGGAATTTAAAAACAGTGATTGAACAGATTTTCTTTTGGTTCATTGTGTCACTGACTGTACTAAGCTGTTGTGTTTTAATTATTAATTGTCTGTAGAATTTGTGCAAAATATAATGCAGGTAAATTGCAACTATGTTTATGCATTCATTCAGACATTTCACAGATGTTTTTATCCATCGAAAATATACTAAATACATCGGCATAACACAATGTGAAATGTTCTGTCCTCTCTTTGCATGCAAATAACTCATGTTCATGGTTACTGATGTAACATTATAACAATTGCCACTGTCACCTTATGGAGGACATTGATGCTGACATGTTTATAACACACAGAGGTTTTGCCCTTCCTCATCCTAAGCAGCGTTTTAAGGATTCACCATTTCACAAAGCCTGATAGCAAAAGGCTGGCTTTTCAAGCTGCCTCCAACACCTCTGACAGCCTGGCAGCAGAGATTGATGCTAGCCAGATAGAAAAGAGAGGAAGAATAGCAATTATGTCAGGCTAGAAGAAACATGTGTCTGTGTGCAGCGATACAAAAGGCCCTTGCTGCATTGTTATCGTTTTCAATAAGCCAAAGTGTGTTTCAGAGTAAATGGATTGTCTGTAGAGAGCATTTTCTCTTCTCTTCTCTTCTCTTCTCTTCTCTTCTCTTCTCTTCTCTTCTCTTCTTATATGTTCCATTGTTTTCTTATTGTGCCTTTTTTGTAGTCAACTTTCTATTAATTTGGAGGGAAAATAATGTCCTTATTTAATTCAATATATAAGAGGCAAAAGCACAAGGAAGTGGTGCATAAAAGCTTCGTTCATATTTAATATTATGTAATTATTATTTATTTAATAATATAAGGATAGGACACTTTAAGATTGCATAGGCTGCTTCTTCGTATTTAGCCACATACAAATCTACCATGTATATCATGAAAAACATGTCAATGTCAGAAATGAAAATGACATGTTAATTGTTATTTATTCTAATCAAATTCAATGTTATTCAGATATGAGAATATTCCATATACCGGACAACAGACAAGTATACTTATTACAAATCAGGCCTTTTGAATACAACAAACATTTATGACGTAATGTGTAACAATTATATTCAAGGTTCTATTGGCCCAAAGCTAATATATATGGGAGTAATGGACACAATATGCTTGTTTTATTGGCGCAAATGGTCACCAACCCATAGATTTCCATATCGGGGATCATTCATTTCACCTTTATTTCAATGAAAAGGCTTAGTTATATCAAGTTGTTGCTGAAGTTATATCTTCCAAAAAAATTTAAAAATGTAAATGTCAGATGGATATAGATGTTATTGCATCTGAACTCTTCAATTCGATTTCTGGTGTACATAAAATAAAAGCAGTGTTAGAAACCCCAGCGTTATACTGTGTGTAGCCTACCTATTTAAACTGTTTAAACAGTATATCAAGGGAACTATCCGTGAAAGTATTTATGAGGAATTCAATGACACAGCCTTGTCCAATCGGATAGAGTTACAAGTGGGGAGAGACTTTGTCAAGACCCTAGTGTGTCCATGTTAATGGAAATGACAGTTTCAGAAAGAGACACTGGGTGTGCCATGGCTCAGTTCCAGCCACCCTTCTGGTTTTGGCCTGTCCATACTGGCTGCCCTTCTGTGCCCCATCTCACACAACTTAATATGCTGCTCCACTGGAGGCGTGATTCAACTCTAAACACTGCATTTGCCCTGACAGAGTTACACTGTGTAAATCAATTACAATGGGCCAAAATCACTGTGTGAAATTAAATTGGTTGTCACTGAACAGAACCAGTAATTGTTTTTGACTATCTAGTGGAGTGAATATTTACAACCTTCTTAAACAATGGTCTGGAACCTCACACTGTTAGCTTTTATTCCCTCTAGCACGCCGGCCTGCAAGGCTACAGTACGCATGTAAATTATTCGGTGGTGGACATGTGTCTGTAGTTGGGAACCAGTAAGTTTCAAGAAATTACAGCATGGGGAATATGAATTGAGATAGCTACATATCAAAGATACATCGCTCAAGTGCAGACACGCCTCAGTTCATTTAGGAGCAACGAGGCAAGTCTTCTCTTCCAGATATACTGTATATCAGTGGCTGACACGTTTATTTTCAACAGAATATGAGGTTACATTTTGTTTTACACCTGTGTTGACATTTAATTTATAAGACAACGACCAATAGGGTAATGCTATTCTCAAAGACATTTTTGATGTATTTGAACATTCAGCTGTCGTAAAAATGAACTCAGATTTTATTGTGATAATGGAGAAGACTGTAAAAGTGGATTTGGAATTGGTTTGCACATGTGCACTTGTGCTATAAAAATGAGATTTGCAGCCATAGGGGAAAACAAATCAAGATCCTTTATTCAGTTATTGAACCATGGAAGAGGAATGCAGTTATTTTAATGTAGATGGAAAATGAGTCTACCTTCATTGTGTCCATGCAGCGTAGCATTCCTTTTACTCAGACTCCTATAGTCGGGGAAAACATCATATTTATAAAGAGTACAGTACACAGTATTTGTTGTTCATATGTGGTGTTTGCCAAGTAGCCTGCATCTTCATTTAATTGAAGCAATGTATTTAAATGCCAAAAATCATGTACATCACCTTCAAAGTATATAGGCTAGACAGGGTTAGTCTTAAATCTGTAGCACTTGTGTTTGTACAGCAGAAATCTCTCAAGCAGTGCTGTATTCTATTTCATGCATGTTCCGTCACAGTCTGTCATAAATATTCATGAGAATTCCTCTAAATTCATGATATAAACATAAGTATATGGCCAGTGACAGCCATTAGATCAAATTGAATCAAACAGAATAACCTGTCCTTGATACAATGAGGCATGTACAGTATATTATTGCTGGGATTACGGCACTTTATGAGGCAGAACACCATGTGTCTTTGTGACACATGACTTCAAAGACATTTAGTCATAGGCACATTTTCTATACACAAATATGCTAGGAGTAGTCTGCAATGGCCCCAGAAAATAATTAAAAATCATATTCTAAAGAGAGATTATTTATATATGGGGCAATTATAGCATGCCCATTCATAAAGCATTGAATGCTTTCTGAACTATGGTTTTACTATACCGGTTCATAACCCTGTAACAGTAATCCTTCAGCATGACATTTATGATCTGTATGACAGAAAATCTGGTTTGATGGATTACAATTAGACCAAAGACAAATTTAGATTTAAATATTTTGAAATAGATATGCTTGACATATACAGTACATCACTATATATATATATATATATATATATATATATATATATATATATGTACTGTCTATACCTATACTTTATTTATACCCCAATTCCAATAAATATCAAATCACTGCAGCTCATGCCAGTACAAACCTTTCAATAAGGCACTAGGCTGGAAGATATTAGCCCCAGGGCAATAATCAATCAATCATGCCAGCTATGTATTGTATGGATAATTTAACGACTGAGATGAATAAAAGTACAAATCAATAAATATACATTTGTACACTGTTGCATACAGCTGCAGCTATTATTCTCCATGTTCAGGATATCCAAGCTTTAGCATTTGTTTTCACCACAAAGGACCAGAAAATACTCTGTCAGAGACTGTAGCAGAACGAGGAATGGATCATGACTAGTGACTAGCACTTCAACTAGCAGTGTGCTATGAGGGTGAGAATGAGTACATACACATATGGTTTGTATAAATATGTACAATGCACCCCCCACCCCCGAAGCCACAAGTATATTTATAAGTACAATATGTTGAAATATTGAAATAAATTAAATGTTTTGTGATTCATGCTCTCAAAATACTGACATATCTCAAGCCATGTACAGTATCAGAACATGGAAAACATATGTTTATACAAACCACAATGTACAGGGGCGTAGCCAGAACTATTCTACTGGGGTGGCCAGCTAGGTCCAGTCATTGTATTCGGGTGGCACTTGGCAGATTATGAGAAAATATCTATGAAATCTTTCAAAGATTATAGTAGATCTAACAGGGGTGTAATGGTTTTGAATCCGAGACTGAAACCGCGATACAAATGTCCACTGTTTCGTGTGATTTGTGTGTGTTCAGGAGGACAGAACTGCGATCCATGCACACACACACACACACACACACACACACACACACACACACACACACACGCACACACACACACACACACACAGAGACTCTCAGACACACACACATACACCCAACCTGCTGCAGGTGCAACCTGTTGAGCTCTCATATATGTTGCTACTGTAATTAAACTAAATTTTTTACGAAGGGCTGTAACAGCATCTGCCATAGCAAAAGCAAAGCAGCGGGTGTGGGAGAGGTTCGGAGAAGCCATGGAGAAAGACTTTGGTCGGCACCAAAGTGTTTCTGGAAAACCATACGCCACCTCAGGCGGGGGAAGTGGGATACCATCCACGCTGTGTACAGTAAAGATGGGACAATGTTGACCTCAACTGTGTCACTCAAGCAGTTTTTAGCGGCATGTGTGGGCGGCATGTGGAGTGTTCTTGTTTGGCTGAGAAGCTGGTGCTTAGTGTGACATCTAGTGGAAGAAAGTATAGAAAAAAAAATAAAGACTAGTGTACAGAACGAATTTAATAAAGGCAAGAAAAATCCCTGATTATACCGCTTAAGGGAAAACATTTAAATAAAACCGCGAAATGAACTGATCCATTGCTCAGAAACCGAACCGTGGATTTGTTGAACAGTTACATTCCTACTATTTAGCACTAAAACTGCCAAGAATCTCTGTATACCTAAAACCGCCAATGGGTAAATATTCTGCCAGGGACGGTTTGTTCATTAGGGCGATTGGGCGACGCACTGCCAAAGGGAGAAAGAGAGAGGAGGGGATTTTCCAATTTACCAGTGTGCGCTACGGTAGCTGACTGTCCCGCCTCTAAATCTTAATCCAATCAGCGTCCAATGTTCCGTGGACGCTGGCTCGTCTACGTATCGCCAGGCTCCAGCCCCTTTTTGGGCGATTTCAATATGGCTGAAAATCGCCCTTAAAGCTCTCATAGACGTTCAGCGT
>JAODUK010000018.1:5904141-5928341 GCA_027564635.1 Typhlichthys eigenmanni
TTGTGATAAATAATCACGATCTCATTATTGATCAAAATAATCGGGATTAGCATTTTGGCCATAATCGTGCAGCCCTATTTTCCTTAGTAATTTATGTATGCTTGAAGTTAAAGGTAAAGGTGCTTTTATTGTCACATACATGTAGCGACATTTGTTCTCTGCATTTTACCCATCCCTCAAGGGAGCAGTGGGCAGCCACTATGCAAGACCAACTCCAGGTAGAGTATTATACATATAACAGTAGCAGTTAGAGAAGCTTCTCAGTCATGCTTGTCTAGACTTTTGTTGTTCATTACGAAATTGGTTGTACACCTTCAGAAAGTGCACTGCTTTAAAGGCAATTAGAGGAGCTGATTTGATTGGCTGTAATTGAAGACAGCCCCCACCACATTTATGGTGCTTTACCACTGCATGGTACCAGCTCGACTCGAATCGCCTTGCCTTGCTTTTTTTGCTTTTTCATTGGATTGAATTAGTGCTGTACCAAACAATTAACTTTTTTGAGATTTATCTAACGATTATTTTTTCAATTAATCGAATAATCTAGAGATCCTTTCAGTGCCATAGGGTGCTCCCTCAGAAGCTTTGTTCCCAATATTGGCAACTTATAGTATTGTGCGGTCTGCACCACAAAAGCAGCCACAACTTTTTCTTTTTCTTTTAAGTGGTTGCACTGAATAAGCGGAAGGAGATCGGAATCCGACGATTTACACTCAAAATACAAGATTGGTGGTAGTCCGATTTGTCTTTCTAATGGCCGATACGGAAGAAACTATATTTGTTGTCAATTAATTGTCTGTCACCATTAATATAGCCTTTTCTTGATTTAATGAATTTACCAGACACAACTCTGACGATTATATAGCGTGTGAACAGCCTGCAACTTAAGAAACAGCACGCTGTGACAAGTGTGCCAAACAGAAGATATTGCACTTCACCTCAGAGTGCATGACGAAGATAAGGAAGATAGCGTGCCTTAGCCTAGCCGCCTAGTTAAGATAGTAGTAATTTCCTTATAAAACACTACGTCATTTAGTTTTATTATATTATATTGCTGTAACTAGGGTAACCATATTTTGTTTTCAGGATGTGGTCAGGATGGCAGCGGGTACTCATATTGGGTGGAAGGTTGGTGCGTGGGGTTGAATAAATGTTATTCAACTTTAAAGTAAGCAAATACACTTTTGTAAAATTCAGCAAATATCTACTCACTGTCCGTTCTGTGTTTGCACTGTAATAATAAAGTTTTTCTACTAAGTGGTGCGGACCGCACCAAACAAGACTATTCTAGCCTTAACAGTGCATTTCAAAGTGTGGGACAGAGCTTCTGATGGAGCACCCTATGGCATTGAGGGGAAGGGTGTTTTTGTTTTGATCAAGGTCAAATCAAACAATCCTTCTCCAGATTGACTGACTCCACCTTTATACATAAACATAGCCTAGTCTTTAACAAGACAAATCGCATAGTATTTCCATAGCCATTATGGCAGATAGTCAAGATAATCTTTTGGTAATTTCAAAGCACTGTGATTGATTCCATCATTAGAAGCAAACAGTAGCCTACAGTTGTGCTTTCAGCTCTATGCTGACCACACACAGGCATGCGTGGATTTTGTGTCTGTGACTTGTTGTCAAACTCAGCCACTATCTCACGGTCCGCTAGCTGTGCGCATGTTCCTACAGTACACATCCCTGGCTCTGTACATGGGAACACACAATGGTGCGGAAGGGCTGTGGTTTCTTGGAGCACTGAATAGAGAGGTGTATTTCAACACTCTCTCCACCTTCACTTACTGAACTTTAAATCAGCTGAGAGAATCAAACCTGCAATGCACGAGGTTCTCCATGCCATTTCACATAACCTTACTTAGAGTGATTCCTTTATTTATCATTGTAGCATGGATGAGTTATTTCTCACTCTTAAATAAAGCCCTATGTCGTCGTCCTGCTGATGAACGAGAAGAGAAGCTGTATCGGGCATTACAGCCGTTGATTAAAGTGTTAGCTCACAGTTAGCCAAGATTAACCGTCCATAATGAAACACTTGGAAAATAATGATACGCTGCATGGCTTTATGAAGGCTAGTGGCTGCTCTGCTCGGCAGTGGTGACCTTCAGCAGTTCCACCAGCTAATCGCAGCGATCCTGTAGCACCCCTGCCGTTCAGAGACTCCAATACTTTGTGATAGGCATCTAGGAGTGCAGACCCCACTCTGAAGCTGTTCCTTTGACATTAAGATGGTTGGGTTGTCTTAATCTCTATTTCATTAACGGCTTCAACTGTTTAAATTAATTTACAACATGGCATATGTTTAATGTTATAGGGAAATATACTAGATTCTACATGCCGATTTTTAGTCATGCGTGATGCAGCTAAAGCCACTTTATCCACAGCCACTTCAAAGTAGTAGTGTATGGGCTTATTAAGTGTTAGGTCAATAACATAGTGAAGAGCATTGCGTGTTAGCATGATATTATTCTTGGCTGAAAGGTTTTTATATAATAGCATGTTACAAGAACACTATCAGTAGTTAATTTATAGTTTTGAAAATGACTGTAATAACACAGCAATGAAAAAAGAAACTATTTGCACTCAGAGCCACTCAGAGAAGTGTCCACTACATAAGAATGGTTAGCAATAACAACATGAGCTTCTAATAACCCAGGCTAGACCTTGTGTTTGTGATCATGTGTCATGTTGTTTAAGTTTTTCAATCAGACCACCTTGTGTTTTGCCTGTTATTGCACCATTACTGGTCATTGCATGATAATCAAAGTGTGGTATCTGCAACGTCTCATCAACAAAGTGTCATATTCTGCTCTGTTCATGTTACAGCGCTTTATGAAACTATACTAAACTATCTTAAAACGTGTCTAAAATCACTGAGCTAAATAAATGCTTTCTACAAGCCTGTTATCTGGGGAATTATTCATGTATTTACAGTACACTTAGCTTAAAGTTGTCTATGTCAGATATCATGAGATTGAGCTAGTGTAGTTATAATGGGATTTGGTGGATATCAATTCACACTACTCACCATGTTTTGTTTTGTTTGTTTTTTTGCTTATCCAAACTCTCATTTCAACACTGCTGTTCATAAGAAAAGAAAAGGTAAATCACAAAGTAAATTTTATAAACAAGTAAGAACAATGCATAGTGGGAGTGGGATTCCCTTTTAAGTAAATTGTGTCTTTCAGTATGGTTGAGTTGGATTTGTAGCTCAAACGTGCATGTTCTTAGACTCTACATTGTATTTGTTTCAATGTTCTTTGCCATCAATCATTTCATATTTTTGTGGAGACATAACATCAAACTGTTACACTGTGCCAACTGTGAGGTATTGATCTTTCAATAAAAGTATATTCCAAAATAGAGCTATTTATCAAGCATGAGTAATTGCCTAATTTGGTATATTCATCATCAGAGTCTCTCATAACAGGCAAGCTTCAAGCGACAAACAGCAAAGTCGTACATAAATCAGAGTGGTTTTCTTCGCCAAGGCAGAGCCCCTGGGAGGTACCGTGGTGCTTAATTAAAATCCTGAAGGATCATGTTTTAAGTGTAGGTGAGCGAGCACTGAATAACAATGACAAATCATGCCCCAGAGCATTAGTGGTGTGTTCTGAAACAAGAAAAGTATCTTTTGTTTTCTAAATGAATTAGACATAATGAAAGAAATTTGATTTTAATGCACTTAGCCATTACGATTGTTATCAAAATAAAAATTTCCCAGACAGTAAAACCCTCCAAAAGCAGGATTGGCATATCATAATTACCCATATGGGATTATAAGAAAACAGCTCTTTATTACACATTATTTGATGGTTTATCCTTTCCAGTTTACTGTTCTCCCTTTTAATCCTCACAATCTGTCACACAACATGTGTGCAAAGTAAATTGTTGACAAAAGGTCAAAGTTGATCCCAATAGACTCTGTATTTGAGTTGAGAACATGCCTGCCTGCTATAGCCTTATTTAAATGTTTGTTTGAAGAAAAACACAACTGGTTTTGAATAATTGACCTTAAACACAACAGCTATACCAAATAAACACACAAGCATTATTATGTTATAAGGATTTTAGCAGCTACATTTAACTAGATTTCAATGTATTCTGTTTAGGAAATATGCTGTTAATAATTAGCTGTATTAATATCAGATATGTGCACACCAGAGACGCTAATGGCAGTTACCTAGAGGCAGTGTTGTTTTTGAAGGTATGCATGTGATGCATTTTACAGACTAGGCTGAACTATGCCAATTGCTTTTTTGGGGATAATAGGAGAGATTATGAGGCAAAACTGTCAGATTAAACACAATATACTGTAGATTAGCATCAGCAAGGGATAGAAATCCCAGTCTAAACTGGCCTATATAAATACTCCCGTTTCTGCAAGTCTCATAATTCTGATGTGCGCTGGCTCTTTGGATCGGCTAAAAAAGGAACAGTGCATTAAAGGTAGGATGTGTCTGTAGTTATCATCAGAAAACCTCTCCCAAGTCCAATCCGCTTAATCAAAGCGCTCCAGAGAGATATCCCCAAGCAACTTTGCCATTGGTTAATCAGTCACAGCAAATGGTGGTGGTGTAATATGTCAGACTCGGCAGATCTGAATAAAGACATAATGATTACTTCATGAGCCATCATTTTATGGGCCATTATTTGGAGTCAGCATGAAGTGCACTGATCCTGATTTGGAAAGAAGAAGATGATTTAAAGCAAACAGTAAAACACAAGGGATGCCAGTCAGCTAATAGGGTCGATATCTTTAGCGAAGATGAATGAAGAGATTAACTCTCCCTGTGTGTCCAGTGAATATCCCCCTCTGGCTCTAGGTAAATTTGCTGATGACAGGTTGACAGTGGAGATTCCTCTCCTCACTCTCTTAAAGGTGCTGTCAGTAATTTCAGCACAGCATCTTACACTGGGAACAGAGTCACCCGGTTCTGGCTTTATTTGTGAATTGATTAATTGGATTGTGGTAAAAAGACAAAGAAAAAAGTAAGGACATTGACTAGCAATGATTTGATTACTTTTACATATGGTGCTGTCATCAATTCTTTTTTCTTTTTTTGCAGTCATGTTTTGGCTTTTTCAAAACAGATTTTTGTTTTCATGTTTCATATTTGTAGGAAGCATGGACATATATTTCAGTTTTTCCAGCGAATGAAAGCTAGATTTCCATCATAACATCCATTCAAACTAACCCTTCAGCTGCAGGGAAATTCAGAATGACAGAATTCTGATGTGACAGGTGTTATCTGTGTCTGTAAGTCCTGTCCGTCACAGTAAGCAGCCTGTGTTGGTATTTTGTGGCGTACACTACATGACACCACAAAGGTTTTTATTTAAGCAGCAATGGCTCTGACGTTCCCCACAGACTGGAGTCTTGTGGCGAGTTTGGGGAAGCAAGTCAAACATGAGTTTAATGAAGACAAACGTGCTGGGAAACGTGTGACTTGTTCCCTGCTCTCATTTATTTCAGTGAAGAAACTCACAGAATGGACCTAAAATCGAGGTCAAGGCTCAAGTACAGAAAATGTCACTGACCCCTCTCCAACAGCCTGGACAGGTGAAAATGGGATAAAAGTGCTCTGAGGGAGATGTGGTCAAACGGGAAAAGTCGATATAGCTGTAAATGGAGCCAGTACAAATAAAACATCAATGATTATCTTCAATTGTAGGCAATTCAGGTTTATTTTTACTGTGTTTTGTTACATTAGAAGTCAATTTGAAGGGAATTGCATTTAAAGCTATATCTATATAGTAGAAGCCAGGTCTGCACATTATGGAAAACAGTTTAATTATGGCTATTAAAAATAGTTATGAAAAAAATATATTTTTTAAATATATTTATTTAAACCCATAAACTACTCTCATTGTCTCATATGAAATGTTTTTCCTTATATTCACTGAGTTATCCACATTTGGGAAAATATTTGCGTATGATTATTCCTGCACCGCACAAGTGTCATAAGAGTTCTCCTACACACTAAGAGTTCCCTTTTTTCTCTCCCGTAAGAGAAATGTTTTAAAACATGGCATGCCTCCAGTAGCACCAGAGTCATTTGCATATTCCTTTGATCTCCATCTTGTCATTTTACACAGAGGAATGGAATAATTTTTACATTCTCACTAAACAGATCTGCAGTGTCTTTGTTGGAAACCTCTTTACATGTCAGCACATAGATACAAAATGAAAGGTGATGCTGAATGTTTGTAATTATTCAAGGATGTGGTCTTAATCTCTGTCTTTTTGAAGTAGGAAATGTAGAAATGACATTTGGAGTTTAAATACTGTTAAAAACATTAGCGAAGCACTTAGCCTTGATGGTTCCTGTCACAAGAAAAACAATGCCTTCAACTGAACACACTTAGGCCTGCTAATGATGTCCTGGTGTGCTGTCAATCTAGTAGACAAATGGACAATACAGTGACAGGGAGCGCATGCTTCACACTGCTAATTGCTACAAAGATGTTGCTGAGTCGCCTAACTGTCATGTGTCTTTTCTCAGGCTATCTTTACAAGCCTGAGCTGATGCACATAATTATTATATATATGTTATTTCAATAACTGCCAGAGGGGGAAAAAAGATGCTCTGCGACAGCGCAAATCCAGCCATCCATATCCATGCATTTTCATAATTTCAGCTAATTTGCCCCAGTCATAGCGTTAATCTCTGCCAACCTGTTGATTGTCAGTTTCCAGACACATTTCTGGAGAGAAGCCCGACCATATTTGCAGCCGTCCCTCTGTCAGTAGCGCCAAGCAACACAGCCACAAATTGGAATGTGGTACAGTTCTGGGAAGGCAGCCAACATTTGAATTAGACAATAACCTCTGCTCTCTATGCTAGCTCTCTTTTCCAGCTGCAGGCCTGGCCATTTGTTTAATACAGTCAGCCCTGTAGTGTATAATAGACTGATATATGAGTCACCGCTCAGCACTTTGTGTTTTTCAGATTTATAGAGATTGAACAACTGCTTGGTTTGTACTTGGTTGTACTTACCATGGGCTTACGGATGGAAAATAATTGGAAAGATGCAGGCAACATGCAGGCTGGGTCTATCCAAACAAGCTTTCAAATGTATTGTTAATATACTGCATATGTGAGGTGTTTGTATGCACGATAGCCTCAGGAATTTAGATCATCCTGTAATGTAATGTGAGAGAGGCTTAACAGCCAATAACAGCCAATATTTTAGATCCCATTGGATACAGAATATCCTAAACCTTTAAACCAGAACACAGTGGGTGTAAATATCATATAGATTTTACATGAAACTAAGCTTTTAAAATGTTCGAACCTTAAAATACATATTGTACATTAAATGTGAAGTCAGCAATGGTGGAGAAAACAAAAACACTTCTCCCTTCAATGCCATACAGTTGGATGCTTCCTCAGAAGCGCCGCCCTCCAAAATTGGACACGTATTTCCAAAGATGGGATGGTGTTGTGTACCCATTTACAGAGCCAGGGCTGTGTAGAAACACCAGGCCATGTTTTCAGCGTGCACACAGAAAGGGCAGCCTGCCGACTGTGAGAAGATTTTCACTGAGTTAGCTTACAATTGCTTACCGCATCTTTAAGCACATTTGTTTCTTTAGTTGTTCTTAAATGTAAATAAGCCAATACATATTGTATGTAGATGTCAACTGTACACATAATTATGTTTTAACCTGGATGAACGAGTATCTGCATTGCTGCCCACATTGCTTTGGGCTTTTGTCCAGTAGTGCTCCTGCTATAACATATTGTTTCAATCCCCAGGTCAAATAAAATTCTTCTACAATTACGCGATAAGAAATAGAGGCACTGGGTTCTCTAAAAGATCTTGACTGTGCACATTCCAAAAGTCAGTTATAATGACTGTATTAGCCAGTAATGGCACCCAGGGAATAGAGAAATGTGTCCTTGCTGCCGGAGCAATAAGATGACTCCACTCCAGCTTACAGTAGAGCTCTATGTGGATTTAAGTCCCAAAGCTCATAACCATCTGACAAACCAAGAGTACTAGTACTACCCACCATTACCTCTACCAAAACAAGCCCATTCCCACTTCTCCTGTATGACATTTAGTTGAGTATTCTTCATATCAGTTGCAGCTGTCTTAGCGTGTGTCATGCCAAAATGCCAGGTGGAGTAAAGTAAGCCAGGTTAAAAATCCACACCTCTGATAGCATCTTGAGTTGGAGTTACTTCAAAGCTGGTGAGAGTAAACAACCTTGAGATAGGGCTCAGAGGCAAATGCAAGACACAGCCACAAAAGCTGACCCTTTCTCGTGTTGTTTCCTGAAGGGCCGTGTGTCTAGGCAGTCCCTGTGAGAGGGCTACGGCATGTTTCTGAGAGCCCTCTCCTTTGGCTAAACCCCTTTGTGTCTCTGGGCCAATGGCTTTGCACCCTGCTAGATCAAAGATGGAAGCCCATTTAGCTTATGCTTTCTTTTAGGATTTACTCTTGAGAGTATGCAGGAGATTCACAGCTTGGAGAAGTGGGCTGACCTGCATAATATTGAGACTAGTTGTGTTCGGCTCAGGGAATGAGCCTATTATGACAAAATGCTTAGACCATCTTTGTTTTGGCAGCATTTGCAGGTCTTAGACCTCAGGGAATACAATAAACAGTAGCCCTAGTAAGCCCCAGGTTATTTTTCTTTCTATTGTGCCACATGTATACAAGCACAGTTCACTGGAATACAGCTGTACTAAAATTGTTGAGGTAAATTGCAATTTGTAGGAATGAAAGACGTCCAGTTGCATAACTGTAAAATGTTTGTGTATAAGTGCAGAGTCCAAAAATAACTTGTACAAACACAATACTCACAAAATCCGTATGCTACTGTAGGTTTCAGGGTAAAGACTAATGGGATTTTTTAGTGGCAATTTTGCAGTTAAAAGTAATTTGTTTTCATAATAATTTAGGATTAAAGGCTGATGTAGCTTTTACAATAATACTTTTCAAATACTATTTATATACATGTCTAAATAGTACTCTAAGCTACATTCATGTGTCTCCATGCCTTTTAATATATTTAGTAACATGCAAATGCTAGACTTAATATATCAGTAAGTGCAGCCATAATGTCTGGGAAGCCTGAAACAACACACTGTATTTGCTGAGCTATTAAATGTGACCCCTTTGTTGTTAGTTTTGCTATTTTGGCTAGAAATGCCAACTAACTTATGTCCCATAATCTTTTCTGCAGGAGCTGACGTTTGGCATGTCCAAAACGATCTATTATTCCCTGCTTTAGAGACCCTAGCTATTATTTTACCATTAGTCACAGTTCGTTAGTTCACTGACATGCAATCCCCTATCAGAGAGCTGAGACACATAGACTACCACTCTGGTTTAATAAAGCAAGCAGCGATACAGTAACAGGAAACTGGTTGTATTTTGTTGTCATGCTAATATCCCAGAGAGGTCCTTAGCCACCCACCCCTCCAGGATTAAAGCAAACAGCGCTGTGATGATGCTAAGCTGGGCCACAGCAGCTAGAGTTGTGTAAAAGATAGAGAGATAATCAGGACCTGAACATGGCCTGATTCACATCACAGATACAGCCTAGGTGTTTCTTTCCTAGTGCTGTTCTGTCAGCACAACACAGTACTGCAACATACACGTCTTCCACTCGCCAGAAGACACAGGTGCACTCAGCGAGAACTTCCCCTCAACGTTGCCTTATGTAGTCCAGAACCAGTGGCGCTAATGGCAGATGACTGAGCTGGGCTGGGGTTAGAGATGGTTTTAGCTTTAAACCGAATAACCAATCGATTGGGCCTGCAGATCAGGACACAGCTTGCCAGCCGAGCACGTGTGTGGAGTCGCTCTACAAATGGACTGCATGCACACACACACACACACACACACAATGGACAATAATACATGTGTAAGTGTAAGCATGGCGGTGTGCTGGGCGTCAGTTGGCTGTGTGCTCAGCACATAGTCAGCTGTAGGGTGCTTCTGCTGAACTGTATTGTACATGAGCATGTATCTGGTGAGAAGAACCTGCAGAATCACAGGAAAGCCTCCCCTGAGGTTTTGTTAAACCGAGCTGCTGCAACCGGGCCCAGCCGGGATGGAAGCAGAGAGACGGGTGCCTTTTTTGTGTGTCTCTTCTCCTCTTTCACTAAATGAAAGGCTTGGAGCTGGACCGATGCCAGAGCCTTAAAGGAAATTGCACAAAAAAACAAAACAAAGCAAATTACTCTGGGTTTTTCTGGATTGGAGGTTGGGTTTTAACTGTGGTGTTTTTGCTCCCTTTTTATAGACACCGCTGTAGAACATATTAGTACAGGCGTCATGTTCCAGAGAACAGAGTCTAGCTTGTGATTACTGAGCTCAAGCTGAACTGTAAAATTGCTTGTCAGCATTTGATATGTTTCTGGAAAAGCCTGTGCTCTTGATTGAATTAGTTGAATGGTTTTCTGTGGGGAGGAGGAATGTGTCAGAGTTGCTTACCTGCTGACAGACAACACTGGTATTGTGACTTTGTGATGCTGCTGCGCAACTACAAACAGGCTAATGCAGTAGCAGGGCACGGAGCGCTCGCCTTTATCGATCCAACTCACTGATGTTGCTTTTTTGTTGGTTTTACGCACGTGCAGTATCCTTTGCACTGCTACCACAGGATGCATTTATTCATGGCGTTCCTCTTTTGAATTATAATGATTGAAATGCATACTGCACACACACACACACACACACACACAGTTATGGGGAAAAGTGGGGTGGGGGGTGGAGCCAGAACCTGACTCGCATCAGGCAGTCAATACACAGATACTGTGTAACTGTAAATAATAAATAATAAATAATGGTTGAAAGGCTATATCATGAATCATACAGCTAGTCGGTGGTTTAGTTTAGGAAAGGCGTGGTCCAACTGTTTTTGTCACGTCTTCTCTTTAATAACCATTTGAGGGGTTTAATACATTTAAGAGCTTTCCATGTGTTTTAACATATCTGTGGTAGATATTATCTAAATGAAATAGCCCTCAGTATCAGTGAGACTGTGTGAGCCACTCAGCCAATCAGGGTTGTAGACTAGACATTATACAATGACATTGAGTTAAGGAAGGAACAGAGTTAACAAAAGGTCAGTACCTCTTTAAAGAGGTGACATGTGAGTTGTGTTTTATATTTGGACATCTTTATGTGCACAGGCTAAGATAGCCTGTGCACAAGGCATGATTTTCTGTGAATGCTGGTTCAGTTCATGCTTACTGATAGGATCTGTGTCGTTACTTCATCATATTGAGGCTGTGATGGGGTCATGTTGGTGCAATATTGTGCTCACCCTGAGGTTCAAATCATTTGGTTTGCTATAATTTCTGCAAAAGCTTATTTCCCTGTGGACAAACTTCCATAAGAATATTCTTGAAGTGGAGGGATGAGTGGAAATGAGAATTTATTTTAAATGAAATATATCAAGCTTTCAAAATACATGCATTTATGCATAAGTAAATGTTGCATGAACATATTAGATCAACTGCCACTGACCTACGCTCAAATGAAACCTTTGTTGAAATATAAATTCACAAAGAAAGCTATATGCTTCATCTATTCAAATAGTGGACTAGTGGACATTTTGGCCAGACTTCCACAGAGGGGAAAAGAAAAACAAACATAATAACAGTGTATTCTTAGATAAATTAAAGAGTAACATTCACACAAATCTCTATCTCTTTTTGCTGTGAAGTAGCTAGTTTTTTTGTTAGTGCTCGAACAATGCAGCTTTTTCAAATTGGGATCAGAATTTGTGTAAGCTCTTAATTCTCTGAAACAGTAATTGAAGAAATGTGCTGCTAGTACAGAAGTTGGAATAAAAACAACGGACGCCTGATGTTTGCTCTGCCATGTAGCCGTGCCTGGCTACTTGTTCTACTCATATTACTTAGCATCTTTGCCCACACATCCACTGTAAATGGTGGGATTTCAGAGCTATACGTTTAGTATAATTTTTTAGAATGCCTTATTTTAGGATCTGTCATAAGTGAGTGAAATCATATGCTCTGTTATTATATCTACTCTGGATGATGGCCCCATGCCACTATAAAAATGCATTTAGATTTTTGATGCCATCCTAAATAATTATTTTCCCTGATTTGGCCAGTGTATCCACCCGTGAATCTACTCCTTGCTACTGTCAAATCCTATGAAATCCTAAAGCTTTAGTAAAAGCCTACTATTCCATGGCTATTTTAAAGTGTTATTTTCTACTGTTGGTCCTCATCTGCTAATGCCCTCTAGCAGAAAATGCAAAGGAGAGAAAGAGAAGACTGTTTCTAGAATTCACAGAGGTGACTTTGACAGCACTGCTTGGGCTAATAGTAGTTTATCCTGCTTGTTTCAGTATTCAGAATAACAATTGGTCAGGTACAGCAAAGGCACGGACATCTGGAAGTAAAATATTATAAACAGAGGTTTCTGTATCACACATTATAAAGACAACATGACTTTACAGTTTATAGCAACTGCAAAGGGACAGTGAAAAACAGTACGATGCTGCAACTGCATATACATTTATCTTAACTAATCTCAATATACTTCCCTTTTTCATCTGATGTCCTAATCTTTGTATTAATGTCTGAAGTTTGTGAAACATGGCATTGTTTAGCCCTAGACTGCAGCATCTCTTGTCCGGCTCATCAAATCATTTTAATTACAGGGCGCTCATTGTCTGCTCTGACCCATTTTACTGGGCCCTCACTGTCAGATGCACGACTCCTCCAATCACACTTAATGTCGTCTGGCATTTCACTCAATCGGCATGGCAATGAACATGAGCATTAAAATGCCCTTTCCCAAAATGAATTGAGAATAACAATAACATGATCCACCCCTTGCCCTGGGTGTATGCTGAAGGCACCTTGCCTGTTCCTTAACACAGCTTTCAGTGGTGAAGTTTGATAACAGGCGGCTGTAGGGGCAATTCTCACGTTGTTAGTCACAGTTCTCTGAAGAGCTGCTGTGAATGTGCTGTGCAATTACAGAAGAAAAATATACATCTTGGAGAACAAGCCTAGATTTTCACACCATTAATTACCACCAGGCCTGCTATTTATTGTTCATTCAATAATGACGCTAATATGTTTCAGATGAATATACGGCTACAGTATATCAGTATATTTAATTCCATTTTTGTTTTAAATACATTTTTCTCACTAAGTAATATAGATTTTGGCATTTCATATCTCATCTTTTAGCACAAATAAGAGGTGTAAGGTCATGTCATTGAAAATTGCTGCTGCTTATGAATTGTGAGTTGAAACGTAATGACAGTTGGAGGCACTGACATTCTCTGCAAGAGTCTGTTTGAGTTCCAGGGTCCCACATCAGAAGCAGCGTAAAGCATCCAGATCCCTATGTAAACCCCATACATTCCACAGGGCCGTTTCAAGTACTGAGCTCCTGACAAGGAGAATACATTGTTTGCGCTCACCTTAAAGTCTTACTCCATCCACAGAAACAAGTATAGGAGCAGCGGCGTGCCAAGCCTTATCTCTCCCCACAATCAGAACAATGTTCCTAGTGTTTGAATAGAGAGGGATATCTCTGAGACTTCAATGTGTTATCTAGAAGAAGAAGAGAAACAGGCTTACACTTCCCAGATAAGTCCAATGTAAGGTTAATGACCAGCCGAGTGTTTGACGTGGCCCAGGCTAGTGACACACTGCTGGGAAGTGAGGACTGCTTATTGGCAGGTGACAGATGTCAATCTACGTTACTGAAGAAACAAAGTACAATGATCCAAGCTGGCTTGCATCATCTTCTGGACAGCGTCTTGTGGCCAGAAGGGTTTTTCTAACTTTCCTTGAGCTACAGTATCTCCCACAAATGCATATGGCTCTAAGTTTGCATGTGTCTAGTTTAGTGGGGCAGCTCTATGTAGGATTTGTTCTGGAGGAGCTGAGGGGCCATATCTACCTCCTCTGGCCAACTTGCTAGCAGAGACAGTAGGTGCCCTCTTCATTGGTGCGTAACGCTGTTAACATGGCTGCTGGCTCCACTGTCTCTCTCCAGGGTACAGACTAATTAATGGATACCATTCGCAGTTGATTAGAGGCAGTTCTATCGGTAATTACATTCACACACTAACCACTCAGAAGACAGGGATAAGAGGAATAGAGAGCAAAACAAAGGAGTGAAAAATATATTAATGCACTTGTTTCAATCTTAATTCGTTCAAGCTATTGTTGGTCTCTGCTAAGATAAGGAACCATTTTGTTCCTCTCCGTCTATTGCCATTGTTCAGCATTCATAATGTTTTAGTAGAGTGACTTTGTAATAAACACACAAAAGCGATTCCCCTGCTGCTTTGTTAAAATATAAGGGAGAGTGTTAAACCTCACGGAGACACAACTCGCTGTGATTCTTTCTCCTCGTCGTGTAGGCAGGGTTTGCAGTCCTCAGTCACAGAGAGTTGCATTGTGCTCCATGGCCCAGCTGCTAACCCATAATTCTTCATTCTATGTGCCATTGTTCCTACCTGTCAGCACGCTTGTGTCTCAGAAGAAAGGAAGTGGCTGCCATTTTGCCAGCAGGCTGTGTGTGGGTTTGAGGGGGGTTGGTGTGAAAACACCATGTTATTTCTTACAAATGTGCGGCTTTTTAATAGCTCGCTTACAATTTAAGGACACAATCTGCAACTGCGGAGTGGTTCCCCCTTTGTACAATGATATGTTTCGATTCGATCCATCCTTCACTCGCCGAAAGGTGGTGTGGGTCTGTTTTTGTAGCGGCCATACGTTTCATTGTAGTACTGACAAATAAATACATGGTAATTGATACAGCATGACATTAACATGTAACTATTGTATTATTATTATTGTGATCCCTATTTTAATGTTAAGGCTGAGGTATATTACCTCTGTTCAACTCATTGTAACTATGTAAAAGTAGTCCCACTGTGGTTAAGTTAGCAATAACCTGCCACACAATCTGGATACTTGATGCAAAGGCATCCTGAATTGCCAGGCCAGATTCCCATTCCTCTCCTGCCATCACTATAACATCACAAGTGGCAGAACTCAGTGTAGGAGTGCGAGGGGTTAACTAATGTGTAAACATGCAAAGCCAAGTGTGATTTGAATGTCTATAGGGGTTCATTGTGTGGATGGTGCTGGGGTGGACTGAATCCTGTGATAACGTGTTTGATTTTTTTATCTTCTCTTTTCGCAGTTCCAGAACAATAACTACATGAATATGACTGATGCCAACGGAGCTCTGCTTGCTGCGGGCGATGTAAGTATGATGTCGTTTTTCATATCTCAGTCTTCGTGATCATGGAAAAGGCATGACAATAAACATATGTTTCCCAATCCTGGTGGTGCCAATTAAAGTAACAGAGTACTGTGGAGGGCCTGCTTCTGAACAGGACCACCAGACCTCTCTGCCTAGACAGCTTTAGAAAGATCTGATGTGTTATCGCTCACATGCTGCATTCATGTTCATCTTGGGTCATTTAAATAACTATATAAATAATAGTTGACACTAGGAATGGTCTGTGATAGATGTATGTAAGTAAATGTGTTCTCATGGTGTTACCGGGACGGCTTAAGCAGACAATAATTATAATAATATAATACACTTTCTTTAGATAATAACCTATAAAAATAATGAAATACATTTCATATTGAAATACATTTCAAACATGCTTTGCCCTACACATTTGTAAGCACTGCACTACAGCACAGAGAATGTAATAACTGTGAGTAGTGAAAGCTGTTTTGTGGCGAAATCCAAAGAGGCGCCGTGAAAAGCTGAAGGTGTAAACACCTGTTTTTGTTCCCTTTTCAACTACATAATCAGAGAGCCTGTGGAGATTTAGCAGTACTGTCACTCAGTTGTCTGCCATGTATCTGACTGTAACAGTCAACCTGCAGCTCTGGAGCTGAGTGAATAATGCTCTGTGTACTGTAAATCACATTAAAAGATATTGAAAGAAAAGTACAGTTCTTTTCCTCTGGAGCTCTCTAATTCAGCGTACTAAAAATAACAGTTCATTCTCCCTCTGCCCTCCCCGTTGCCCTGTCATTAGAGAGGAGCGCACCAAAAATACCCATCATCCTCTGTGGTTCAAACAGCACAAGCTCATCTGTTTTAGGAGAAGCTTTTGAAGCCACAGCGATATGTCGCTATGCAGCTCCCAAAGAGGAGAATAGATGTCATTGTCACCGTTTCACATTTTCTTATTGAGGAAAAATCGCTATTGTTTTCATTCTCATTATCTCAAAGTGACATTCAACCACAGGCGGTTGCAGTGTGTGGAGTGTGTGACCTCGTGTTCACAAAGTGACCGCACCACAAAGCTGCAGTGTATCATGTGAGATGTTTCATATCCCCCGCACACACACACACACGCATCCAGGGGCCGGTCGGGGCCACGGTGACACAAGCTGCTCGTAGAGCATTCATCCCCCCAGCTGTGAGGGACCAGTGTGTTGACGGGGGGAGGGGGCGGGGGGGGGCAGCTACTTGATAGAATGTCTACGCTCATTTGCATTTTATCAAAAGAAACAACTGTTTGTAGTGTTCCAGCCCAGATGGCATTGTGCTTAGAGAAGGGGGGGGGAGGGGGGGGGTGTCTTACACGTTGTGCTCAAGAAGAATTGTTTCTATAGTTTTATAGTATGTGAGTTTTGTTTTGAAGATAATGATTTGGGTCGCAATATTTCACAATAAGACGTGTTTTTCCTCCACGCTAAGGCAACGTGAATGTGTCGGTCTGTGCAGGGCCAGGAAATGCTCCAAACTAAACAACATGGATCTGTCCATGAACACATTCTCTTAGCATTTGCCTCTCAACATCGTCTTGATCCACATTGTAATTATTAAGTAATCACATTGTCTAAGTCAGAACAAACTACATTAATCACATAAGCCTGTCTCTTTACTGAGCACTTATCCATTATTTATTATACATATTATTCTGTAGGTATTGCTGAACTGCCTACTGCTTAGTAATTGACACCTCATAATATTTGTAGGCATTTACCCATACATATTTAAATGCAACAGTGTCTTAATAAATCCTGGTGGCCATTGCTTATACCATATTATTGAAACGTCTTGTTAAGATGCCTGGCATTTCTATCACCTTATGCACTTACATGGTCAGGTCATGTGACCTCGGTGTGCTGGCTAGAGCATACAGTATATGTTCCTGAGGAAGCAACTGGGCTGCTTCCGTAAGGGAATCAGATATGGCTCTGCTCAGGTGTATCACTTTACCCTTCCAATCAAATTATAGAGACATAATGAACTATAAATATGTAGAAATGGACTTTAAATGATCCAAATTTGAAGTAATGTTGATTGGGGGTGCCATGGTTGATGTTGTCATTTGAGGAGCTGTGTGCACTCTGCCTGCCTAGATATTGGAAACTGGACCCTCAATTCTACCCCTATTGATTCTGAGGCCTATTATATGCAGTAATTGCATGGTGCTCCCTTTAACAAGTCTTGGTTATTGCATCTGAGAATTGGATTACAAAGTTTATTGAAAGACATGAGATATTGCCTGAAAAGCATTTTCATTCTTATTGTTTCCTGATATTGGATGAGTTACAGGAGGAGTAACACTGGGATATGAAACTGGAAACCTTTACATCATTCACTGATATGCATCAGAAACGTCTCCTATTCATCTGCTTCCATTTGTCTCTATGTTTACCTCTTATAATCGCTGCATTTAATATTTATAGTTGTAGCCTTTGTGAGCATATGTTACCGATATGTAATATGTATAGTCACACCGGAGATCCTGTAGTTGTCGTGTCCTGTGTCAGAGTGTGCTGTTTTTATGCACACTGTCCAGACTGAGTATGATTGTGTAGTGGTCTTCTGTGCTATTGCATACAGCGTGTGTTATACCAGCCATTGAATGAATGACCTGAATGACCGTATGGGTGAGCTCGGCTGTCTAGGACAACACAGTAAATAGCAGACGCTATAGACAGACATGTTTTCTGACTTGTGTCTATGATTTGTAAATCCCTTTTCTGACCCTGGTCAGGCATGAAGCTCCACCATGTTGGATAGCTTGAGCTTCTTTCCTATAAGCTGTGCTCTGCTGTGCCACTGGTGCCAAGCAAGCCCAGTGTCGTTTACACACACAACACATTGTCACACATGCTCTCTCTCTCGCTCTCTCTCTCTCTATCTCTCTCTCTCTCTCGCTCTCTCACATGCTTGTGCCCACTCTTTCCAAGCCAGCCAGCATCTGGCTTGGCACTTGGCTCTGCCGAGCCTTTCACCACAATTTAAATGGATAATCAGGCTGGTGATGCGAAGAAAGTGGATTGTGCATCTCTTAATCTGAGATCAGAGCCCGTCTAAGATGCTCCCCGGGCACAGTCATGCTGGCTTTATGTGCTGTGACACCAGGCAGCAAGCAGCACTGCAACACTGGTAGGGCTTCACCACATTCTGATAGTCTTGCATCTCCGCCTGAGAGATCAGTGATGCAGACACCAACCACAGCCTCAGATGAGACGCAGGCACAACGTGTCTCAATTATGGGCTCTCCTGGTGTAGATGCTCATTTGTATCAGCGTTAACACACTCGTTTGTGCTGATCTTCCTTCTCCTTCCCTTCCCAGTGTTTTCCTTCCCTTTCACTCTGCCCTGCAGGAGCTAGACTCAGAGATGGTTGACCTCCATTATATACGGTGTGTGTGTGTTTATGGTAAACGTGGCTGTGTGCTGTTCTTGTTTCTTGAAAAAGTAGAGCTCACCTTCATCATGAAGGTTGTCTTAACTCCCCATGTTGTCTGGCTCTGTAATTCAGGGCACAGTGTACCAGCCTATAGGATCCCATGGCCTATATAGCTCTGCCCCCATTTACCTTATGCAGCGGAAGAGCAAAAGAAAGCTACTTAGATCAGCAGAAAGAATGTACACCAGTTAGAGGAGAAGAAATGGGAGCGATGGATTTTTATCCATTCTAACCATACTGTTGATGCCTATCGATGTGGACAAACAAGCAGCATCCTTAGTCGAGATGTCTGTGATTTACACCAAAGCCATGTGTCGAATATGACCTCAGCCTCATCAGATACACCAGCTGTGATGCAGCCACTGAAAAATGAAACAGCAGTATAGGGCAGGAAGACAGTGGGACGAGGACTCTATTAACAGCCCCTGCCACTGGAATTCATCAGGGCTTGTCAAGTCAGTTGCTCTGAGTAGGCAATGAATTAGTTTCAAGTGTCTGTGTGCTAAAGCAAGCAAGGGAAACATTAATACTCCCTAATGAAGGGCTGTGTCGGCATATTCCCTTCGCTGTCTCCCTCCTGTTATTCCATCCTCTTCTGCAGATGAGCAGGAAAAAACATGAGCCCGGTTAGCTCCGTCCATAAGCCTAGCTAGCTACTTTACTGAAGCATATATAATGGGCTGAATTCACAAGGAAGCTCCTAACAGGTCAATTTGTTAGGGAAACATAACAATAGTACATCCAATGTTAATGTTGTATGATGGTAAGGTAATGTTTTTATATATTTCACCAATGCTATACTTTGGGTTTACCTGAAGATATGACCCTCCATCTTTCATACCTTTCCTAAAATTAAATCCATGTGAATCCAAGTATGTAGAGACCTATTTTTCAGGTTCATTTCATCATGCAAACTTGCAAAGACTATTTGCTCTTAATTGGGTGTCCACCTTTATTACATTTTAAATTGGAACACATGCACATTTCTGCATTCGTAGCTATTTTGCCTTTTCTTTTTTTTTTCGCTTGAAAGAGATGCTTAAGCACCACACCATTTAATGTATGGAACTGAACAGTGTGTTGTGAATATTTAAGAGTACAATATGAAGATGAAAACAAGGCCCAATAGATGTAAGTTAACATTTCCCAGAAAGCAAATAAGTCACGTGTGACCAAAATATTTAATTCAAAAAGGCAGAAGGATTAGAGTGTTTGAGGAGCAGATTTAAGCATTCAGGCAAGGGGAACAAACGAAAACACTTCTAGCCAAGCATTATAATCTTTGGAAATGCTCTTTAAGCCAATCTCCATGTGACTTATATTTTCTCTTCACTTCAACCTGACATCTTCCATTCCCCAGATTAAGGGCCTTTGTTATCATGTATACTCTCATTCCCATGATTGAGGCTTGTTACTTTTTTGCATTTTGCACTTTCTTCTCTACTAGCCTGTTCCTCTCTGTGCTCAAAGTGGGCTTTAATAGGTTTAGGAAATGTTACATCTCACTGCACATATACAAGTGCATTATCACTACACTCAAAGACCTATTTTCCCTATTTCAAACAAAATTGTTTTATTTAATCCCTGAAGGTTTCCTTCTGGGATATGGTACAAGGATTTCCCCAGAAAACATTTCATTTGTGTTTGGTTTTCATCCGTGTTCCTCCTATACCTTCACAGACATTCCACACACCCAGTTTGGGGGACGAAGAGTTTGAAATTCCTCCAATCACACCTCCACCAGAGACGGAGACTGGCTTGGGCCTGTCAGAGGTGGACTCACCATTTCCGGGCGTCCCAGAGCCTCCAGCACTACATAGGGGTCATTTAACCCCCCAGTTCCCCCCACAGAGCCTTGACCTGCCCTCCATCACCATCTCGCGTAACATGATGGACCAGGATGGTGTGCCCCTCAATGGCCTACCTTTGGTGAGTGTTCTGACACATGCATGACAGCACTGTCAAAAACATTATTTATTCTCAGGACAACCAGCCAGTGTTGAGAGGTTACCCTGCCATTCAATGCATATAGAAACAGGACAAAGTACTGTGCTCCCATTCTCTTTAATAGCAGACTATGCTTCTTTGTGGATTCTGTTGACGAAGGTCAGTAGAATCAAAATTAGTGATGAAGATTACATAGACTGTGAAAGTAATCCTTCTATCTATGTAGGCCTGCATGTAACAGAAATCCTCGAGTAGATGCAGGCTTCTTTGTTTGTCACTCAATGTCAATGCAGAATCCCATTCCACTGCACAATTACTATTTGGCCTATGGCAACAATACTTATTTAATAATTTGCTTGCTTGCTTGCGTAATACAAATGGAACATTAGCTAGCTACCAAGAAATGCAAATAGTGCAGAAGTGATACATTAACATACTGTGCATGCAACATGATTATAATAGCAACTGCACACTATTAGCAGTAGTCTTATGTACAACACTGAAAAAATGACAAACACAGTATTTATTTTGAACCCTTCTAACAAAGCACAGTGTCACCTTCAACATTGGTACAGCTCCTGTTGCCACTGCATCTGGCACAGCATCTGGCCTTGTTTACAACGCAGGAGGCGTATGATCACACTGAGTAAATGTCATGATTATGTTACTTATTGTGAGGATTTAAAAAGCACACAGACAGTGAATGATGCCCTCTGTAAGGTGAGCAGATGTGAATAGATCCCAGGTGTTGGAGTACCAAGCACATTCAGGCCCAGCAAGGGCGGTGAGAACAGGACCAACAACGGGCAACTGTTTCACAAGCTCATATATAATTCATGCTGCGTCCAGAAGCTGTAGTACTGTAAATGCTGATACATGAGGTCTCTGCAGGCCTTTATCCAGTGTTTTGATCTAGAATGTTCTAAACAGCCTCTAGGTCTTTGTTTGGACTTCAGGTTTAGCAGCTTGTATGTGCGGAAGCTAATTCTGACTTACCAGAAATACGCTAAAGAATGCAAGTATGCCATGGATATACATCAGCTTTCATACTGGTGCCTATTGACATGGATGGCCAAGCACAAATCTGTAGATTGAGTAATAACTCTCTTTATTTATTTATTTTGATAATGTTATATACATTAGATTGCGATGTTGTCTTGGGGTGGAAAGGTTTTCTCAAATGCCACAATCATAGAAGCACTGAGGAGGAAAAATGTAAATGTCACTGACTGACTAGTCATCTTAGAGACCTATTACAGAGATAGAAAATGAATAATAATAATGAAAGGACAGACATGGGCAGAGCAATGATAATACTGATGATGCATTTGCTTTGTTATCCACAATACACATTTTTCAAATCAAAATGTTCCTGATATTTGCTAGTGTATGAATGCGCCGGACATGATTTATTTTCAGATGCTCCTAAGACCACTACAATACATTTGATGAAATACTGTTTATATTTATTTACATTATGTATGGTAAGTGGATATAACATTTTACAGCAAATTGTCCTGCTGTTATAAATAATTGCAGCGTTTAAAATATCTCATACAGTAAGAGAGCCCCAGAAGGCCTTTGCCTAAAGAATTTTCATTTCATGGTCAGTTAAGCTTTCTACATCTGGAAGAAACGGAACCTTGACACAATTACATTCCTGTCTGTTCTCACGACTTGCTGGAGGATTAGATTTGATTCTCAAACATTATTCCTCTTTAACACCATTTGCATGGCTCATGTCTCTGATTGTGTGGAGACTCTATTAAAAACGCAGGGGAGAATATGGGTTTCTGCTCCCTGCCTTGTGGCATTGTCGCTGGCACACAGCTCATTCGTTATCATTCATCACACATTGTAGCGCAGGAAGGTTTATGGTGGCCCTTCATTTTCTCTGCAAATGGGATTGATCCCCAAAAGTCCAGAGACAATGTGTGAAGACATTCCATTGGTCTGTGTCTTTATGTTTGTCATGAAAGAGTAAGGCATCTTTTAAGATGAGATAAGTGTTCTGTTCTTAATGGATTCTACATGCAGTAACAATAGTTTACGAAAGCCCTCATAAGAATGTTTTGTCATCCTGTAAGTGCACTGAATAAATGACAGCGATATGTATACATGATTTATTCTGTTATTTGTTATGGCTGCAGGGCCAAACAAATAAACCATCCAATATTGCAATCACATTTTTGCGTCAAGACATCATGGATCATATTCCACAAACAGTATCTTGATGTTCCTGTTCTGTCATGGTTAGCAATGCATATTTAGGTTCTGTCAGGCTCGGTTTTAACTTAATCTACAAACGCAAGCAGTGAGTATACCTGGGCTATTTTCAGAAGCCCCTTACATGTCTTTGCTTTGTCAAGTGTTCAGTTAATTCCTCTCCCCTAATGTTCAGCATATGTCTGGCAAATTGGCCACAGATGCTAGGGTTCCATAAAGAGAAATACATGTTATCAGCTGCAGAAAAGCCTGGCGAGCCCTGAATCTGAAGTCATTATTTATTTAATCTCTCCTAACAAACCTCTGACTTTCATTTTTGTCTCCCAGCATGCATCCTCCCGAGTTGTGATTGAGTCTCAATAGTTCCAAATAGTACTGGAGTTGGAGCTGCCAGTATTGCTTTATTCACCATTACTTTTTGATTCTCCCTATATAGCAGAGCAAGGATCTGGGGGTACTGTTTTAAAAAACACCTGGTGCCTTCACCATCTTTTTGATTTGTCTTGACAGATGTAAGCATGTTCTGAAATGGGCCCAATATTGCCTGTGATTGGGTTTGAATGTACAGTAGTAGCAGTATATGTTGACATCAATATTTTAGGCGGTACCAGCCTTGTCATGTTTGCTACCGTGTAATGTATCACATGCCTTTTTGTAACATAACACAAAAAGTAAGGAAATGTGTGTTTGGTAGGTTATTCCTTTGCTGTAACAATGCTTCTTGGCATTACATCTTATACCATTGGAAAGCATGGTTATTTCCCTTTTAAATGGTGCCACATTTGTAAGGAACATGGCATTTGTGGGATGAGCAGCAGAGTTGGGAATGTGCGCCCATGAAAAATGTACAAAATCTTCTCTGGCAATGCCAAACAGCTTTTCTTTGCTGTTGACTCTTGTTTTGTGTTGTTTGGTGGAATGGGTGATTGAAGTCTGAAGAAACAAGACATATTGGCAATTTAACAAACACGAGCATCAGCAGCGTGTGGAAGATCCATACACAGCCTGGCACCTCCTCGTGCTGGTCACCAGCCTGGTCACTCACTGCTGTGGGATGGCATCCCATTCTTCAACCAGCATTTGTCGCAAGTTAGCCAATGTGGTTGTGTTGTTAAATCTGGCACGAACAGCACACCCAAGCTGATCCCACAAGTGTTCACAAATGGCCTTACTTTTTGTGCATAGTTTATAATATGTACAATATACAGATCTGCGGATTCTTTTTGTCTGAGGTGCTTTGGCAGATTTTCCGAGGCCATGCGGCACTGCGAGGTGCCTTGCATGAGCAAGACGTTTCAAGTGTAGT
>JAODUK010000018.1:5928441-5942651 GCA_027564635.1 Typhlichthys eigenmanni
TTCAGCATTGCCGGACATTTTAGATTTTGCCTCAACCCGTATTGCGTCACAAAGAGAGTTCCTGCAGAAATTTCTACTGCAACGCAACGGAAATATAATTTTTAAATGGCATATCTGTATTGTATCATACACATAGGCAATTATTTACTTAGAATTAGTACAGAATATACAGTATCACAGTAATACAGTAAAAGGCTGAGGCCATTTACGTTACTTGCATTATTCAATACAAGTGACTCTGTGTAGATGTGGGGAACTGAACACAGCCGACTTTGACTGGCCACAAACCAATATTGTGAGTCAAATGGAACATGTGACCACTTTTGCAGAAAGCTTGTTTTTAAAAATCTTTATTTTTATTTTTTATACACCATTCCTATCTTCTCTCCAAGCGAAGTAGAGCTGACATCAGTTGTACATCAATTTCAGAGTGTATGATTTTTTCCCCTCTTTTTTTTGTCACAACAGACAGCTCTTGTGGCATACTGGGTCAGTTAGAAATGAAATATATTCATGCAGGCGTGCAATACTTGTAATGAAGTCTTGACTTGACCTTCTGCATGATTGATTCTGTAATTTAGTTTTCTGCGGCAGTGCTCAGAATGAATTGATGTCATGTTGAACAACTTTTAAATACTCATAGTGCACCAGTAGAAATAGAGCAATGGGGTGTGGGTCAGTAGCTTTGCAGAGACAGACCCAGAGACCCCATTGGCCTGCTGGTCTGGGGAAGGGGAGGTTGGGAGAGAGAGAGAGAGAGAGAGAGAGTGAGAGAGAGAGAGAGAGAGAGAGAGAGAGAGAGAGAGAGAGAGAGAGAGAGAGAGAAAAAAAACAATTTATCTCCATGCTATTATAGCCTTTACCGGCATTCAAAATTCCATTTTTGTCATTTGGCTTAAGTACAGACTTCAGCAGGTTGGTGAAAATGGAGGGTAAAAAATGAAATGATGTACCCGTTTAGAAGGCGAGTAAAGGAATATGTGCAGAGCACTGATAAACTATCTTTAATAGGACTGACCTTTCATGCTGGCGAAAGTTACTGGGGATTCATCCTTATAATTACCATATAGATGATTTTAGCCCTCTCCTGCCATGGAACGTTTCCAAGAGCTTGGCTGTTGATTGAATGGAAATTGAACTTGTTAACATTCTTTTCAGCCTGTTACAACTCACATTGTGTCAATGTTCATAAATTCTCCACCTATGAAAATGCTGATATTTGGTATTATCAACCACAGACCCCAGCCTGTTTATATTGACAACACAGTGAAGATCCTTTGTCCTTACACTAGTGAAAAATGACTATTGCACTGGTTTTCAGGCACTGTTTATTGGCATATGTGCACCTGGGAAGGGTTTCCTCCTTTTTACATATTGTCTACTACTTCTTTTGATTTCATATTTAGTGGATCAGTGCTGAAGAGGTTGTGCAACAATGTTGAACAAGACCCTCTTCTGACTGGTTAGTCAGATATTGTTGAAGGTATACAATCCACAGCGACTTTGGCAGCCTTTGTATTTCAAGGCGCACAGTAGGGAATGTTAAATCTAAATTAGAATCAAGAGGCTTTATATATTAAAGAGCAGAGTGCTTTAAGATTGCTAGTTTTTGACACATGCTTGGGCACACATACATACACACACACACACACACACACACACACACACACACACTACACAGAAGCAGGCCTGACAAATGAGGCCACATCTGGCCACTGTGTGCTCAAGATAAGGGCTTATTTGCAGATTTACGAGGACTATCAAACTATCTAGTGAGATGTCTGCTGCGACTGCAGACAATATTGCAATCAATATGCAAATGTGACAGCAGTGGGCCATAAATAAACTGTTCTTTATTCATATTCATAATCAAGGCGACTGTTAGTTAAAATGATTATTTTCGCCACTGTGTAGCTGTATCTTTTTTGGTAGGATAGCATTTATATAACTCAGGCACATGCTTCTTATTCATTTTACTTGTGGGCTTTGTTCACTAAATGAAGGGGATAAAATACTGATAGTGATTCAAAACCATGTTTAGCTGAGGTACTCTGAATAAATGTTAGTCATTAGCACACAGCATCCAAAGGCCATTTTATAGAAATCACCATATTGTAAACAAATGGCAGAAAGGGCAATTGCTCTTATGTAGAATTGCATCATTGGGACAGTGTGAAAGTGCTATTATACAGATGGCCACAACTAATGAGCTCAGCATGTGTGTCTCTGATGTTCTCAATGAGCAGAGAGCAAAATAAGAGCCGTTGTGTGTTCAGTAATAATGATGACAATAACACTTTAGACTGAAAATATGTCAATCACATTTACTTGGTCACATAATTGCTTATAGTAATGTTAAACTATTAAACATGTTATGACAATCTCACTATTATAATTTATATTATATTATTATTACTAGTATATGACTATTCTTCCACATGCATACATAATAAACTATTTTCAAAGATTGCATTCATGAAAAATAGGACAGGAGACATATGAACATGAAATGGTTGGTAAAGCCAATATGTTTGGCATGAAGTGCAGTTATAATATTGTTTTTGAAGGCAGGGGTCATATGGTTCTTTCCATGAAGTCAGGTGTATGTCTTTAGGATGTGTTGATGTTAGGAAAGATTGAGTTTGTGTTTCTGAATACCAGATTGATGTTTCACGGGAGAACAAATCACCTTTCCTGTTGTGTTCACTTCCCCATCTCCGATCCATGTCAGGTCTGCCAGCTCTGATCACCCCACTCTCTGGGGAGCAGGCAGGCCCGGTAATGTCATCCGCACCACAATCAATGCAAACGCTTGGCTTGCTCCTGCTCTAAGGCTCCGTCAGGAAGGAATGTTTTACCAGGAAACACGTCCGGGCGACTTTGAAGTTGTTAGTTGTTGTATTATACCCAGGCAGAAGGGAGAGTACATTTGTCTGAGACACTTAAATGTTATCCCCTCAGTCAGTTGATTTATGGAGTTGATTATATGGAGGTATTTTTTCCACTCTTTGACAGTCAGCACGTGATCTATAGAGGCTGCCACCAGATAGAAATTCATCTCTAGATGTACTAGATACATCGTTCTGTGCCTAGATCAGTCAGTGGCAGAGGCAAACTATAACTATATTAATGCTTTTGATGCTGCTGGCCAGCTCACATCAATTTGACTTGTGAATACTCATGCACGCATATCAGTTTTGACTCAGCTGACCTCTCTGTCATGGTTTTGGGTTTATTAACCAAACTGATACCCTTGGGGGACTGGCCAATCAACAACTGTGTCACACTTTTCCATACAATACAGTTCTGAAATGAGTCAGTTGAGCTGTGCTGCTGTCTGTTACTGACATAAAGTATGCTTCTGCGGTATTAGTATTATTTCTCATTGCTGGTAATGGAGATGCTAAAAACACAGTACATAGTGACGTGATCTGCCATATAATATATCAACAACATCATTTCCTTTCAGCTTTGTATATACAGTTTGCCTTCATAGATTTGATAGCAGTATTATACAATAACAAAGAGAGGGCCCTTAAAGCAGAGGCTCATGGTTCAAGACCCTTTGCTAACCATTATCCTCCCTGCTTTACTTCAGCAAGACACAGTTGCTATAAAAGCAAGCAACAATCCTGACTTCAGGTGATCCAATAATGATTCAGCCCATTTTAGAGCTCATAAAATCTGTTGTCTGGGAGTGACAGTTCTAGGAACAAATACAGAAACAACAAACAGCAGTGGTTGATCCAGCAGAGCAAGGCATATGATAGGATGGAGTCAATGAAGTAAAATCGTCCCCATATGTAATAGCAGTGTGTTTATTTATTCAGTGGACTAATGAGGCTGTTATGTATGGATGTATATATAATTGTACTGTATGTATAGCTACTGTTCATTTTGTGTTTTATGCTTTGTTGTATGTTTTATGCTACTTCTTGGCCAGGTCTCTCCTGAAAGCGATATTTTAATCTAAGTGAGATTTGCCTGGATAAATAAAGGTTAAATAAAATAACTAAAAACATTGACATATGCTGTGTGGTTTTAAAGTTTACCTCACACTTCCTGAAAGCGATTTACCACATGTACCATCAGTTCAAGATTGTATCTTAAATCGCAATATTAGCTTGTTTAATGGTCCCCCTCTGTCATGTCGCATGGTTTCTCCAGAACATTGGCCCAGGCCATCTTCGCCAGTACTCCCCCAACCCAACCATGGTCATGAGGTCCATCGTTAGCATGAATAACCCCAACGGCATGATGTCACGCAACCAGCTGACCACCATCAACCAATCCCAGCTCAACGGGCAGCTGGGCCTGAGCATGGCAGGGTCCGGCATCACCCACACCTCCCCGTCTCCACCTGCCAGCAAGTCAGCCACGCCCTCCCCCTCAAGTTCCATCAACGAGGATGACCAGGACGATGGCAACCGGGTGAGGATAGGGTTAACGAGGGAAAATGTTACAGGTCACAAAAGCTAGCATTTACTTTCTTGGTGCTTAGCATATAGTTAGCGGTAGTTGTAGAGGTTGGCTCGGTGGATTCTTATGCTTGTGTCCTCATTGTTATCCTCTTTGATTTCAGGTTGTTGGAGAAAAGCGCCCAGCTCCCGTAGACCCCACCAAGAAGCCCAAGACCCCCAAAAAGAAGAAGAAGAAGGACCCCAATGAGCCGCAGAAGCCTGTGTCGGCCTACGCCCTCTTCTTCAGGGACACACAGGCGGCCATCAAGGGTCAGAACCCCAACGCCACCTTTGGAGAGGTGTCCAAGATAGTGGCGTCCATGTGGGACGGGCTGGGCGAGGAGCAGAAACAGGTATGGACCACCCAGACAGCTCACATGTTCACGCAGCACACAAACACTGGCCAAAGTAATGACAATACTTAACAATAATAAAGGTGTTTCAACATATTCAGAAGAGTATGTGTAAACCTTGAATGGACATCTGGTTGAGACTGATGAAATACAGTATTTAAGGTGTTATAGTTTAGTTTCTTTGTAAAGTAGAACAACTGTGTTGCTTTCTTTGCAGATGTATTTAGAAAACGTACATATTAATTTTTGCTGTTATGTAAATGTTTACATGCCATGTTGCTCTGCACTATGATTAATATAATATCTACTGTAACAGAGAGTCTACTGTAACATATTGGGTATATGTTTTTGTAGTAGTGCGTGTGTGTTTCCCTTGTTGAAGGTAACTGCGATAATCGTTATTTAAGGACAAACATTTTTCACTTATAACTCACACCTGCCATTTTTATCTTCACAGGTTTACAAAAGCAAAACGGAGGCTGCCAAAAAAGAATATTTAAAAGCCCTTGCTGCATACCGTGCTAGCCTGGTTTCCAAGGTGAGGATACATTCCTCCTTTTTACCTGACAAATGTGTGAATTTGAGAAGTGTGTTACATTTAAAATATTCCAAGCCTCATGTTAGTTCATGAAATACAAATGATAGTTTGTTGACCACATGCTGTTGGATTAAATTATTTACATGTAAGTAATGGGACTATAGTATAAGGGAAGCCCCAGCCCCAGTATTAGTATAAGGCCATACGTACTGTACCTGGCAGCTGCCAGTATTTGTAGTATGCGTGCCATGACAAGTGAATGTATGTGCTGTGTGGCAGGCCGCGGCGGAGTCAGCCGAGGCCCAGACCATCCGCTCGGTGCAGCAGACCCTGGCGTCCACCAGCCTGTCCCCGGGCATGGTCCTGCCCCCGCCCCTCAGCCAGCACCCGTCCATGCCCTCGGCCGCCCAGGCCCTGCAGCAGGCCCTGCCGCGCGCCATCGCCCCCAAGCCCCTGCAGATGCGCCTGGGCGGAGGCGGGCAGATGGTGGCGTCGGTGGCCCACCAGAACATGCCCGGGCAGCAGCTGCTGGGCCAGATGAGCCCGCCGGCGGGCCTCCCCCACCCGCCGCCGCCGCAGCAGCAGCACACCATGCAGCAGCAGATGCAGCAGCACCTGCAGCAGCATCAGCAGCACATGCAGCACCAGCAGATCCAGCAGCAGATGCAGCAGCAGCACTTCCAGCAGCACCTGCAGCAGCAGCTGCAGCAGCACCACCTGCAGCAGCAGCAGCAGCACCACCTGCAGCAGCAGCAGCAGCAGCAGCAGCAGCAGCAGCACATGCAGCACATGCAGATGCACCACATACACCAACAGCATCTCCAGCAGCAGCAGCAGCAGCACCCGGCCCAGTGCTCCCCACCACAGCACTCCCCCAGCGCCTCACACTCTGCCTCGCTCGGTAGTCCCCAGCCCTCCCAGATCCAGGCCCACGCCCAGGCCATGTCCCAGGTCAGCATCTACTGAGCCAAAAAAAAAAGCGGAAAGGAGAAACCCCAGTCCCCTCTCAAAGAACGGGGTTTTAGAACTAAAGCAGTGCGCTGCGTTGCTTCTCTACGTTGCACTTAAGAAGTGTGTGAGAATTACAATGTCATTCTAGGACTTTTGTCCGTTCTTCAAGACACTGGGGCAAACGCGTACGCTGACCTTGTGGTCTATGAAATAGGCCGGACTGCGTGGGGAGCCTACAGGCATGTGCCCGCCCATCTCTGGGTCTTCTCACTCGCTTCAAAGGTCTGACTGGGCACACGCTGCGTGCATTTATTTAACAATAAAGCTTTATTTACGAGGTCAATGTTGTCAGTTCAGTGGACATTTTCAGACGTTTCGACGCAAGCGTTTTTATCCGAACTGAGCGACTGGCCGGAACCACCGCTGGAGTCCAGGATCCCAAACGTCACAGGCATTCCCATGGTGTCCAGGAGAACGTGTGTATCTTTGCTTCAACTTGTATGTTTTACCCACCATTCCCTTGAAAGGGGCTACGGGAAATAATTGGTCGGCTGATCTTTTAAAGGTGGACTCCTCATTTTGTGTCTGGTAATCTCAGCGTGCATGCCACTCACATACCTGTGCTGAATCACTGGTAATCCTCTCTTCTCTCCCCACCTCCTATAGCCATGTGCTCAAAAGTGCACATGGCTATAGGGTAAACAATAGTAAGCTGGGGAGGAAATCTGGGGTTCCGTACGAGGGGTGTACCTTTCATGTGGTATGTAAACATATTGAATCCATTTGAGAGGCAGGCCATATCTTGGCCAAGACAGAGGACTAACACAAGTGGACACAACTCACTACACAAAGGACTCAACAGACATTTACTGCCATATCATTTATGTCATCACGTCATCAAACTAGCTGTAATCTACTGTACATGTTCTGTACAGGCCTCCTTTATCCAGTTCAATAGACCCTTCGCTCAAATGCGTCTAACTGGCACTCCAAAAAAATCCTCCTTTTACCTATTTGTTTTTACATTCAGATGTTTAAATTATGTTTTTATTTTGTGTAACAAAGGGATATTTTATGGTTAATACACATTTCAGGATGAGGTCGTATATGGATTCATGATTGATGTATTTTTACAAAGTACTTGATTTTGTTATCGTTTTAAAAAAAAGGAAAACCTAGAGGAACTAGCAAAGCCAATTTGTTGCACTGTCAAAGCCAATGGGAAAGGCAGGATGTATTTTAGCCAGCTGTACAGAAATCCCTAAAAAAGAAAATGTACATTTTTCATATCACCTGTTGTAAAGTTTTAATATGTGAGGCTTTAATTAAAACATTGTTAAATGACCTGTGGATTGCTATATCACATAGTGCATTTCTGCTCTTTTCTACTTTTTTATGAGTTACATAGCGGCAATTAATTATTTTGTTTGTACAGTATATTGCTTACAAACCAACGGTATTTCAGAAACTGTCCATAGAAGAAACGTATATCGGTATGACATTCTTTAATCTGTTTTCAGCTCTAGGAACATTAATTTAACTTTTGAGTTTTGCTTGACCATTAAGATGAACCCAGAGACATTCCATCACTAATGATAGTAGCCATAATTTTGTATGAAGTATTATATATTTCTTTGTGTCTCTCTGTTGAGAATTAAAATAACAATCACAAATATTTATTTGAAGGAATCATTTCATTTCAAAGATTATATTAGCCATCATTTCTATGTTTCCTTGTTAGGTAATGAAAATAAAGATAAATACATTGAATATTCATAACTCTCAGTTCTTTTTGAGATATTAAATAAAATATTTGTATGTTTTATATGGAGTAATTATTTAAAGGAACACACTGCAGGGATACATTCTTATGTCTGAATTATTCTATGGTATGTATGTACAGTTTCTCAGTCCATTGTTAAACTGTAAATACGGTGTTGAGACTGGACAGGGTCAACATGTAACTGGTACTTGTCTCAATAACAGTCCCCTTCTCACACACCACTGCCCGGGATTTTGCCTCTATTTTACTTCCTTCAAAATCGCTTCATTTCCAAGACATCCCCCGGGGTGTGGAGTGAGAGGGGAGGGGGTTCTGAGCTCCCGTGAATAATATGGTGAGTGGGGGAAGGGTAGAAGGCAAACAATAATTATCATATCGACACAATAGGCTGCCAAGCCACTGGCCTATAGAAAAGCTCCTTTTCTTGCAAGGTGGTGGAAACATTTAAACGTGGGTTAATGCTTACTACAAATTAGGAGAGAAATTGCTCCTGTGCATGTATGATAGTGACTCAATAGAATGTTCAGATTGTGGCATGTTTTCAATTAGATAGTTGGAGGAAAACGTGTGTAATTTGGGCCGGGGCCTGCAGTTGATTGGCTTGTCGCCTCACTGTGGAAACCATGCCCGTTTCACCACTGTGAATAATTGCAGCATCTGTCCTGTCAGAAGCCCAAGTGAAGAGGTCCGTAGGAAAACTGCAAATAAGCACTGGCAACAATCTTAAAGCGCTTATGATGAAATGAAAATTAAAAACAGCAAGTGCTGTGCATGACCTGAATCTCAATGCGAGAGGCAAAGGAGAGTATGTAAGAGCCGGTGTCCATGGCTACCGAGCACACGCTTTAAAAACACAGTAATGAGGCTCTGGGAAATGGCTGTTATTATTCTGAACAGATTCACGGCAGAGTCCATTAATAATGCATGGAGCTCCTTGTTATTCTATCAGCCCTCTGTGCTGCGGTCACTGTGTGTACAAATATCTCACAGTCAGTGTTGGAGTTATGAGTCTCTGCAATAAAAAGGTTACAGATATTTTCAAAACACTGTTACACAAACAGCACATCATTTCCAAGGATAATACACTGCTCCTCCTGTAATTGGGTTTGGAATTATTCAAATCGTATAAAGACTGTACATTTATCCTGCTTTCTGCTACTTTGCTGTGGTAATATGATAGAATGAAACAATCAATTGCACATATTCTTAATTCTGATCCGAAGTAACTGATGAAATGAATAAAGGATGCATTGACAGGCTAATGCGATCATGAGGTGACCTAATTATCGTCCTTCTCCCTCCTGAGGTCAGTATGTCGACACTGACTAAAGAATCAGATGTTGACGCAGGGGGATTCAGCATTTTTAAATGATTGATTTTCTTCTTTTGTAGTTTTCCTGTTCAGTGCACAAGTAGAATGTAGCCCTAACAAAAGCCCTGCTGGCAATGACCCTCAGACCCACGCTGCAGCCAACCCCGGTCACAGAAGCACAACCTGCTATGAGACAGCCAAAGATGAAAAAGCACATATGTAATCATTACTTGATTAACATTGCCTGTCCAGGCCTACCAAGGGGCAGACCCCACAACATTACACTTGTTTACATGAAACCACAGCCCTGGTCCGATGGTAGACCCTGTTTTGGGAATTGTTGACCTGGTAATCCAATAGCAAGCTTTGTTAGGAGAACTATTGACCTTTGAGTTGAATGATGAACTTTGCTGCAGACTGGCTAGACTGGAGAATATGCACTGTCAGTGACTCTGACCAATGGTAACCTTTGTTTAGAGAACTTTTGACCTGCTGATACAATGTGAGAGCTCAAGATAATGACTGGAGTGATTTAATGGAACAAATGTTAAGATTATGGTAACATGGTATATAAACACTGATTATCTCATCTATAGATTACCAACATATTAGAATTAGGTCGATGTTACCAGAACATATAAAAGAAGTACCACATTGAAGTCACATTATCTCTCTCTCTCACAGATACACACACGCCCACTCACACACAAACTGCATACATATCACACATACAGACACATTCTCAATGCTTGGAACTGCTAGTGATGATGTTGCCTTGGCAACACATTGATTGGAGCCTCTGGGTACATCCTCCGCCTCTTTTGTTGGATGCTGACAAAATACGGCAGATTTGCTTGTCTTTTGACCTCTTTCAGCCTGGGACTCAGCCCTTCTTCCCTGAGCCACTGGTTACACACTATACTGTCCTTTAATATAGAAGCACTAGCTGTAATGTGGCAATAATAAACAGTCTGTACACACAGCGTGACCAAGTTAAGGGCATTTTATAAAAATAGATAGGATATGATTGAGCTGTTGGATGTTCCCTTAAACCCCTGATTCGGTGCAGGGTCAGTCCGGAGCAGGTAGGGGTTAGGTACACATTAAATTGCACCCTGGACTGTCTGACTCAATGACCACCTCTAGTTAAGGGCATTTCATAATACAGTATAGGTAACGCCCGTGTGGACTGTAGGAAATTTGGCAGAACAAATGTACCTGGGGTATTTATATATCTAAGTGTAAAGGTACAGCAGTGAAAGTCATTACAGGACACTGTCAGTGATACCTGTATGAGAGCTTCACATCAGAATGCATCAGAATTTGACAGCTGATCCAGCACAGCATATAAACAATGCTTTTGATTTATTTTGGCCTTGTTTACATTCAGCAGTTCAATGTAGCTTGTTTGGCACTATTTTACCCATCTTATTGATTTCATCACTGTTTTTGTGTTCAGCAGAGGAGCCCAACTTACTTAGCCTGCCATTACAGAGCGGAAATGTTTCTATGGCAACAAAGCTGGTAAAGTGCACCAGGATATCAGTGTGATAGGTTACACGTGCACTGCATGTCACATCCAATTAACTCAAACTGACTGTACACCACATTATGCCACGTCTCGGAGGGAAATCAATAAATATGGACGGTGTCCAACAAGGGTCCCCCTTTGCTTCATGCATTCATCCCATGTGACACGATGGCAGTGCAGACAAGACAGATCACGCCACTAGGATGTCCCTGCCTCTACAAGAGGCAGGTGCTGGGTAGACACCATTCAAAACTTGGCCTATTCACTCCAAACTCCTCTAACGCTCCATTCATGCATAGCAAAACACCATCTGCTCCTGTTTTGCCCGAAGCAATCACAGCTGACCAAAAAGAGAGAGAGAGAGAGAGAGAGAGAGAGAGAGAGTGAGAGAGAGGGGGAGAGAGTAAAAAAATACATAACAGCTGTTACCAAACAAAGGCCAAACAAAGGGGGTAGGGAAAGGTTACACTAGTTCAACAATAAAAATGTCTAGTTGAATGAAGTTGTGGGGAAAAAAAACGGGTTCGCTGAAATTGTGAGTAAAAGATGGAAGTGACTGGGAATGGGTTAAACATTAAACAGACATTTAATTGGGGATTCTAGGGGTGGCAGAACAGCACTGGATCAGGTGATAATAGATTCAAGCTGTGGATGGTCTTTAATGCAGTTAATTCAGTGGGATGTGGAACAGAGACAAGAGAACCAGGAACCAGGAAGTTATCTCAGTTTATTATCACTGACCTGCTGTCAATTGGTGTATTTAGTTCCTGGCAGAGATAGAAGAACAAACAACCTGTGTTATGGCAGCACGAATGCCTCTCGTAGGCTGTTTGAACAAAAAATAAATGAGGATTATTCAATTAATTATAACTTTTGTACATTTTAGATTATACAATAACAATAAACGGGGCTCATATTACATTTAGCTTTACATTGTATTCTGTTAGTAGAAATGTTAGCAAACGTTACATAGCTGAATAGATTAACAAATGTGGATTAAATAAAAGGAGGGAATCGGTTTGCCTCATTGCTTCACAGCGCCCGTGTTTTCCCTCCATTGGTCTGCTTTGTGGCGTGATTGGCAGTGGTTCCTTGACCCTGCGAGGCCTAGCTTGATCTAATGTATGGTTGCTGACCTGGGGGAGGTGCGGAGAGGGAAGATGGTAGTGGAACAGCTTGCATGCCTCCAGAGCTCGGAAGCCAATGCAGGGCGAGCTAGTAAACCACGCTATGAGCCACATAGATGTGTGAATGGAAAAACTGGGCAGCAGTATACAAATGTGACAGAGAGATGCTAGACTACACTCGATACACAGCAGCAGTTAGCTTACGCTATGTGGCTACGGTCCTCTGAGATAGGAGAGATCTATCTCAGAGGACCGTAGTCACATAGAGCTAGGAAATGAAAATAATGTGTATTATTAGCATGAACATACCTGGGTCAACTTGCATTTTCATAAAATAGTACCTCTGACATATGTCCTTAGTACTATTTATATAGTTCTATGCCTTAGTAACATCTGAGTAAAGCTAGATAGTTCATAATGTGATTCAAATGTAATTGCCGTGAATAGCATGTAATAAGAAACTATTGGTTTTGCTAAACAACTAAAAACATGAACATCTGAACATAGACAACCATATTCCAGGAAGGAATAAATGCTAAAAAGTATTTGCAAACACATTTTGATATAATTTGACTATGGAATATGCAAATATCTTAATTCAACCTTGCTGTTGAGGGAGAGGAGTCTGTTGATGGAGCTTTGCAAATACAAGTTCCACTGGCAGTTGATGGGATCATTTGACTAACAAATACCATGCAACACTTTTTCAACAGTTGGTAGGTAGTGACCTCTTAAAGCAGCCAATCTGTCAAAACCAGCAACCACAGTGATTAAACAGAGCTGTATCTATGATCATGAGTTCCACCTGCTCCTTAAGCTCTTGTCCTATGAACTAAGATGAATGACATGTGTGGCTTTATGCCTGGACAGTGTACAGTAGGTCAGTATTGAGCAGGCCAAGACAGAAGGGAGACAGGTTCCCTGCAGCCTGCTGCTATTAGAGGTGATTTGTCTGCCATACTGGTTCCAGTCTCAGTGGTTTTATCAGTTTAAAGCAAAGCCAGTGTTCATTAGTTTACCAGGAGAGTCAGCTTCTCTCCAGCAGAACAAGTGCGGGTTGTGTTTCTGTTATGCTGCATGTGTGTGTGTGTGTGTGTGTGTTGGGGTGTTAGTGCTTGACCCTTACAGCCATTCAGCTCTCAGAGCGAGCCATTGTTTGGACCCTCTCTTTGTTGGGTCCATATGGAGGGAGAAGGGGCCAGTATTGGGGGATGCACAGAGGAGAGATGAGGTCTTGCTCTTTGCCAGAGGTCTAACCTTCCTAAACACACCCTCTCTCCCTCGCCTGTGGTGTGTTTAGAAAAGCAGCCTGTGCTAATGTAAACTAGTGTAAACAAACACACACCCTGGGTGTGTGCCACACACACTGTACACAAGACACACCTACACAACACACACATCAAATCCATAATCTAAATGTTTTTTTATTTTTATTTTTATAAGACTATTGAATGACATAAATAATAAAACTGTTAAAACAAGAAGGTACTTAACATTAAAGGCAATAGCAGCATTTTGCTTGCTGTGAGACCATAAACACAGCTGACCATTTAATGCTGTGATATACAGCCACAATGTGAGCCACGGTGTCTGATCTGCCAGAAGCAGAACACTTGTTAAATGCTTTTCTGTAAGCTATTGCTTTCTCAAAACGTCATGTTTTGAGATACAATTTTTGGTTGCCAGTGCCAGCCATTAAAAAGGTAAGCCTGTCTACTGTGTTGCAGTCATTCATTACTCATTTAGTCATGTAGTAGCATTTCATTTTACATGAATTCTTCAAACTAACTTCAAATTACAAACAATTGCTGACATATTATTGGTTTAACTTATTGCTATTACACCTTAGGCTACTTGAATTAATTGGTTTTCAATATGCACTCACATTATTCAGGATAGGCTATTTATATGGCTGTAATGTTTTGTGATCCCAGTCCTGTTAGTCTCGTCACTTCATGTGTTTACCCTGTATATTGAGCCTGTTTGCCCGTCACTCCATATGGGGGTAGATTTCTATTAATATTATTCCAGTGCAAAAGTATAATCCACACGTATTTTTACCATCCACAAGCGCACAACTCTCAGTTTGCATGCGTAGGTATAATCCACAAACGTGTTTTTGCCATCCGCAAACACAAACTTTACAATTGCAAAA
>JAODUK010000018.1:5979460-5995459 GCA_027564635.1 Typhlichthys eigenmanni
TGTTAAATAAAATGCAAATTGAAAATAATGGATAGTTTTTTGTCAGTTGTGGAAAAATATAGACATTGGCTACACAGCTGTATTTTCAAGGCACAAAACAATGACTCAATTGGCCACTAATAGCACAATTAGCCCGGTTGTACACCTGACATTCTATTTAATCTTAATTGCCCACTTTATTAATTGACACAGAATGAGGAAAATCACTTAGAGATTTGTCATACTGAAAAAAAGGGGGAAAATCTGTCATTTTTACTATAACGTGTTCTCCAAAGTAACAAAGTGATTGTTTAACAGGGCTGTGATGACGAGTTGGTACCTCGGTTACCTGCTGTTTACTCAGCTGTAAGCCCTTGTGTCCAACGCCAGGTCACCAAATATTTCATTTCCCAAGTAAAACATGCTTTCCCTGTTGGGTTAAAAAAAGGGAATGGATCACAGTGATGGATGTGCAATCAAGCTGATTAACTCGTTATTAGCTGTTCACAGGATTCTCACCAGGAAATGAGAGCAAACCAAAAAGATTGTTTATGTGCCTCGTACTTGCTGCCAGCTGGGTATGTAGTGCTCTGCTGCTCCGCTCAGAATTATCAGTGTGACGTGAGGAAGAGGCCTTCTCGAACCCTGACCTCCACAAATTAGAGAATTTGGATGTTCGTTGTTCAGCGGTTCTCACTGTACTCAGAGACATGACATTTGTCATGAAGTGCATTTTTTTACCCAAAGCACCTAGCGAACCATGGGTAAAAAGGCTTTTATGGTATGGATGAACTAGTTATTCATTGTACCCCCTTCCTCTCTGCTTACACACTCGTCAGTAGCACGGTCAGCACTTATTCCACCAGCAGATGGCGATGGAGTCTCTTAACAATGTCTCTCCAGTGACAACAAATGCTTATGCTCCCTTGCTCGTAACAGACACACAACACATTTTGAACGTGGGGTGGGGGGTCTTTCTTAGTTCCTGAATTGAGGCAAATGTTTGTTGAAATAAGTGGAGATTTCCTGGTTTTCTTTTTGGAGGAAAAGAGAAAAAAGGAAAAGGTTCTTTATTGGTTGAGCTAGGGGTGTTCTGCAATTACTGCTGCTTTCGCTCCAGCTACCCCCACCCCAACTCCCCCCTTGACTACGAACAGACAATGTTTTCTGTTCCATTTGCCTGTAACAGTTGCGGCGCGGGTGTTTCTTTCTGTGGCGGAACGTAGCGGCTACATGAGCGGAGACGGGGGGCGTTATGGATGTAAGTAAGAGCAGCAATGACATCTTTTTTTCCCTCTAAGTGGACGTGGAGTGAGCGCAAGGAGGGGGCTGGTGGATTTCATGAGGAGAAGTTTAATCATTAAGCTTATGGACATCTGGCTGGCATGCAGGGTCGGGTGGGTTTCACTTGTAAATTAGGTGATGCCCTGAGAACGTTAAATAATTATTATTAATAATAATAATAATAATAATAATAATAATAATAATATTTTGTGGTTATTATTCATAATCATTTTGTCATTGTTGGAAAATGTATTCTAATCCAAATGACACCATGTGTAAATAGATGAAAATCTTTTGGCAGATGTGTACAACCTGTTACCAGATAGAATAAACATAAGTGAAATGATGATGTGCTCTTTACTTCAGGAGGGGTGCAGTAAACCGTAAGGCTGTATAGGAAAGTGTGTGTGTGTGTGTGGGGGGGGGTCTTGGTGTGTAAGCCATTGAAAGCAGGAATGTGAGAGAGCATTATTGCTCACACTTGATGTGAATGGAGAGCGGGCTGAAGAAACGCCAGTGTGCGGTGGGTGGCAGGGCCTCCTCGCAGCCTGGGAGGAAATGGAATGAGAGAGTGCAGTCAGGCAGACCCCTCATTCACCATGACAAATGAGAGGGGCCTCGCTCGGCAGGCAGTTACCTGATACCCCACACTGGGCCACATGCACCTGCCCACTGCCTGGCCACTACACTGTAATAATAAAACACAACCACTAATAACAGCTCACCTACATGCTGTTGGTAGCCAGGCTTAATTATCCTTCCACAAAAGTTGAATAAAAGATGTTTACTTTCTTATTGTTACGCTTGCTCTTTGAAATTAGTTTTGAACCAGACTTTTTTCTTCTGTGGAATGTAATCTTACGTTTGGCTTAGTGTCTGTTACATGATGTCACGTTACCAGTGATGTGAAGATAGTCTTTAGCACATATTGATGAATCTAAAATCTTATGTCTTATGTGAGAAGCACTGTACTACATACAATGTGTGTGTGTGTGTGTGTGTGTGTGTGTGTGCGTGTGCGTGTGTGTGTGTGTGCTATATATTATCTTATACATCTGATGATTAACATTTTAGTGATTTAGGCCAGATTGATATTACTAAATATAAAGGTATGTTATGTTTTATACTGTATAGTATGAAACAGCTTTAAATTATACCAATACATTTTTGTTTTTTTGTATAAAATATACTTTATAACATACAGTATATTTAAAATATACTTAAAATACAATGTATTGTATGTACTTGTAAAATGATGATCTCATTGAAATTATTCAAATTTAAAAATAAACATGTTAAATTCACATAAAAATGTGTCTTAATTTAAGAGATTGTTCAATTAGTTAACATACTCTATATTTTCTATGATATAATGACACTGAATAGACTTGTATTACACCTAAATATAATAGTTTATTTCCAAACATAAAGGTCTGAAAGCAAACAAACAAAAAACAAAAATCAAATCAAATCACATTTGGACTACTATTGAGTTCAATTTGCTTTACATGAACTATAATTGCTTGTAAAAGTGTAACTGATTATGGGATGTGAAATTGTTGAATCTGTATACATTTAATAAACTTAAATGATAACTAGAAACGGCTTTACGTTTGCCTTTCAATTTGAGCCAATAATAATTGTTATTATGTAAAGTAGCAAAACCATAATCAAACCATTTACAGTTGCATTTTACGGGTATAGTATTCCTGAACCTCGTCCAACAGCATTAATACACACACAAACAGTTAATGCGTCTTCCCACAGGAGGTCACAAGCCGCATGTCATGAGGTTTCTATCTAAATTAAGTCATATATCAAATTCCATTGGCATATTAAATCTTTGTGAACCGGGTGGAGTCTAATAATCCAATTGGGACAGAATAAGAAGCATGCCTAGCACAGAGGTAGCATTTTGCTCAAAGTGTCCCCGTCACTCCGCACATTGACTGTGATGGGAAAGGAGAGGAGGGTCTCACTGTATACTGTAATATACTGGTCACTTCATACAGTATATTATTTACATTGACATTCATTTGTGGAGGGCAAGCATTCACGATAGACAATATTATAGAACCATACAAATTCATTTTGTTGTTGTAAAATCCTTTTAGACATTTCAGAACATTAAACTTTACATTATTTAAAATATCTACATACTTTAATCAGTTACACAACATTTGAAGTTGCTAACATGACTTTTAGACACACCAGTGGATAATGAACATTTCACCCGCAACACAAAGACAATGCAAGGAACATAGTGTCTCATATTTAAACAAATGTATTTCCATCAATAAAGGAGATTGAGTGTGCCTGGGGCGAAGGTGCAGATGAGCTACTCTCTCTTCCTGGTGAGCTTCAGGTTGGCCTGCGGATTGAACGCATACTGAGAGTTGGAACGTCCTACTTTGGCCAGAGGAGAAGAATATTATTCTGTATAACTCTGGACAAATATGCGCTCTCACTCTTCTGACATCATGTCACTGGCTTGCTTTTTAGTGGGGTGCTAAGATACAGTACGGAAATAAGCTCATAACAGTTATTTGTGTTACATGATCAGCGTGTTTCCACTAGTTTACAGAGTTGTATTGTAGTGTGTTACAATTGGCCAGCCCTGCCAAGGTCTGCTGCTGCCAGGGCAGAATGGGTACACAAGGCTTGCCCGCTGGCCAACACTCCTCACGCTCACACCTAATCCAGTCAGTGTAATAGACCAGGCCCATCTTTGTAGTAAGGAGGTGGTGGTGTGATGATGCTGCTGCACTAAATTTATCTTATATTGTACAGTGCGCAAAGAAATTAAAACAATAACAGCATGTTTTGTTTAGTACAATATATTGCATTTGATATAATAGCGTAATACTTGTGTAGGTAGATTTAAATCTTTTTTCTTTTCTTTTCTTATACACTATATTGTATTTTCAGTGCTTGCAGCCTTTCAATTGTACTATTTATTACACATACAGTATTATGTAGTTATTAGTCTTTGGCCCTATAATGCCTGTCAAGCTTTACCAATATAACTACAGTAGCTGTGGCTGTTTTTATCCCTATATGCAAAGCATCTGGGTTAATCTCATATTAGGCTGAAGGGATAATTCAAACAGCCGTAGATTGCTTTCACAGCTCTGCACTCTTAATTATTAACATACGTTTTCTAAATGTTTGGACACAAATTATAATATAACTCTGCAGCAGCTATAAAATATATTATATTCAAGCATTCATAAACCAAGATAAGAATTCTAAATCCACTCAACCCCTCAATTCCCATAATTTGTTGTTGTTCAATTTGACATACTGTAGCATAATTAGTACATTGTACATTGTATACATTATAGGTACCGTACTGTTTACTGTAAGTAAAATTAGATTTTCCAGAAACCATTGTATAAAAAAAAAAGTTTCAAATATTTTGTTTTAACAAAGTTTATTTTGAGTTGTGAAAGATTACCTGTTATCTATGTGCATTGTTATACTGGGAGACTTTTATTTTGCATCATGCATTGCATGTTACTAAACACGGTAGGCTACTATTCCTTATACAGAACCATATTGAAATATTCTGTAGTGTTTGTTAAAGATTAAGCAAGTCAGAACATCTGTTGCACTGATGTCCAACATATAAAACAATGTGTTTTGAATTATGAATTGACTGTAGCATAATCCTTATCTTACAGTATTTATAAATATCAGTGAGTTAAATACTGTATGTGATAAATTAAGTAGATTATGTCTGGCTGTCTATGTCTCAACATAGACAGGGGGTAGATTATAATCTACATTCATAATCCAATGATATATGCAATCGGTTTTGTGTTGTTAAATACTGCTTGGCATTTGTATTGATTTAATATCATCCTAAAACCCTCTGAACTACCAGTTGCTGTCTTAACTATTTACTCTGCTATATTCACAATTAATCTATAATCTGTTTTTCCCCGTAGCCAATAGTTCAATAGACTTCATATTTTTGTAAAGAAAAATATTTTAAATCAGAAGTTGTTGCAAGAGCTATGTAACAAAACAAAATTTAAATAAAATGAAGATCGTAAAATAGATACGATTTGACGTGATGTCAGCTTGATTTCTTTTGTATGTCTATTATTATAATAATGATGATGATAATAATAATAATAATATATTATTATTATTATTATTATTATTATTATCATTATTATTATTATTATTATTATTATAAATATCAGAATATAATACAATTTTACAGAATAAAATGTAATGCTCATACTTTATTATTATTGATTTACTGAATTACTAAGGTTGCATTTACCATGCAATTTCTGCACAATAATTGTAAACTGGAAAATGTTAATGCTGTATACAGTACAGAGTTCATAATAGAGTAATATGGAATAAAGCATAAAAATGTATTAGATAATTGGCAGTGGGCAGTGTGTGCGACTGTATACTGTACGATACAGTACTGTTGGTTTGTTTAAAACTAACTAAACGTACTGTATACATTCTAATCCAACAGGTGGTGCTCTGAATTGTAACTTATTAGTGGCATTTCTAAATGTAAATGCATGAGATGTCATAAAGCTTAACCTAATTATAATCTATGGTTATTTTTATTCTGTTGTAATCTAAGTGGATTCCAGTCCTAGGAGCTCTGTGTGTTCTGACTTGTATGTCCAATATTGTTAGGTGCTATGAGTTGAGCCTGTGTAAATCTGTTAATGGATAAGACTATAAGAGCTGCTTATGTTTCCAGCCAGGTCAGGGCCAAGACACATCAGATTAATATTTGATCATGCATAAAGCTCCTTAATCTGATTTGCGTATTTTCTCAGATGAGCACTCCCCAGCAATTAGCATAATTGTCACACCAAACGTGCACGTCTTTACGGCTGCTGTCTTGCTGCGAGTGTGCCGTGCAATGGGGGCTCCCAGTGCATGCTGGGTAGAGGCACGGCCGGGGCAAGCCAGTGGGCAGTGGGTTGCCTCCTGGACCTCTTCAGCACGGGCCGTCTTGGCGTCATAATCACATCGCCAACAGCAGCATGCGCCCCAGCTGACCAGACAACCCCTCACTGGGAAGATGTTCAAATGCAGCTTAGAGATCTTCTCCAGAGACCAGCTACGTCCTTCCATCCCATCATGCAGTTCACCCTGCATCGCCTCTTATAGTAGTGTCAGCGCGCTCTCTCTCTCCCTCCCTCTCTCTCTCTCCCTCTCCCTCTCCCTCTCTCTCTCTCTCTCTCTCTTCCTCCCATGAGATATACTGTATATTATTAGAACCTTAAATGTTTTTAACATTGAATATGTGGTTACTATTGTCACTGGGCAGCATAAGGGCTCTGCGTGTGAACCAGTGCCATGTGTCAGTGTGCACGGTGAGGCAAGCGGTGGGGCGAACGTTGGGCTGCGTCCCATTCGGCCAGAGGCGAGGGGAAGCCGGCGCGCGAGGCCTTTGCTTTGTTCTGGGATCAGTGCAGCAGATGTGATGAGCACGTCGCTATGTGCTCTGCACCCAGGGATTCACTAAGTCCTAATCAGGTCGACGTGTGTCTGGACTGGGGCGCTGCTCAGCCACCAGGCAGGCTCCACACTGCTCAGTGCACACGCACACACGTCTCTCTACATACTGTACACTGTTGTTATTGTTCTTCGACAAATACACACTTTCACCCTCGCACGCAAACACATATGCACACCATCACTTACACACATACTCATGCAGATGCAAGCACACATTGCTGTTCTTGCACAACGATATATTCATGTGTACTATTGTACATGTGACTATATCACTAATGTACTTACTGTACAGCACAACACAAGCACCCGCACATTTTTACACTATACGTAGCGGCATGGTTTCAGGCTGCAGGGGGGTAGCAGATGAGCTGGGGGAGGGGGGCGTTGGGTGTTGAGTCTCACACAATTGACACTGCATTCACTTGTAAAATATATTCACATATAAAATATATAAGAACTGACACTATAGATATTAACCTACAGAATTACATTTTTTTCCTCCTCATTTCCAATTATCAAATCATCTCTTGATTTATATCTTCTGAATGCATATGAAATAAATAAAATAAAATTTCTGTCAAATGTAACCCTGAGGCAAAAATACTAAAATAGTAGTACTCCTTAGTTTGTGGGGGTGTAAAGAAAATGTTAGCATCTTACTGGATTGAAGTGAAGGATGGCATTTCAAACAAAACAACTTTCTTATAATGATGGTTTCAACCAGAAGGGGAATTCTAGAAACAGACAGAGATGTGTTAATTTAAATAAACCAATGTGGAATTTTATTTAATTTTTTTATTGCACTTTGAATAAGCTGTCAGCAAACTAGTTTGTCATAAGCTTGTCTTTCTAACAAATTAGTTGGTGGACTAGTTGTGTCTGCATGAAAGCCATCTATCCTTCTAGAGGCATGGCACTGTGCAAAGAAACACTAGGAGATATGTGTCCCCATTAATCTGCACTGACTGGCTGGAAATTGCATCTTTGTAATGAGTAGGTGTGCGTCTACATGAATTAAAGCTGAATGAGCCACAGATTGATCACCTCATCCCAAATGAAGCCTCTTCCGTGATCATTATTGTTTAAAAGTGACTAAATCATATCGGGATGATTAAACGCCCTTGCACTGAAGTGAGAGAAGATTAACGATGACCAAGAATTTGTGCATTTTTTAAAATGCTATTTGGGCAGATATCTCTAGAAAAGTATAAACTGCTGCAGTCAAATTCAATATAGCCACAAACAAACACCCATACTGTGAAAAACAATAGTGGAGGGAACGTTCATGTAGAAATCTATTGACAGCTTCAGTTCAGCATGCTGTGCTATGATCAAGTATTGACTGGTGTACAAAGTTAATTGCCTTAATGGACAACATTAGCATTTTTATTTTGCAGCAACATATTTTGTTACCTAATCAAATTGATTAAAATAGCAATTAAACTGTAGTGAACAAGTGATTAACAACAATAACAATTATATATTAACAATTATTATTATTTGTTTTATTATTTCTATGTTTAACTTTTAACTTAAGTCAAGGGAACAACTTAACTTGATCCGATCAAGGAATTTGAATATAAACTGGTTTTGCACTTTAAAGTGATAACATTACTTGTACTAATTGATTAATGATTTATTATTTATTAGTAATTCCCCTTTTCAGTTTATTTAAAACCTTCATGCTATACCTCAAAACTAACTGCTCATGTTTTCAATAATAATATGTATCCTACAATCTGATTCATCACTGTGAATATTTTTTAATATAAAAAAAATCTACAAGTGTATATATATATTGTTATAGGTATTAATTTGTGTTTCATTTTGTAACTGTGTTGTTTATCTGTCTTGCTTGTATTTTCTCTATTTCTCTTTGTGTATAGGACCTTGTTGGAAACAATATGGTGCATCTCAACGGGCAAATTCAAATAAATTATCAATTATTACTTAATGTTACATTACATATATCCATACTACATTTTTCTAAAACAACATAATCTCTGTGTGAGATTAAATAATGGTGAGCCACAGTTTGGAGCCATTATGGCATTTATATTTTAGCCTTTCCAATAGGTCCACACAACCTTGCATTCCAAGGATTTCCAAAGCAATTCCTCATCCTTTAACTTATAATAATAAAGTCTACTTACTGTACAGTACCATAGTACTTAACAATGAACTATTACAATGTGTGTGTGTGCGTGCACACGTGCACAAGCGCATGTGTTTGCATGTGTGTGTGTGTGTGTGTTGATAGTGTGAATCGTTTTGTAATTTTAGTAGTATAAACTCTACTGTACTATCTCAATTCTGTTCTTTTTATTGTATACAGTCTATTTCACAATAAACCTTGCATTCTGCTTTATCATGCCAACTGTTTGTCCTACCTGAGGAATGACTGGCTTCTGATACAGTATGCATTCACAAAGTCCTGGTTGTTTATATTTTTGAACCAAGATGCTACTAAGACGCTCTGAAGGAATTAGTTCACAAAACTAGCTCTTATAATAGCATAAAACTATATGAAAATGTCCCCTCCTTTAGGGAGATAAGCAAACAATACTTCTACCATAAAAATGGAAACATACTGTAAAAATCTAACCGATGCACTTTCTGAACCAGTCTAGTACATAATCTACTGTAGAAACAGTGTTCATAGGAACTGTGTACCAGTGTAAAGATGGCACACATTCAGTAATTATGGGGAGGGTTACGTCTGCCCACATGAAACATGTGTGAGGGTAAATAGAGTACCCAGGCAATGTTTGATGTTGGCGCCAAAATATCCAGGTGTTTTTATAGACATTTATGTGGTCTAAACTATACAGTATGTCTGCAGTCACCTACACAAACTTGCTACATACTTAAAGTATGTGCCTCATAGACTTCAGTAAGTCTGTTCAAATGTCGGCAGATTTTCTGCAGTTTCAGTGACAACTATGAACTGCTTTTGGTTTTGGGACTGACTACAGCAATGAAAAGCCAACAACTGGACAGAACACTTTATACTAGTGCGTCGCTACACTATAGACAGGCAGCACTTTTTCTGAGGACCTGCAATTGTGGCGACACTGAATTGATACTGTAATTTTTCCAGTAGGGGAAATAATTGCTTGTTTAGAAGATTGGAGTTCAGAGAAAAGGGGAGTATTCTCACCTTGCATCCAGACATATTTACAGTACCTGGACACACTAATGTTCTCTGTAATGTCTTTCTGGTAATTATTCTGCCAAGCACCCTGTTGGGGTAATTATGCTAAAAACACCCTCATTAGCAGCATCAAGACATAAACCCCGGAACTATCCTTGCCTCAAAACCTTTAGGAAGACAGTAAGATATGTGGCCATTATTACACCTTCTACAGTACTTAAACAACTTTGAACTCACGTGGTAATATTTCAACAAAATGTGTTATATTTAAACATTTAGATGAATGTATTTAGTGTTAAAATGTTATTTGTACTTTAGATTTGTATTATTTACTTTTTAATATTTGTTTTCTAGACCACTTATACAATTCAGTTGGCATATCCCCAATAAAAAAAAAAGTTAAGAAAATTAACTTTTCAAATATGTTTTAGCCCACACTTTATATAGAATGGTTATGGGTGTTGTTTTCCTATGTTGGTCACTTTATATATAATCTGGTTGTGTGTGTGTGTGTGTGTGGGTGTGGGTGTGTGTGTGATGTCTCTAAAAATATGTATTTCCCTTTCATACAGTATACTTTATTGTATGAAACCCATATTTTATAATACTTGTGTATGGTAATATGTGCCCATAATAGAGCTATAACTAGATGTTTCTGTATGTGTATGCGTGTCTCTGTGTCATCTGCATGTGTGAAACTTACAATAAACGTACAGTAGTAAAAATGTGCAATAACACAAACACATAACAAGGCACATCCATAAAGACACAAACGAGCACCAAAACAGAGTCTAACCACCTTGTAATGGGTTGCTGATTTAAGAAAAACATGAGAAAGGACAGTGTAAAATATATTTATGAGTTGTGTGTGTGCATGTAAAATGGACATACTACTCACCATAACAAACCATCTGAAAAGAATGAGAACAGTCCTGAGCCCTGCCTTGCCTGGCAATTTGCTGTGCTTAAATTATTCAGAGGCAAGGCTTTTTTATGTCAGCAACTGTGTATTTTCCAGTGACAAAGCTAGCCAGGCCTAATTGTTTCACTGCGTCTGCCGTTTTATGACTGACATAGCAATAAGCAGATTGTCCAGATATTTATGCCATCTGCAGCTCGGAGAGATAATTAAAGTATATAAATTAATCAAGTGCAATTAATTAGAGGCTTTATGTTCGCAGCAGTACATCTTTGCATGTATAATTTATATTTATTGATTTGTTTGGTTTCATTAGCCTATAAGATAACAGTGGAAATGCATTAGAGGGGAAAATGCACAATTAGCATGCTGCAGGGCCGGTGGTAATTGATAGATCAGCGAGCAATCCTCGCAGATATAAAGCTGTGTAAACTGTCATAAGCAGTTACAATCGATGACTGATATTTTGCACCATATCTCTCATTTGATTAATGATGTTTTTGAAAGCAGCACCCACTTAATGGCCAACTGATAGGCATACAGAATTTACTGTTTAATCAGGGGAAAGAATTTACTGCGCTCTGCAACCTGTGTAGTTGCTGGTGGAAATGTATGATTGGCCCCTATAAGTGCTATGCTGATGTTATTTGCTCCCGTCAGCAGCCAATATGGCTGAGCATTAAGAGCTTTGTGCTTCGCAGTTGATTTTTCATTGACTGTGCTGCCATCGTTCATCACTGGCCTGCTTCCCTTCACTCTGCAGAGCCAGAGAGTCAATAGTAGGCAGAGCCCTTGTTTTCACAGTATACCAACGCTTCCTGCAGCAACAGCGGTGTGTAATCTGCTTTTAAGATGCAAGAAAGTTGTTACTTATTTTGTTGCTAAGGAGTTTGTCATTGCTGTATCCCTCCCCCTTCCCCCACCTCCTGTTTGTGGCACAAACACATGTAGGCGTTTAGCCAGTGGGGCTCGGGTATACGGCCCATAGAAGATGTTTACGTCTAAACACAAGACGATCTTGAAGGTGTTGGTCTATCAGTTACTTTGACTTTGGTTACTGTCTGTCTAAGAAAAGCATTACTAGAATCCTCAGTATTTAGTCATCTGCTTTGTCAGATATGCTAAGATTTTAAATGTTCCATAAAATGTAATTATTGATATAATATCATCTTTCCATATGTATATATAATTGGTCACAGTGCAGTACCTGTGCTTCAGTGGTCTGGTGCTGCTCGAGCAGACCATCTAATGGAAACCGGAGACATTGAATTGGTACTGTAGCTGCTGTTTGGTGTGGTTGACATATTTTTAAGGTATTGTCACTGCATGTTGCGTCAATGATAATTCATGTGGCTGCTGCAAAAGAATTACTCCAAATAGGATGTGGGTTTTATGGGCACCACATGTTGTTTCTCAGAGAGCGGCTTCTGTTTATTTCTGCTCGCCGTGAGCAGGATGGCTTTGTCATCTCCAGCGGTACCTTTATCCTGAGAATGGACTGTGGTTCCTGTGTATATGTGCTGCCCGGAGGCTAGGATGAGCATAAATCACGTGTGCGTTCCTCCGTACATGTTGGATAGGGGCCGTACAGTGCATGCTGGGTCTCCACGGCTCTGTGTTGCAGCTGGGTGCCAGACTCGCATACATTTTTGCCCTGTGTCTGAGCCAATTTCCTCCCCCTGTGTCACTGCAAATGCTCTGAGAGACACCGCCCCCTGTTTAAGGTTCCATAACTGCTTTAGAGGGGGGAAAGACGTGGCTTCTGGTGATGCGCTCACATTTGCAAGCTTCCACTACACCTGCTGGACTCGTCCTCGGGGCAGATGGCCTCGTTGAAGCATTCGGCTTCCACAGGCCTTTCCTCCTCTTCATTTGCATGATGTCATGCTGTGGACGTGGATGACACACCGTCTCGTCTTAGAGAGCAGTGCTCCTGGCGTCCTCTAAAGCAAGTGGTGGGAAGCAGGCTAAAAGTGCAATATGAGCAGAGTGGGCAAGTGTTAGTGAATAATGCAGAGCACATATCTGTTTGCTCTGAAGTAACGGAAACCCTTTGACCTTCCTCACATCTCGACTGCCCACCTCTGAGGCCACAGCCAAGATAACAGCTGGATATGTTTGTGACTTCTCTCCCTGAACCCCCCGTCTCGCAGGAGCAGCCTATGATGGAGTAAGCCCATTGATATCAGTGCCATATTGATGCCGGTGGATCACCATGGCCCGTAAACCCACAACAGACTATCACATTCCCTCCCAATAGATCCCCAGAGACTGAGAGCTTCCATTTTTCTTTAACTTGTGTATAAGTAAACTGCCGGACCTGGCTGGGAGGTCAAATCAATCTCAGCTATTTATTACTTAGAAATGTGACACTCCTCCTTAAATGCTCCTGTCCCCAGTGATTTAGCCTCGTGTCTGCGTTGTGTCTCTGTGTGCGTGTGTGTGTGTGTGTGCGCGCATGTGTGCGTGTGTGTGTGCATGCCAGTGAGCCGGGGAGCGCCGTGCTTTACGACCATTGCGCCAAATTGTCTTTTTCTCCGACTCGCCTCATGTAAACAAAGATGGGTTAATATGCTCTTTGAAGACAGTTTTATGTTAAGCTTTTAGCCCCGGTGTATGTATCATATTTACTGTAAGTACACTTCAAACGCGAGGACAGGCTAATGCAGTGTGAATCAGTACGGATCCTAGTCATGCTCAGGTCAATGCCAGCAACTCTGTCTAAATATGATACTTGACATACATCGGTAATCGTATGGTCTCATGCTGTAAGGAAACTTGCACAGTGAGATGGTCCCTAGCTGCTATAGCAGGGTGGTGATACAATTTTATTTTTGTGGGGAGCGCAGCTCTGTTTACTGTGTGACAATGCGATATTGTGCGGTTCATGTCTTAAGTCTTAATTGGAAACAGTCTTGCCCCACTAAAGGTGAATAAGGTCCTTGATTTTGCAAGGCAATCTCACCCCTCCCTATTCCCACAACCCCCCCTTCTCCTTTCCTCTGAAGAGCAGTGTAACCCCCTGAAGCAATTTCTTAATCCTCCGGAAGATCACACTCTCCCACTAAATATGGCACCTGTGGACAAACAATGGATTTTTCCATAATAATAAGTTGAAGATTTCATTATGAGTGGCTAATGGAGGCCCCGAGTAGATACACAGAGAAGCTTCCTTTTGATCAGCAGCATGGGTTAATCCATGGTAAAAAATAATGGAGGTTTAGGGGCGGGGGAGGAGTAAGGCAGTATTGAGCAGGGCGGAATTTACAGCCGAGAGAGCTCAGCAAAAGGATGATTTTTAGAGCCTCTCGCTGCGTATTGAAGAGAAGACTGTCTTGACAAGTCATCAATGAGAGCTGGCGCTGTACTAAACTAATGAAAGCCCCATTTGATCTTCTGCGAACAGGTTCGATAACTCTCCTGCTATTATTTAAGTCCTCTGCTTCGCCCAAACCTGTTTCCAGATCCACAAAAATCATTAAGTTGCACAGCAGAGTAAACTGTGTTTGTAAGTATCGGATGAGGAGGAAATATCTAAACTACTTATAATGTATCCCTGTTGAATGCCTTTGCTAGCCACTTCCTGATGTGCTTAACGTGCCACTAACCAGTCCTGTTGGATTGGACTCATCCATAAAGTGTGCAGATTGATTTATGCTATTTATATTATCTCACTTACCAAATGTTAGACGGCAGTTTATACAGACAGCTCTGTTTTGTGTGTTTAAACATTGTTTTTGTTACGACTGGGGTTGGTCACCTTGTGTGGTCTAATACTGTAACTGGAGTTACAGTCTATAGGGCTCCACTACAAGGTTTTTACATATGTTTGGCCTTGTCTAGATTTCATCTTCAGAAGAAGGAACCTAAAAAAAGACCAAAATGTAATCATATCTCATGCTTACAAAAACACCCAAGGCTGCCCTCACCACTATTATGTTCTCATTGAAGCAAAAGAAAAATAATGTCCGGTTGATGAATCTCTTTCTGAGGGCCGTCCCAACCGGACTCAGAATACGGACAGGATGAAAGATTTGTTTGGTCGGTTGCCAGAGAGTAGAGCATGCGTCATCCGCTAACATCAGTGCTGTGCTGCAGTACAGCAAAACAGCCCATCCTCGGACTTGACCTGCAGTGTTTCAAGGTTATATGAACTGAAACGTGTTGATATAACAACACTGAGATATCAAACAGCTGCGACAAATTCTGTGATAAATCCATCCTTTTGATGCCTGGCTGCAGTTTGTGAAGACACAGTGTTTGTCAGACTCAGAACGAAGTGACTTATCAAGAATTTATACTGCATTTATCTTAAGTTGGTATGTGAGAATTTTGCCATTGAATTGCCATTGTTACTGCCATTGTTATTTTTAGTCCAGTTAGCCTTAGCAAGATTAAGATCTATACATGTAGATAAAAAAACAACACACAATCACTACAACATGCATGACCTGAGCAAATCAGAAGTTACAGTAGGTAGTATTCTAGGACATATTTTCCTCTCAATTTATACAAGCTGGGAAATTATAGTTATATTTATTTGTTGGAAAGAAACAATTCACCAACTTTGCAGTAAATGTGACTCACCATTCACCAGCACTTATTTCTTTTTAAAAACCATGAATAAAAATGAAACCTAAACCCTGCGTGGTGAAGCACTGAGGCAGGCCTGTGGGTGGTGCTGCTAGAAGAGAACACAACATGCAGTGTGCGTGTGTGTGTGTGTGTGTGTGTGTGTGTGTGGAAGGAGTCTATACTGGGTGATATGGACCAAAAATCATATCCCGGTATATTTAGGTTGAAACGATACACAATGTATATTTCTAGAAAGTGTGTTAAATGTTCAGGAGGAGAAAAAAACGAAAATCCAACGTAAATGTAAGTTTTTTTTTGCAACTTAATTGTAGTTGTACATGGTTAAATTCATAGCAGATAGGTTGTAAATATTGCAGCTATAATGAGTCAGTTTAATCACATTTGTTTTTGATCACAGGCAGGGGCGCAGTAGGGGGGGGGGGACGGGGGGGATACGTCCCACCCACTTTTGTAAAAAACAAAATCGTCCCCGTTTATTTGCCTAATTTGATGACCATCATAAGGCTACCAGCATTGGCAAGTCCACTATTCACTATTCAATGCCCCACCCTCCTTGGTTGTT
>JAODUK010000018.1:6003383-6087357 GCA_027564635.1 Typhlichthys eigenmanni
GACCCTCCAGCATGACAATGCCACCAGCCATACTGCTCGTTCTGTGCGTGATTTTCTGCATGACAGCAATGTCAGTGGTCTGCCATGGCCAGCAAAGAGCCCGGATCTCAATCCCTTTGAGCACCTCTAAGATCTGTTGGGTCGGAGGGTGAGGGCTAGGGCCATTCCCCCCAGAAATGTCCGGGATCTTGCAAGTACCTTGGTGGAAGAGTGGGGTAACATCTCACAGCCAGAACTGACCAATCTGGTGCAGTCCATGAAGAGGAGATGCACTGCAGTACTTGTGGTGCTGCAGGCTCCTCACACAGGAGTCACTACTGTCCCATAGAACAGTGACCTCTAGTGGTGTCAGGTGGTGCTGCAGGCTTCTCACACAGGAGTCCCTACTGTCCCATAGAACAGTGACCTCTAGTGGTGTCAGGTGGTAGTGCAGCACTAATGCTTTTCCTCTTCTAATTACATTTGATGTTGATTTATTCAGTCTGACCTGAATGGGATTATATGTGTCTTTTGGAAATGAAAAAATGTGCTGTACAGATGTATTGATATATACAGTAGATTAATTAATTCAGTGACAGACTACTGTGAGATGTTTTCCCTCTAGAGGGTAGTACGTGATATGACACACAATGGTAGCTAGTCTCTAAGACAGAATGTGTTGCTTTGAAACACAATCTGTGTGGAAGGCTTTCATTGATGAAAAGGTTGAAATAAAATCACATTCATAAACTTTTATTAGCACAATGCTTAGAAGGACCAGTTGGTTACTGAGTGTGGGTGTTGCAGCCACTGCTACCAGGTGTAGAAGATCATGCACAAAGCCATGCAGTCTCCCCATAGACACACACCATCTGGTGGAAAGCCTTCCCAGAAGAGTGGAGGCTGCTGTGGCCACTGGGGGGGCAGCTCCATGTGAGTGACCCTGGTGTTGTAGGTCTGTAAAGCAGTCAGGTGACCACGTGCTTCTACAGTGTGTGGCACCAGATGAGAGTTACCTGACAGGGCCATGCAGGGGGCTCCAGCTGGGAGGCCCTTCTCCCTCAGGTGGGACAGAACCAGGGGGCCCACATCCAGACCAGTACCAGGGGGCCCACAGCCAGACCAGCACCCGGGGGGCCACAGCTGGACCAGCACCAGGAGGCCTACAGCCAGACCAGCACCTGGGGGGCCACAGCTGGACCAGCACCAGGAGGCCTACAGCCAGACCAGCACCTGGGGGCCCACAGCCAGCCAAGCTGTAAGTTTAAAGTGTTCACAAACTTGGGAATTACTTTCTGGCTCTGTCACAAAAACCTTGAATAACTAAATCCACTTGAGTCCACACTACCGACAACCCTCCAAACACTGACTACTGTGTAGGATCACTATGTGTGTTCCTCCATAGACACCCTGTGTAGCATCACTATGTGTCCATACAATCACAAAAAACCTGTAAATTGTTGAAAAAATCCAAAAGTAACAGTAATCAGACCATTTTACTTCAAAAATTACATAACTTAAAATAATTTTAGTCTGGTAACTATTAACTGTAACTGATAACATTTAAAGAGTAACCTACCCAACCCTGTTCAATAATACATGCTTGTGGATACATATGGCTAGTCAACTGTCAATCAAACCGCCCCCATCCCTGTTCCACTGTAGGCCAACCGACTGCCCCTACACATGATTCCGGGGCAGTGTAAAACCACAACACTGAACAGGAAACAATAACCAACCAGATGACATCTTCCAGGAACTCTATTCTACCACAGACTGGTATTGTGTTGATTTTATCAGAGACTGAGGTATGTGCATTATTCAATGTGTTGAAGATACACAAGTGACCAATGATGTAATAAGTCACAGTAGTAAGTGTGTGTTTGTAACTTTTTGTTTTTTGAGGATTGTTTATACATTACAGTGGTAATATTGTCATTATGCTAAATAATATTGTGTGAAAGCAGGACACACAGCAACATTTTTGTTTATTATATATGTATGTAAATGCCACAATTATAATTGGTATGTAAAATACATATTGTTTATAACATTTACATTTACATACATTTTTGTCTTGTTTCTAATTACCTTGGAGTAGGGGTGTCTCACCTATTTTACTAGATAGGGGAGAGAGGGATTGTATTGATAGAGGTCTATTCACTGCATAGGTTACTTCAGGTTCAGGCACCGTGTTAATGAAATCCTGAAGCCTGTCTCGTCACATCTCTAGGTTATCTTAACCAGTAAAATAGAATACAACATACTCAACCCGAGCATCAAGGCTAATTGTATTGGGGGCGGGGACTAAGATCCTTTCGTTACCTCAATCTTTCAGGGTAAATCCACATTCGTATAACCCCCCACAGTGGGGGAATAACCCCTCCTCTACACAAACACCCATGAGACAGGGAGCGCTTGGGAAGTGAACATCTGATAACCTGAGGCGGGAGCACGCAGGCCCCTGGAACAGTGGGGGGTTGGGTGCAGCCCTGAATGTTACACCTGGCTTTGGCACATAGCAACATTTATGCATTCTGATTAGTCAGATTGCCTGTCAATCACATTCTGGCGAAAGGTCCACTGTACAGATGAGTAGGTTAAAGTAGTAGGTTAAAATGCTGTAATTTATTTTATTGGCATCGTAAAAGATAAAAAGTTATTTATTATCGCCATGCCAAAAATGGTGGGAGGGCCCTCGGAGGTGACAGGTGCGAATGCAGCTTTTTATCTTTTACAATACCACTCAAATAAATTACAGCATTTTAACCGTTTTTACACATAAAATGATATGTGAGTCAGACTTATTAAAGCGAAAAAAATAAAATCTAATTATTTTATCCACAATATACATTTTTATTGTAATTTGATAATAATTCATATCTTATTTGATACTAATTAATAGCTGTCAGATTTGTAGAGAGCTATGTAATAGTAAAACCGCAGTTATATTCTCTCTCAGCTGGTCTATTGGGGCCACCCCAAGCCTGGGCCCGGGACAACTTTACCGGTTGTCCATCCCTGTCGGCGTCACTGGTTATCTGAGAACAAGCTGAAAATTGGAATAATAAGATCCTATTCCCCTGCGTATTTTTTTATCTAAGCTTGCCAACTACATTGCAAGGTGCTGTGTCAACATGTCCAGTTTTATGACGTTTGAGAAGACGGGAAAATGAACGCATAGATCTCTAGCTCATACGGACAGTGAGCTAGAGGAATGGAGTCAGGCTCAAAGCTGGGGTGAAGTTACACTTTAATAATAATAATCATCATGTTTTTTGTACAGCACTTTTCATTCAGAGTTTCAGCTCTCAGTGCTTTACAGAGAGGGAATACACGCACAATCGTTCTTCCTATGAACAAATACAGAAAAACAATGTTAATAAAAATGGTTAAAGGAATCAGATTAAAGAAATATGCTAATCCGGTGGAGTACGTGCCAGATGTTTATTCCAGTAGCAGTAATTAGTTATCAGTACATGTATTTTATGGATGGTTGTAACTTTTTGTTAAAGTACACTTTTAAACGTATACATTTAACATGCGTTAAATAAAGTATAACTTTTTACATATGTGGGATGATTGCAACGTGAATGTCGATGTGGGGTTAACACATACATTATTCAAATCAATGGAGCAATGCATGGCATGAAAACCACAGCAGAGGATGAGGCTAGAAGTAATCACAATTAAAATGTTTGTGCCTTTAACAGAGACCCATAAAAACAGAGAAAGAAAATTACATTTGAATAAAAACACCTGAATAAACGATAGAAATACAAATGTATGAATGCAGACAGGTAAAAGCTCAAACAGAATGATGAGGTGTTATTGGAACAGGGCAACAGACGCCATTGGTACCACCAGGAGCAGGAGGCTAGCAGTGATGCTCCTGGCATCGTTACACATGTTGCCCGCACAGCAGTTAAACTTGACTGTGGTTCTTGACAGCTGAGCCATGGCTACAGCTGAGCAGATGCTCTTGGATGCACAACCCTTCAGGGTGACCTTCTGCTGTCCCTGCTCCACTATAAACATAAAGAACACACATCACAGGTCATGTCTGGTCATGATATTACTAGCTTTACATTCATTGCATTATTATTCATTCAAATATTCCTCTGATGTAAGGAACATTAGGGCACCATTTTAACAATCTAAGTGCACTGCCTTATTGTACATTTAGGAGTAATCCAAACCACTTTAATATAACTGCAGAGAAAATTTATAAATTTTGGGTGTTTTGCAACAAACACATCCATGCATCTTGACTGTTATTACAGTATAATGGCACATTTGCTAGGTTGAAAGAAAGAATGGTTCTCTGCAGAGGAAACTGATTCAAGCCTTCACTACATGCATGAGCAGAGCTTCAACGGCAGGACTTTTGACTATACTGCATATAAACTTTTATATTTTGCATGATTGTGCAGTGCACTTCTGCATCCTTGTGTGTAACATGCAGAGTACCAGTAAGGGCATTGGGCGGGTACCTGTAATAATATGCTGCATCATTTAGCAGGTCTTTTTTTGGGTCCATCATGCAGCTTTCCGCTGTGCCAACAATGAGCCTGACCTCATTTTCAGACCAACACACCCACCAGCGCTCATATGTGCAAGTGCATTTGCTATTAACAACGTCCAGAGTCCTTCTGAAACTCGTTAACATCCCGTCTGTATGTACCCAGAGATGGTTGTATGAATACAAAAGTATTACCTGTTGATGTGATGCAATGATCCTCATTCCCCACACAGTCTAGAGTGGCGCTGCAGGACTCCGTGTTGCAGGTATAGCATTTCTTACCATTGGGACTGCCACTAGGTGGCACTGTGATAAGAAAAATTACATTCATACATTTTGGGGCTTGACACATATTTGGCATAATCTTTTTGTTTTCTAAAAGTGAATACAACTACTTACATGGGGGGATCTGAGTATTGCAGAGGTCAGTGGCACAACATGTACTAGCCATGGCTGTCCTGCTTATTCCAAAGTTTATTGAGCCGCTCACATCATGACACTGTTCCGCTGGAGAACAAGTCTTGATACTGATATCGCTGGCTATACTCCCACCTTTATCAAGACACAACACTCTCTTAAAGTGTGCTAATCAAAGTGAAGGCTAAATACACATGAACTAACACATGAACTAACACATGAACTAACAGTAATGCACTATTGCGTATACCAGTGTATGCAACGACTCGTTCTGATCCACATTTATCCGAAGATGAGGGACAATTAATTTGGGTGGGGCTCGAACACGATGCTCCTCCAGGAAGGCAATGATAACATCTTATGCTGTACACTAAGACATAAAGATATTATAATTAGTAAATCATCTTCATTGAATAATTAATTAAATATATAAAAGATATCCAAACACTACTTGCAGTTCATTTCATGCATATATCAAGCCAACATTGTTAGGACTTTGTGAATAAAAATAAGTTAGTTAATTAGTTATATTCTGACATAACCAGTACTTAAATAAAGCCTTTCTGATGACTGCATCTCAAACTTTTAAGTTAAGACAATAAATAGATAAACTTGCCTTTTGGGAAAAATGCAGTGCTAATGATCAGGAGCAGCAGATGCATTGTGGTGTGTCTGAGTAACTGAGTAACAGAAACCACCCAGCTCTGCTCCATCTTATAAGTCGTGCTGAAGGAGGCGTGGTATACACATTACTCATCAGTGTGAGTTTCTATTTAGACTGCTGTTGACCACTGTCTTCTGATGTCTCACCAACACATAATCCACTACGGGAGCACAGGAGGAGGAGATGGCTCGACTGGATGGAATACAGGATAATATCAAAATACCCTACACCATTAGATAACTGCAAAGCAAAGTGTAATGTCAAAGTTTAATAAAATGTAAAAGTCTGGAAATACAGTCAATAGTTCCACTTCACAATAAAACTACTCGTATAAATGATTTATAATTTTTAACAATTAGGTTATTAATTAGGTTGTAAACACTTTATGAACCATTATAAAATGATTATAACCAGGTTTAAAAGGTTTTCATGCGGGCTCACTATTTGGCAAGATCAAATTACTGCTATCTATCTATTATGTAAAATATCAGCTCTTGCTCTTTTGTATGCTACTGTACAATTATGTTAGGTTTTGGACCCCCAGCAGTGTACTGAACTGATACCAGTGTTAAATGTCTGTTTTAATACTCATTATTAAATAGGAAGGTGCCAGTCCATGGGCATATAAAGGGCCCAGCACAGAACCCTGGGGGACGCCACAGGTAATCTTATGGTAGTCAGAGGTCAAATTAACATGAGCTACTCAGTGTGTCCTTTCGGTTAAATAAGAGCTAAACCATGAAATTGAAAAAACCCACTCGCACCAAGATATGTTTTTAATCGCTTAAAGAGCAGGTTATGGTCCACTGTATCAAAAGCTGAACTTAAGTCCAATAGTAATAACACAGATGAAGTATCTGTATCAATAGTAAGCAGTAAGTCATTAACACCTTTCAGAAGAGCAATTTCAGAGGAGTGGGGTGCTCTAAATCCTTATTGGATTAATTTAAATAATTTACAATTCTTTCTAAAATCTTGACCGGCCTATAATTATTTAGAATTTCAGGATCAAGGCTAGGTTTTTTTAAGTAAGGATTTAATCACAGCTGTTTTAAAATATATAGGGATGATTCCAGATGAAAGTGATGTATACATTTTTCAACGCAACCCAACCACCTTTTTTTGATGAACTAGCAACATGGGCGCTAATATATCTTCACGCATCATTTAATGGTAGGAATTAATTCTGTTTCAACCAGGTTTTGCAGAGGCCTAACATATCTAAGATTGGTTCTCTAATTAGGTAATTTACTAGCAATTCTTTAGATGATAGTAATCTAATATTAATGAGGCCAAACCTCAGAAATCTAGTTTAATTTTGTAATAGCGGCCAGTCTACGTCTCTCCCCTTCATGTCTTTCTAAATTTGTATTTTTATTAAATTACATTGTTTTGGGGGACCCTTGTATTTAAATGTATTCGATGCACAACGGGAACGTAATAAAACAGGTATATACGAGATCAATGAATTTCCAAGAAAGATATTACTGCTGCAGAAGTAACATGCTCACTATCCATCCGACCTTACTAGGTAGACTGACAGTCTTGAAAAGCTGTACACCCTCTGAGTATGTATTGATGGCAGACACACTGAGTGCTTGCCCCGTTCTCCAAACTATCAGACTCTGCACCCTCTAAAAATGTTATATTCTGTATTTGCACATGCTTTAAAGTGACGTGTCATGCCTGAGATAAACATCTATGTTTCTAAAAAGAGTAATGCGCCTACATTCATAGGGTGAAGGCCATCCATTCTCAACACGTGCGGCTTGCCCCAGAAAGACTGCCATTATCTCTACAGTCACTTCTCCCATCAAGTACGGGTTTGATATGTCACAACCTTAGCGTGCAAAGTGGCGTACGCACGTTTCCAGATCTTTTAATCATAAATAAATGTGGCGTGCGTGGGTCACAATTATAAATAAGACACCAGGTGAGTGGGCAGTTTAAGCATCTCGGGGTCATGTTCAAAAGTGAGTGAAGGTGGAGCTAGTCATAAGGCAAAGCTCTCTGTTTACTGGTCAGTCTACAGTCCCACCCTATGGTCAAATGCTCTGGGTAGTAACCAACAGAATGTTATCGAGGATACAAGAGGCAGAAATTAGTTTCCTCCGCAAAGGCAAAGTGGCTGGATGGGCTCTTCGTGATCGAGTGAGGAGCTCAAAATACAGCTGCTGCTCCTCCACATTGAAAGGAGCCAGTTGATGTGGTTTTTGGTGTCTTGTATTTGTCTGTTCCCTTGTGTCTGCTGTCTTCCCCCAGTCAGTCTGTTTGGGCCCAGTCCGTGTGATTGCCTGCAGCCCGGCTCCTCCATATGGGCAAATATTCATCCTTTTGAAACATAGAACTATAAAGTAAATCCATTGCTATATTTTTAATATTGTATTAAATACATTTTCTAATTTGTAGTTAATAATTGCATGTTTCTCTTAAGTCGTACAACACCAACTGTGTTATTTAACAGATTTTGTGAGTATCAGATCTGTTATCTACTTCTCACTACAAGTGCTATAGCGTAGTAAATTTATGTTAATTATATACGTATGTTCAACTTTCATGAATATTTCCTACTTTATATGTAGTTGGATTTCCGCAGTCTGTGGTCATTGTGCATCACATCTACGTGCTTACGGGCATGTATCTAACATAATAGGCCTATAAACTCACGCTTTATGATGATCTTTTTCTCCGACGGGGAAAGGGGGGGTCAGAGAGCCCAGGCTGAATAGTCACGGTTCACAACTATATCAACGTAATACTGTAGATCATCATATTATGAATATGCCCCACTACATTTTCATATCACCTGCCTTGTGTTGGTTGTCTATTGGTTTCCCTTGTCCTGTGTTCCTCTATTTAAGTCCTTGTGTTTTCTCCTGTACTTGTCGGTTCATGCATGTACCTGCATGTCTTTTTATTGGTAGAATAAAACCTGACACGGGACAAAATCCTGATTAAATGGATCCACAATCGTATATCAAAACATGGTTGTGCCCAAGGCAAGGTCCTTTTTAGACCTTTGATTATAAAACATTTGTTACACTTTTTACACTTTGAGCTTCCTTTTCAAAGTCTGTCAACTGACTGGTACTTCGTCCATGGTATTGATCTTGGGAGTCTGGACCATAGTTTTACCCAGACAACTGGTACTGATTGATGACCACGATTAAAGCAAGGTCTGCACCGCAGGAGACAAGCAGACCTCTTCTTTGCCATATTTATCACAACCGTGTTGCCTTTTCTATCTATATTCTAGGGGTGGAAGTAACACACATGCATGGATAAAAATGGAGCTTATATAAATGTATGTGACCTGAAAAATACTGATTATTTATTATTGTTTAAAGCAAGCAATTGTTGTTACTCCCGCACTAAACCACAACTACTGCCTAAACTATTGAGTTTGTGGCAAGGGTATGAGATGTACACATACTATACTACTTACTACTTGGCCCCATGGGGACAAATAAAAGGGTTGAACTTGAACTTACTAACCATTTTCTTGTGGAAAATCGCACATTGTTTTTTAAGACTTTTTTGGATTGTCTAAATACATTGGATTACGTACGTTGCTGTTCTTAAAGCAAGTAAGTAAAAAGAAGAGATCTCCATGAGGGCAGTTCATTTGAATTAATTTGAATGTCATGTTGAACTGTTGATCTAGGCCTCCGCCTAACTAACATTAATCTACAGTCTCACTACATGTATAGGCTATAAAGTTAGTAGTACATTAACAAATATAAAGGTTTGACAGCTGGAGTGGTGTTACCAGAAACTATATTTGTTCTGTCTTGTCCTTCTGGTTTTAATACCAAACAGCAAGAAGAGGGCAAACGCGTGAGGCTGTAACAAGCTGTAGTGTATCATATATAATGAATGTACAAACATCAAGAATCTCACATTAAGTGACAATTCAGAGATACTAAAATATTTTATATTGCAAAAACTTTAAACTAGTGACAAATGAGGTGACTTATTCAGATCCTCTGTCAATTCTAATTCATTCACATTATGCTGCTCTGAGTAATCGCAGTCCATGCACATTGTACAGCGCTGGGGTCTCTCTCTCTCTCTCTCTCTCTCTCTCTCTCTATGTTTCTGTCTCTTTCTCTAGGTGGTGAGGTAGAGCGAGTGCAGTGATTCATCTACTAATGCATTAACCTCCTCTACTTGGCCTGCTGATATCTGCGTGTCACATTTAAGCAAGGGCCAAGCAGATTGTGGCAGTATTAATAGATCACAACTAAAGCATATTGCTACAGTATTACATACATGTAGCATGCATGCAAACAGTGGCCTCTGCAACACACCATGAACACAGACAAGTGGGAAATATGTTAAATAAGTACATAATTATAACATCTGTTACCTCTCACAATATTAACTGAAGGAATAACAGGTTTAAACACGTGCTAACAGTATGATAGCATGTTTAATTGAAATATGACTGGAGTGTAATGAAGATTCAATTAAACCCAGAGATAATCGTCTGGCATAAAGTAATTGAGTTGCAATCCTCAAGCAATGAAGAATAGCTTTTGGAGAAGGAAAAAAATAATCACGGTCCTTTGCTAGCAAGGAATAATCTTTCTCTATCACAGAGGAACCTATAATTTCAGTGCTCAGATTAAAGAGTGTTTAATCAAAGCAGTAATCCACAGTTTGAGTGGAGTCAGAATGACATGAATGCTTTATGTACATATAGTTCTCCATGCGAGTAGAGCTGATTCATTAAATCTACTGTATTTTTCTGTTGCTTTTTAAATTAATTAATAATGTAATGTATCCAAACAGTACTGTATGTACTGTTTGTGTGTGCTTTTTAAGTTTGTCCTGTGTATTTTCATCACTCTTCTGTAGAGCAGCACAGGAGAGCTCTTGTTCTCCCAAACATATGGGCCCACCCTGGTGTCTGGGCACTTCTATAGGGATTAGTCCGTGGGGTTAAGTGTCTCTGTGTCAGCGGTGGAACCCCGCTGTAGCCTTCACTCTGCCGTGAAGCCAACACTCATTGCATGTGTGCATCCAAACACACGCACACGCACACGCTCACGCACACACCTTGTTAATGCTCAGCACAATTAAGTCCCCAGAAGTGTGTGTGTGTGTTTCTGACACCCTGCTCCACTGGCCTCCATATGTAGTACACTAGTAGGGCCACAGCACTGTGCTTACGTACTTACTGGTGAGGCTTCTAAGACCTGTTGAGTGTTTTCGGGGTTCATGTGTATATGAGGGGGTCCTGAACCTCTTTCTTTCACAGCATGATAGAATAGTATAACAATAATGTTCACAACCATACATACTATTGAAAACAAGCACATTTGTACGCACATTTTATTAAAGATAGGTTCAGTTAAATATATAATGAAAATAATTATGTAAACATATTCCTTGTTAAGCATCATTATTTTACCGAATGTCAGACATTCCTCAAAGTGGTTTTACTTTGAACAACTCAGTCAAAGAGGTTAACCTGTCTCTGTTTTAGAGTGGTGAATAATGTAACACTGTGTTCAGGAGGGCGTGCTAGCACTACAATATGAGTAGAATGGAGACAAAAAGGAAAAATTGACTGAGGTCAAAGGGCATGCGCAGGAATCATCCCTAATTGGTGGTTGCCATGGAGAAATGCTCAGTAAAAAAGGAGCATACACATACACGTAGCAACAGACTATCAGCACAAAACATACACATATTACACAACCCTTTGCAGTCCCAAGAATTCTAAATGTAATCAAACTATGCACTCCTAAGTCCTGGAGGAAAAACTGTGGTGTAATTTTGTTTTTGAGTTGGTTTTGATTAAGATTGTCCATGTCATTCTATAAACGATGTATGAAAAATAAATTGATACTGGCAAACAGCGTTGTCTCTGCTCTGTGTGGCACCACTCAACATTAAGCTCCCCTGCATGTGTCTAATGAGGCAAATGTTCCCAGGGCATTCTCTCTGCGCATACATTCACCCCGCCTCACCACCCAGGTTTAGCAGCAGTCTTATACGTATGTACGTTCATGCATTAATTAGTCATATTGATTCTCTTCGGCTAAAATCATAAATACTCAAAATACCAAGGACAGAACCTCTGTGTCCAAACAGTTAATCTCTCGGCCAACGATAACCGCTCTAAAAGGTTATCCTTGAGTCCACTGTCTGCTATTGATGTTGGTGTCATTACCTCCAGATTGGCTCTGAATTAGAACAATGGCCATTTTAAATACCACTTCCTTTTTCCTCCCAGCTCTCTGCATGTGGTAGGCATTAGCAGTTAGCTATTAGGCCAAAGCACCCTGTGTCTTATCTTATTCCATGTCCTCTATTTGGCTGCCTATATGACAACGTTTGCGTTAAACATTGTGTATTTTTTTATTCTATCATCTACAAAAGAGCCATTTTTGTGAACCTTGTTTTAGTTTCTTATGACGTCATATTTTGTGTACTGCCTCTGGAGTGTGAGCATGCTCCCATCTGTGGCAGTCAGACCTACAGGAATGGAAACCTGCAGCACATCTCTGCTACAGTAGCTGCTGCTATAGCTACTGCTAGCTAGCAGTACAATAACTCCACTGTGGCACATCCTAGCATCCTAACATCCATAATCACAACACACTGCATGCATGTGTGAACACAGTGTTCTTTGTCCAATCGTCTATCTTGGATTTGCATTCAAACAGAATGGTGGTGTAACATTGGGTGTCTTATTTGTAACTGACTTCAAGGTACATACTGTGTGTTTGCTCTGCCCTGCCTCCCTGTGTTTCTGAAGCAGTCCCATTGTGTTCAACGGCACAACTGTACAGCACACCAGACCGTAGGTGGAGCTAGACGGACGGCGTCACTCCTAGCCAACAGCCAGGAGGCGGGGCATGGGAGCTGAGGCCTTAATCCCTTCACTGCTGGGAACGATGGAGATACCAGCAAATCTGTGTTTGTTCAGCCACTCCACAAATATCCCCTCTCCAGATTGCGTCTGGCCAAGGAAACGGCACTTGACTGGGATTCTGAAATGATTATTGGTGGCAGTGTCCTTCTGGGGTTGCTTTTCTAAATGTGCCAATAAATTTCACATGTCTAGCTTTGTTTTGCTTTCATTAGCCCTCTAATCGCCATCCCAGGGCCAGGCACATTCTGCCATGAGTGAACCCTCTGTTTTCTCTAGAGCTCATGATTAATGACTGGACAGCATCATTACCAACGCAGCGCTCACCAGTTACATATCTGCCTCTATTGACACTGTGCCACAAACAGAGACGCTCTTATAGTTGAAGAAACAACAATGGCCCACTGTGTGTGCGCATACATGTGTGTGTGTGTGTGTGTGTGCGTGTGTGTGTGTGTGTGTAGCTATGAGGTTCTTCCATTATATTTAGGTTAGAATTAATATAGAAATCTTGAAAATGGATTGTTTACCTTAAATACTATAATTGAAGTAAACAATATATTATATACTTTATAATTATATGCTTGATTTAGGGGCTGGACCCCCCGAAATTAAATAATAATAATTACAACTGGTAGCAAATAAAGAGATACATATTTGTCTGATATGATAAGCTGTATAGTTTAATCTTAAGGACTGTTTATAACACAGAGGTGTTTCTGTTAATGTGCTAGTGCTCACTGGAATGACCCTCTATTTCACTGCCATTGTTCATCTGTTTCTTTTAAAAGGCCTACGCTGACAGCAGCCATCTATTATTTACTGTACTTGTGTGTCTCTGTTATTCACATCATGCATGTACAGTAGGCAGTTATAAGGGGGGTCTTAGTCACCCTATCATGCTTTGATATCTTATATTGCTCCTTGACACAGTCCAGTGACCCGGGCATTGTTGTAAGCTCTGCCCCACACATCCTATGCCCACATCACGCCTTACTAAGCTTCTGATTGGCCCGCCTATCCCCATGACTCATACACAGGGAAGGGGCTGTGCCAGGCCCGGTGTCAGCTGTGACGGTCGGGGCCAGACGCTGGAGACACCTGTGGAGTGGACGGAGCAGGTGGCCTCAGATCACATCACACCTCCATTGTTCTACTGGCTGTGAGCTGGAAGACAATGCTATTGTGTATCCCTGTTAAGTATGCATGCGTGAATACACACAAACACACACGCACACTCCAGTTGTACATGTGTATAATGGTACTTAGGATGCATGTAGATACAGTGCTGTATACATTGCCCTACATTTGTCTGTAATAGGTGGTTAACTTAACAGTGACTAATTGTTAATTGTGGAATACACTTAGCTAATCATGCTCCAAGGGCAGTAATGTATTGCAATTTAATCTAAAATAGTATGGCCAACTGTAACTTCATTAACATTTGGATAACTACCATATTAGTTGTGTAAATGAAACACCGCACTCATGTGTTTTTACAAAAACTAAAGGTTTAGATGAAAGGTTCCTCTTGACCACGTCTGAACCGGACATTGTATTCCATTTGATATTCCAATGAGTTAAAAAGTTGTTAAGATTGGAGGCATATGTAAGAGACGATGTATAGTCACTGTCAGTCTCCACTTTGATAAATGATATTTTCCTGAGTAACGACTCTCATGGTTTATTTTCTCTTCTCCTCTATATCATTCCTCTCGTACAAGGTCAAGCTTTTTCCCTGGCAATCGAATAATCCGCTCCTTCCCATATTTAACCCAGCGCTGGGCCAATAAATGGACACCACCTGTTTAAATGGCCAGTGCCATGCTGGGGTCAAGCAGGGTCCCGTTTGATTGGCCACAGTGAATGGTCGGAACACGCCGACTGGCCTCCGCGGTGACTTTAAAAATGTTCAGGAAGTTTGGTTCACCCTTTACAGCCCAGGACATTTCCTACTACAGGAGTTAAGCACTCAGGACAGGAAACCATTTGCCGTGGCTGTAAGATCTCTTTAATGACTGTCTAACTAGAAACAGGCTGGCCTAATTCAGTGCCTGGAGCCAGGAGGAATGGCCTTGCATCCAGACCCAGTTAGATATTTACTGCTCTTTCGATGGGAGTCTTTTTGACACTGCTGTAATAAAATTTACAAGGAATCCCTTTTTAGCGTGTGGTCAAAGTGTGGTCAAAGAGTTGCAGGGAAAAAAAACACACGGTCCGAAAAACTGACCGTTAAAGTCATTTGTCATTGTTTATGTGGAGTAGGCAGCACAGAGGACGTTGCAGCAGATTTTGATTGGCTTTGTCCTCACTCACCTCAAAGTGTGATTGGTCGCCGGTCAGAATGAAGCTTTGCCGTTTCTTAGCCAGCGTAATTGTGTTGTAATTCGAAGGTTCTGAGTTTTAATATAAGTGAAAGGTTCAGCGGCGTCCTTTTAAAAAGGCGCTGATTCAAACATATTGAGCTGTTGATGCCCTCTAACTTCAACGACAGTTTTCCGGATGTCCTTGTCAAGAAAGACCCGGAGAGACAATGTGTGTGCTAGTGTTTAGTATTGTACCAGTCACAAGCGTTACAGTATGTGTGTGCACGTGCCTGTATGCATACAGTACGTCATGTGTGCCCATGTGGGCGTCCTTGCACTGGCAGACATGGTGTGTCAAATCCCTATGGCACAGGAAATGAGCTGGGACCACCAGAGGTGGTATGTGTGTGTGTGTGTGTGTGTGTGGAGACGGAGGAGACCAGGGTGGGCCTGCACCAGTCACTGACTGAGACCAGATTGACTGACGGGGTCCTGCTGGTGCGACCCACTACCCTTGACCGCTCAACCTTTGTTTAATAAGGCCGAGGGAGGGATAACCTTTCTCCTCAAGTGCCACCCTGTCTGGATAAACGGACACACTTCAGATCCAGCCCCCACCCCGTCTCTCTTCATCCACCACTGTGGCTTTAAACAAATGCAGTCCAACCCAATTAGGTAAGAGTGAGCACAGCGCAGGAGAGGCCCTGCTAATAGCAACTTTGTTCAGCTGGTTCCTGCTGTGAGCAGGCCTCATTTAAATGAGCCGCTTGATAACTTATCCTTATTCCCTCTCATTGTGAGTGCAGCTTCTTTTAACAGGCCTCCTCTGTCAAGGCCATGGAGACATACATGATTCAGACGGAACGTGGGACAGATACTTAATACTTGTAAAATGCTGTGTAACATTAGATTAGATAGATAGTAGATAATAGATAATAGATAATAATGTATGAAGGCTCATAGGTATCTGTGCATGTGATAATCATTTATTTGGCATTGTTTTCCCCCACCATACAGTCTGGGTACAAGCCTCTTAAGCCACTACTAACTCCAGCTTCCTGCAAAACAGTCCAGGACTAGCAAGCCCCCATGATTGGGCAGGAGACTTGCTTGCTTCCTGGGTATGTTGGCCAATGCTGGTACTGCACTGAAATGCTGTGGTGAGCATTTTTCTTTTAGAACATAAATATTAAAACATAATATGGACATTATTCATCTAAAATTATTAGATAGTTATTCAATGTGAGTGGGTTACATTAATTTATTCTAAAGTCTTCTTAAGCCCAGGACAGTATTTATTTCTTTATTTTTAAATATTTTGCACAACTTCATCACAAGGCATTCATTTGTGAATGTGAAGTAGGCACAGAAGTCCCTAATATGCGTGGATATTATGACGTTTGCTCCCATCGCCCAGACGTTTGAACACTTGCGCTCCACTCAGTCTTTGCTGCATGTTCTGGGAGTACAGTACCATTTAAGTTATAGTCAGCTATGGCAAGCTAATTGTAAGCTAATACACTTTTCATCAAATTCACCAAATATCTCCTGGCATTTCTCTCTCTTACCATTTTTGTGCATGTTGAAGAAATAATCTGATACTTTTACACAGCCTTGACTCCATAAACAGTAACACAAACAAAGTTCCGAACACTGCAACAAAGCTGTAGTACTACCAGAGTTCTGCGCTTTGTTTTACAATACATTTCAATGTGTGAGTCGATGCCGCAGAGAGATATGATTTGAACTCGAAGCTAGCAAGCGTTCTAGAGGATGACTGACCCTGCCTTTAAATACATTTAAGCCATTTTACATGCTGTTTTCTGTTCCTGTAGTACATCTACAAGTCCTTTCAGGATTGCAATTGGCCCCATTTAAACATTCAGTGTGGTGGCATTTTTTTTTTTTCTCAAATTTTTGAGATTGGCTATACAACTGAATTTTCCTTCTCTGCTAGACCCCACCCATTTTGGTATTCTAGGGGGGAAATCAAACACTGAGAAGTATTATTAGCACTATTTGACAGCTTTCCAGTCAACGTTAAGGTGTTGTTTTATTTATTTATTTTTTACCATTGATTCGTGTGCCTTGTCTAGCGTACCACCCACCCAGACAGAGCAGCAGACACAAGTGTTAAAACACTGTAATCCACATCATTGCATGTGAGGTAGTCGAACAATTGACAAGGTGTCTACCTGCTGTGTAAACAATGCAGCAGAAGAATTCTGCCACAGTTCAGCCAAATTTACACAATGAATACTAAGGGGTGCATTGACTTTGTGATGTTAAATAGAATAATCTATTTGATTCTTCCAATATCATGAACTCAGATGGAAGTTTGAAGATGCATGTTTTTACTTACTTAATTCGTGTTTTTCTTTTTGATTATAGATTATGAATTAATATAGGTTTTGTTACTGCGAGTTCCATCATTTATTTCAATCAAAATAAAATTGCATTGTAAGTAGTGTCTCTAAGTAATGTGTATATGATCTGTTTATCTGATTGTATGAAATCCATCATTGTAGTTTTGATTAGGACTACCTGGCAGCTTCACCAAGCAAACATCTTGGAATAACTACGCAGAAATGCCTTTTTCTGTCCGTTCAAACCAGGTTATAAGTTCCTAATCAAGAGATGAAATGTTGAGGGGAAGTAATCTAATAGTTCCCTTCATCTTTATCATAGAAACGGGCAGCGATTTAGAGACAATTTTCCACCTGGCATTTATCTGTCATCATGTACATAAGAAAAACAATTAATGGCCTGAAATATGAAAAGCGTATGTTGCTAAACCCGAGGTCAGAGCGACTGAGCGACGTGGGAATTTGTTTGATGTAGTTAATGGGAGGAGAGGTGGGGGCCAGGGCTTTGATCCACTCCTGAGTGTTGGGGCACATCTGATCTGGGCGTCCGGCTAGGAGATCTCCGGGCAGATGGCCCTATTGTGGCAGTGAAAATAAAAATCCAATAAACATGGTAATTATAGAATATGCAAGACAGAGTTGACATGATCTTGTGAAGGATCACTCAGGTCTGAGAATGACAAATACCATTTATGAATAGGTTTTGTGCCACACATGCCCACTGCTAACATATACTCAAAGCATTCCTGATATATTGTTGGATTGCATGTTATCAAATATACATTAAATTATACAATCCTTAATATTAGGATAATACAATACTAAGCATTGTACCACAACCATCAAAAACTGTAGAATTCAATTAATAATTTTTCTTCCACTACCCCATGTTCACACAGAGGCCAAGCATGTCTAAACCAGTTATCATCCTACAGTGTAGTTGCATGTCTTGCCACAGATAGCAGATCAGAGAGAGAGAAAGGACTGTTGGCCAGTTGATAGGCTGTTAATGGTGCGTGAGGCTTCGGGAGGTCATATCTCTGGGAATCCACAGGTGCCCATAGCACTGATTTACTGCACCGCTAGGACACCCAATGATGACAAACAATAAACGTGTGGATAGAACAGCGCTCTAACATCAACCAGACAATGGCAAGTTACTTATGGCATGGTGCAGATACATTTGAATTTCTTCTTCTGTGAGAGGGTGTGGGGGGAAAACAAAACTGGCAGCTTTTTCAAGGATCCAAATATAATCAGTGAGAGAACATTTGTCACCTCAAGACTGATGCTTTTTATCACACACAACGATGTCCATGCAATTTATTGGCATTGCTATAGAAATGGACAGTGGCCTGGAAATCATTTGCTAAACAGCTTGTTGTTGAAAGAGGGGAGGGGTTCAAATGGGTGCTCAGTCAGTCCACCGCCCACACATGGCACCAGCACATTAACACTGATGCTGCCAGCCATGTTTAGGCCCCATTATAGTGTATGGCACACTGAGGAGGCATTATTGGGTGCTGGGGCCATTATATGCTCTAGGCCCACAGCAGATACTGTTGTGTGTGTGTGTGTGTGTGTGTGTGTGTGTGTGTGTGTATACCGTATATACTGTTTGCAGTTTGTGTGTGTGTGTGTGTGAAGGGCCTTGGAAATAATAATAGGAAGGCTTTGTCACAAACCAAACTTTATTTGCCTGCAAAGTAGAGGAGTCATTTAGCATTGCAAGCCTGTGTTTCTGGAGGATGGGGAACAGCAGGTCCTGATTTATGCTGGACCTTTTATTTTACATTGTTGTCAAACTTGGTTACAATTATGTATATCAGGGCCTTTTCTGTTGTTGTTGATTGCTGCAGAGTGCATTAATCAGATTAGTGAGATAGAGCGGAACGGCAAACGCAGCTGTGAGAGGCTACTGGATTCTGCTATGAGATGGCCAGTAAAAACTGAGAATGAGAATGCAACTTGTTGTAGAGTGGTGGTGTGTTAGAGCTAGTATTGTTTCTGTTTTCTTTTCTTTTTTTCTCAACTCTGCTGTTCACTGTCTGTTAGCAGAATTAGCGAACTATAAACTACTCAGTCACATTGCTATTTATTTGGATAAATAGTGTGTGATACAGGAATAGTGACTTTTCATCACTTTGCCCCCAGTTTTTGGCCAAATGAGAAGATGTTGTGTCTGTATTTGTGCTAGAACTCATGTGTCCAGGCCCATGTGTCCCAGAGAGGAACGTTGACAAGGGAGCAGATGGCTGTATAGACACAATACTGTACTGTATGAGGACTTGGCTTTACTTGTGTTGAAAACACCTGTGAATGGCCTCAACGTCTCGTTAATTAGATAATGTCCTTGCACAAAGTTACTAAATGCTCCCTTCTCATTCTGTTGTGTAATGCTCATGGTGAAAGAATCTCTGCAAGGTCACGATCAGGCAACACTGGTTACTTTAGAACATCCTAAAATGAAAGGAATCCATGAACTTCCAGGATTGAAAAAGGTCAACATGCACATCTTGATGTGTAGACAAATCTTCAGTCTTATGTGATTAAACATCAGTGGTCCAGTATTCTCACTGGTTTGTCAGCAAGCCTATAACATTTGAACGCTTGGTTGTAATACAGCAAGTACCAAGAATATTCTTTTAATATTATGGTGAGAATGAGAAATGTTGATTAAATGAATTGCTTCTCTCTGAAGGGAGGGGGTGCTAGCCTAATGGTTTTACCAATCACACATTAAATATTATTAAATGTTAAAATATGAACTTTACCTTTCAGTGTATTAAAATTGCTTGCTATCTTTTTTTTTTTGCTTGCTATTTATTTATTTTTTGCTTGCTATCTTCATGCTCAAATCGAATCATACTCCCTCATGCTCTGAATCATACATTGAAACACCATTGCAAAGCAAAGTGGCTTTGTTGTTGTGAGTGGTGTTTTGTTTATGTTCCTAATTACAGAGCCAGTGCTGTATAGAAGTACCACAGCAAGCACTCAGCACTCACAGACAACAGTAAGGTAGCGAAATGTAAGGAGATATTTGGTGAATTTTACAAAAAGTGTATGTATCTTACAATTAGCTTGCAATAGCTGATTAACATTTCAACTCTAAATTGAGATTAATAAAAAATCCTGAATACAGTATGGTGTATTTTTTCTCACATACAGTAGATTTCTCCATGTATACCTTTCACTCTAGTGAATTATATTTAATGAATCATGGCTGGATTTGGATTACAACGACACTCAGACATCCCAACTCTCCCGGAAGTTCCGGGAGTATCCCGCATTTTAATAGCGGCTCCCTGATGCAAATTGTACACAATTTTCCGGGAAAGCAAGTGAGAGCGGGTGGCAAGAGAGAGACAACAAGTGACAGATGTGGAGAGAGATTGACACAGCAGGCATTTTGATTGTCCGTTACACAACAAAAGTGTTTAGCTCTTTCAACTGTTTGCAGTGGTGATTTCTCATTTGCCCATGGTTGGTTAAAATGACACGTACTGTAAAAGACACGTTGAGGTGAGTTTAATGTTCATTTAATGTCATTTTTGACAGAGAGACATTATGCAAGTCATTTAACAATTAGTTCTGCTGTTCTCCTTATTGCTAATGGCTCTTTTGTTGCACCTATTATCTTTTTTTTTTTTTATCATTATCATATGATAACTATTAAAATAGTTATCATAATGTTATCATTTTGGTTTTCTCCCCCTTCATAAAACACACTACAGCAGAGACTATGTTAACAAAACATCTGTTTTGGCTTTGTAATAAATGTTTAAATGATAACCAGAGGTATTTTCATTAATTATTTGAGGTTAAAACTTTTTGCTAAAACTGAGTATACAGTTGACAGTTGTGGGATCAGGCTAAAATTATGTGTTCTTATCACTTCTACCAGTGGTGGCTGGTCTATTCCAAAACATGGGAAGCAGATAAGATATAAAGTACTATAGATTTGAACACATGTTGCTTTTGAATGAAGTCAGTGGTGTGCATTGGTCAGCCATCATCTTTCATTTTGAGCATTTCCTGAAGTAATCAACTGACATCTCTATTCTAAGGTTTTCCATGTTGCGTACAAAAATGTATAAAATCTGCTAGTTCTTATCACAAAACACGGGAAAAAACTAACTCAGAAATCTATATTTGCAAATAGATGTAATATTTACTCTTTTTACAAATGGTTATAACATAAAATGCAGAAACTGTCTTACTGCTGCTTGTAGCACTCTGGTTTTCTGTACAGATAAAGTAGATATAGTAGATATTTCTGTTAATGATTGGAGTTTTTTACAGGGACTGCCCTCTTTGAGAAAGCTGCCAATCATCAAATAAAGATACTGCGCTTTCAGGCGAAACAAAAATAAATCATACTGTCCAGTAAATGCTGTGATGTGTTCTACTGTATGTGAAGCTTAGCTTCCGGGCCTGTTGTCCAATTAACGTTGATGTATTTGCCATAGACACAAAGCATCTGAATCTCCCATAGGACCCCATTGAAGCTCAGATACTAATAGCTAATTGGGGTCTATGGGCTGCTATGCTAATAAATAACTAAAAAAAGAATCGGTTCAAGAATAGATATAGTACAGATGCTGTACTATTTCTAATTTTTAAATGCATTGTCATGAGGTATTATAGATACTTTGGTAAACACTGAATTATAAAATTCTTTAATAACATTTTACGGCAATCTGGGCTTCCCCTGTAGTCTTAGAGCAATCACCACTGCACCTGTACTGTAGCAACACGTTCTCACTCCCAACTCGTCAAAAACAGCAGCTTGGTCAAGGACCTTGGGGGTGAGAACGTTTTGCAACAACTGGGTCCAGGTGCTGTATGTGAAGCTTAGCTTCCGGGCCTGTTGTAAGGGTCTCTTGTCTGTATAGAAATTCTGTATGTGTTTGAGCAAAAAAGACAAGCATGCCAAACAGTGCTCCTGCCTGCCATCCTGAATGATGGATGGATCAGTCTCAAATCAATCTGATGCTGAACAGCTATAATTGGATTATTTACAAGCCACAGAGGCACATGGGGCCTCGCCAGCCGAAGCAAGGTGGGCACAAGGCCTCGGGTCCCAGGTCAGACACTCTGACCTGTAGTCAATAATATCCCTACACTCCACTGGTTATCCCCAGCTAACCAGTCAACACAGATCAAACCTATTAGCCACAGCACAAGCTATGTGGCATTTAGATGATGCTTCTATGTCGCATATGGCTTACTGAAGCTACTTCAGAGCAAGGATTCCTGCATCATTAACATTAGAATGAATGTATTGCATTAGAATAGGCTATAGAGTGCAGTTATTTTTATTCTACATTTATTGCATCTTACTGTATACAGTACAGAAATAAATATGCTATGAACTATAAATATCACTTTATATATAATAAATAAAATACAGGAAATTATTTGGTGGGCTATCAAAATAAAAATATATTTATATAAGTTTCAGTACGTCTAAGCACACAAACAAAACACAAAATTGCAGCAATTTGTTTGTGATATTGGATGTAATTTTGTTTTTAAGAAGGTACAGTATAGCTAATAGGGCTGTCAATCGACTAAAAGATTTAATCACAATTTATCGCGTGGTTGCCTGTAGTTAATGTAGATTAATCACACATTTTATATCTGTTCAATATTGAAAATGTTAACATGGAAGTCAACAACATATGCATGTTTATGTAAAGGTGTCTATTTATTAACACAAATAACTATACCAAAGATTTTCCACAAAAACTGCATTCCCATAAATATTATAAAATGAAATCACACAATCACACATGGGTTAGGTATTTTGCTCAAAGTTATTTACAGGTATGACTTTCTGGCTGGGAGTCAATCTTATAAGTTACCAAAGGAGTAGTCTCAGTCTCTCTAACTGAATAAGACTATTATGAATTAATGTTTTTATTTAGCTAAAGTGTGTTTTGTAGCATATTAGCCAATCTCATGATTTAAGACATTTATATGATTAACTAAATTGTAAGCAGACATCTCTGCTTGTTTAACCTATATGTTGACAAGAAAACCTAAAACAAGAAATTGTAGGCTACAATGCAATGTGACAATAGCTAGTTGACTTATAGCTATAGTAAGCGATTGCCCTATCAAATTCACAATAGGCTATATCTCATTGGTCTGCTGGCTGTTCTTTGTGCTGGCTAACATCTGATGTGTGTAGCCTACACAGCCCTAGCTCTGTAAATAGTAACACTAACCCTGCACTCACACTGCCAGCTACAGTCAGCTACAAAGCGATAGATCTTCATTCATTTCAATGAGCGTCAGGCGACTATGGGTCGACAGTGAGCGACAAAACTGCCAGCTACTAGCGGCCGGCGACTTGGCGACTGGGAATGTTGACCAACATCGAACTTTATTAAAATTTTCAGTAATGCGGTGTAAATATAATTAGAGAGTAGATGTGTCGGCGATGCCCCTCCCTCTTCTTGGCGTTCGAAAATGGAGGAGAAACTGTGTACTTGTTCATTTACTGGGACATATATTATATATGTGTTTAAATAAATAAATATATGTTTACCTACAATTTACGTAGTTTGTTCATGAGTTTGTTTAGCTCACGCATGTAGCAAGGCAGACACACTAACATACCTCTTTGAGTGACAGGGCAAACACGCCCACTAGCGATATAGCAAACATGCCCACCAGCGATGGCTACAAAGCGACCTGGCTACAACAAGTGACAATATTGCTGGTGGTGTGAGTGCAGGGTTACAAAGTGGTGCAGATCGCACCACACAACCACACAACAATGTGTTTTCATTGTGTGGTGGGCAGAGCTTCATACAGAAGGCAGATGTTAATTTGTTTAGATCAACAAGCTTTGTTTAGAATGATTTACTTAGATACCTTTAATTTACCTATTGAATGGGTCACCAAAACATTATCCCTCCCTACTTTCATCAGCAGGAGCCGTCACTGCGTAGTTGGCCGTCGTGCATGTCAATCAAAAAACCTCACATGCCTAGTAGGTGGGTATCAACGCAGTTGGCGCTAGTCTGGCTGGCTCTGAGAGACTAGCAAAAAGAGATAAATTAGAGATACATAGGCCTACTGTACATTATATGCCTTTATGACAAAACAATGTAAGAACTTTAGCGTTGCTAATGTGTTAGCATTCATTTGGATAGTCCCATTCCTTTCACACCTCTCTGACGTCAGTGCCACCCTGCTGTAGACGTGCGATGTGTGACAGTGTGTGGAGGGCATCAGATGGACTCTTTCAACCACGCTGGATGGTATTCCACCCCTCTGGCAAAGACAGCCAGCCCTGGACTTGGACCGACTACTGGAATGTCCCATGTGCGCAGGAAGCTGTTGTTCTGCACAACGGTTCCCTATTTGCGTCTCACCAAGCGAAAGGTTACCAGGGCGACATTGAATCCACACTCTCAGAAATGTCTCAGAACAAAGTCTTGGCAGCAGCCGCCAGATTAATTTTGTCATAAAGCATTTTCCGTTTTATTTTAGCCTGTAAAAGTTTTAATACAGGGGGTGATTTTTAACATTGGATTAATATGTAAATTTCTACGCGGGACCCTCTTTGGTTATTGCTCATATGATGCTTTTATGAGTTTGATTTTGAAATTGAACAGCTATTTGGGATACAATCTAATGTATTACCTGGACAAAAATGAATGTGACCTCCAAAGAGCTAAATAAAACAGAAAGTATGGGCCGCAATAATCACCATTCACCACATTTGTTCATAAGCCACATTTTTTGTTTATTTTCTGGTCATTTCAAGGTCTCAAAAACTTTCTTTCTAATAAGCAGAGAAACCAGCAAATGCATTTCTATTTTCCAGTTAAACTAAAAAATAAAAATAAATACATAAAATAAAAGTATACTATAGTATTATGAACAATACGCTTGTAATTCATGTTAATTAATGTCTTCTGATATGTATTCTCTCCATTTTCCATGTAAGTATATTCTGTGAGGAGCAGTCCAGGTTTTTGCGGTGCTTGTGTAGAAGGAACTTGCAAGCTACAGTGATAAAAGACAAAAGCCCAGATCATTTCCATACTGCTGTCTTCTCTCTGATTATGACTAAATCTATGCAGGCTACAGACCTCCCACAGACCTATTTGCCCTGATTAAAAGGCAAAACAGTAATGTGCACTGTCCACTGAAAAAAGTGCATACCCATCTTTTTACATACTGTATAAATTCTCTGGAAAATTCCACAAGATTGTTTTTTATTAGGGTAAAGTTCCCAGGAACAGCACAGCCAATAAAAAGCCAACCAGATAAAAGCACAGGGAGGATTTGGAAGGGATGAAAGCTGTAAAATGTTCCATATTATCTTGTGAAAAGCTAGGTTCTCTGTGCTCACTTATTACATTTACCTTAATTATTCTGAAGGGCAGAGCTAAACTGGGAGTAATCTGAAGGTATAGCAAATCGGCCCAATGCTAATGCTGACCCTTCTTTTCTTGGGTTTAGTTTTTCTCATGTGTGGCAAATGAAGTACATTCTTGTCCATAGCAAACCTGCCTCCCCCCTGTGATGCTGTGAGTTGCGTGTCTAAGGATTGTACCACAAGTCATGGAGACTCATAAAAGCAGAGGCAAAGAGACATTGAAATATCTGAACCTTGCAAAGATAAACAAACTGAAGTATTCATTGCACATTTTATGGGCTGTCCAAAGAATTCTGTCCTCCATCAGAAGCTTTTGGTATACCTCAGAGCCTTTAGGACTGTAGGTCAATTTGCACAATCAAAAGCATATAAAAGAAAAACACACGTGATCAGATACAAAGACACACACACACACACACACACACACACGGAGACAATAAATAATTAGTTAAATAAATTGGCTTACTTTGTCCAGTGCATGGATCAGTTTTCACTGTTTAGTACTAAGAACCATCTGGGGCTTTCCTTTCACTCTGTTTTGTGGAGCACAGATGCTCCTTTTGTGGCGTGCTCCAAATCTTAATAAGCAGTTAAAATATTTACCGAGGTGGGATTTTCACCCGCAAACCCACTTTCTTCTTCTGTTTCCTTTCTTTTTTTATCATTATTATTATTTATACCGTTTCACAGGCAAAAAAAATGGAGTTGTCCACTAAATGTGATTGATTGGCCTTAAAAATTGCCATTATTACCATTAAGCCCCACATGTCAGCTGCTGCCTTTGTGCCGGCTGTATTTCTAAGCTAACCAGTGATCCATGAGCGCAGACAGGAGGGGCAAGAATGTAATGCTGTGAAAGAAATGGCTATTTCTCTATGGATTCTTCACTTGATTAAAAATACAGCTGCAGACACTAGCATACGACAGGCAGGGAAAGTGAAAGAGGGAAAGGGGGCAGAGGGGAGAGCGCTGATGTTTAACAAAAAGGAACTTCCACTGAATAGAATTAGTAACTGAAAATACAAAAGTGAAAATCGAGGCTGTTAGTGTGTCTGTGCAAGTGTTACATGGCCTACAGATAATTGAACAACATTTCCAGTGTACTCAGGTTGGTGGAAAATGGGATGTGGTGAGAAGATTTTTTTTTATATTGTTGACGCTAATTCTTCAAGTTATCAACCTGGGCCCCTGCAAAGTAACCGCTAATAACACACAGAAAAGATGGAGAACATTGATAACTGTATATTCATTGTCTTTTACCCCCTCATACTTTCACAGTATCTTTGTCTTGTGTAAATTGGAGCACAATATACAATACAGTATTTCTTTACAAAACATGTTTTTCAATTTGTTTTGTAAGGCATGGGAGGATTCCATTGATGTCAGCAAGTTGTTCCATGCAATCATTCGGTCCTATTGTTTAGCGAAAAGTGATTAATTCCCAACTTCATATTGTGAGGATATGATTGGGTGTGTGTGACATAATGGCAGAGTGTTTACATAATATGAGTGATGATCTCATGGGAGATGTAAGGTTCATAAGTACAGTATGTGATGCAGTGAGTCACCACAATCACACAGTGGTGTTTGGATTTGACTTCCTGCAAATTAAATGCTTACGCATGTAAGTGGAATAAATATGGTCTTATTAGGCAACCCAAAGGAAGAAGCCTTTTGCCCAATCAAGAAAATATGTTTTAGGGCATTGTTAAACACAGGAAATGGTCATTTCACCATGCACTTCCTGTACTGAAAGTTCCACAACATTTGTATTCCCCTTTCTCAATGAGGGGAGGGAAGAGAAACGGAAAAAAATGTTTACTGCAACATTATTACATTAACACATTCCTCAGTTCAATATGAATGTGTAATTTCTAACATATAATTCTCCCAGTGAATGTTTCCAGTAATCCCACCTCTTGTAGTACCGTTCACTAGTATACATAACCCACAGGGGGGTATTTAAAACAGGCCTTGTGTTCCCAAACCTGACAGAGCGCTCAAGCTTGAATGGCTTTATACACTTTCACCTTTATCTCAAACACCGCAGTGTTTCCTCTGCTCAGTGGCCTTTGACATTATCCCGTGTCTCAGACCTGTCTCTATAGCATCCAAGTGACAGTGGCAATGGGTCTCCTGAGCCCCCTGTAGGAGTCATCAGTCATGTAGCCAGCCCTGCCCATTCATTTGCACTGTGGGTGGAGACTGTCCACCTTCATAAGTGTTATGATTAATGGACACCTAGCATACAAGTGACCAACCTATACAGTGGTTCATTAATTAACTGTTCATTAGCTCATAGGTTCTTCTTGTGATGCTTGGGACCATCAATGGTAAAGAAATTCTATATTATATAATTATAATTATATATTCTTTAGGGTCGTGGATCAAGATTTGCGGCTGCCTTCTATCAAACAGGATCTGCTTCACGTGTGTCTGTCTCTTGTTGTGTTTTCATAACTGTGTTGACGTGCTGTTCTGGGCTGGGCAAGATCAGAAGAACCCAGCCAGCTCGGCCCGAGGTCCGGAAAACATGACCTCACACACGTTGCAGAGCGGAAGGATTCCCAGAGGTCAGAGCTGCTGTTCCTCAGAGGGGAAGTGCCTATAGGGGTCTGCAGGACCATCGAGTGACCTCACAAGGCCAGTCATTGAGCACAGGGCAATCTACTCAAGACGCCCACCAGAGTCCCAGCGCTAACGCAGTGGCTGGGAATAGCAATGCACCTTGTCTCGGCATTATCTGTGTGCATGGATACTGTAAAGCAATATCTGCTTATTCTGTTTGTTCATTTGGCAGAAGACAGAAGCCAGAGACATTTGTTATAGTTCAACTCACAGTTATTAAAGAGAGCCTACTGCATTTAGCTTCATTATTGTGTTACCAGTTGTCATGTAAAACTAGTACTGTAAGTACTGTAGCTTTCCTCACCGGTCAGAATACAGTCCTAGGGTACAATACAAACATGTTGGTTTGTTCACAGTGTATTGTCCCCTCCCACAGAGTGGTTTGCACTACTCTATTCATCCCCTATATCAGTGGTCCCCAATCTCGGTCCTAGAGGGCCGTTGCCCTGCATGTTTTAGATGCAGGGGCTTGCCATAGCAATGTGACTATGGGCTATATAAATAAAATTGACTTGACTTGACTTGACATGTCTCCCTGCTCCAACACAGCTGATTCAAATGAATAGCTCGTTATCAGGACCCATTCGTTTGTATAAGGTGTGTTGGAGCAGAGAGGAGCTATTCATTTGAATCAGGTGTGTTGGAGCAGGGAGACATCTAAAACATGCAGGGCAGCGGCCCTCTAGGACCAGGATTGGGGAACCCTGCCCTATATGGTCACCTTCTCTACTGCACCCCTGCCCCTACTGCCCATAAGTGTTTTAAAACCTGTAGGGATTTGGGGTGAGCAGCCCCAATCCCTACAGATCCTTGCTTGTTTATAATATGTCAGCCCCACCCCACCTTATTTGTGGCTCAACAAGCTCCTCTTCCTCGCTCCAGCCATCACTCTGCTCTGCTCTCGTGGCGTTTGCTCAGCAGAGAAGGCACAACGTGGCCGCGCATCGTTAGTTTTATTTATCTGACAGCCGTCCCCCCTGTATTGTCCCAGGTTATCGGTGCTCTGCTGCAGATCGCTTTACTGCCGGTGCGGGGCTCTGACCCGTGCCCTGGTTCACCGCTAAATCAGATTCTTATCATTACCTCCGTGATAAATTGGCACGGCTTAGGGGGAGATTACTCCACTCGTCCCGTTCCCCTTTTTCCCACTGCCGGCGCCGCTCTCTGACGGCCCCGGAGCTGTCATCCTGTCTCACTCCAGAGGAAGGCCGACGCTCATCTCTGTTCCTCTAAAGATTTGGTGACTTTAGAAAGAGAGAGAAAAGCCCCTGTACTGTTCCCATGTGAATGGGCTCTTATCTCCAGTGGGCGTCCCTAAAACCTTCTTCCCACTGAGCCCGGCTCCTCTGAGAGTTAGTCAGCAAACCTTCATACTGACAGCTGAGCTTCCTCATCGATTTTTCACACGGTTCTTATCTGTGGCAATAGTTTCAGAAAGTTTTGTGTGGGCATGTGTGTTGTTGGTCGACTAAATAAAAGAAATGTGTTGTTGAATGTAAGTATACACCTACACCTCATATTAATGTGATTTCAGACACATAATTATGAAGATGTCATAAGAACATGCTACTGTAGGTATGAAATGCCCCATACAGGGTGTGCCTTCTTCAGCTTTGTGTTGTGTTGTTGATATGCTTATTGCAACTGTATTGTATCATGGGTATAGCACATTTACCATATTACTGTATAGTATGACACCACATCATCAGTTTAGTGCTACTTGGCACTAAATATATTATGTGGTCACGGGTGATGATCTCCGGCACTAGAGAAAGGTTTTTAATTTAAGGTTATACATTTGTATTTTCTGTTTGTATGTGAATCCGTATCTTACATAGGCCTACTGTATGTAGCATGTATAGTCGTGTTTATCTTGCTGGTAGACACTGTGTGACTCACATTGTGGCCTGCTTCCTTTGATATATTGGTCACTAAGCGCCTACCCTATTGGACACCTCAGGGAAATATGGAATTCATTATTTAGTTTCCATGTGGGGTCAGGGGTTAAACTGAAACAATGACAAAATGGACAAATCGTTTGCTTTGGCCCTCGGACAGGGGACTGCCCTGAACACGGCAGAAGAAAGCACTAATTCTAACATTAGCAGCTGGCTTCTCTCACCTATATCATGTAGACAGTTTTACCATCACTAAGCTAGCAGAAGTGCATGACCATGTGATGGAGCACCCTAATGTTAGCCCCAGGTCGCAAAACCTAACCAAAGTTCACAATCTTTATGTAAACAGTTAGGGGGATGCATACATTCGCCATATTCATCAATGTGATAGTTCACAGCTGCTGTCATACAAGCTGTGTAAGCATAGCTTACAATATTTCGGTGGTCTTTGGTGGTCCGTTTCCAGTCAAGTGGTAAATGTAGGTTTGTCATTTTTGCTGTTTGTTTTTCTCAGCACATTCTACAATTGTGTGCATTTTAATTATCTCACTTTGATTACTTCTATTGATTTACAATATTATATAATAATGGTAGCCAACCATTTAAAGAGTCCTTGTTATGAGATATAGGCAACTCCATAAGCATATCATGCTGACCCCTGACCTCTTTGGCTCTACTCTATTTGACCCAATTATTAGCTGAAATGACGAATTTGATCTGCTTTCAAAAGCAACCTGAAAAAAGGCCTATTCTTTCCCCATCATGTTTGGGCAGCAGGCTAACAAGAGAAGACTAGTGCATAATGATGATAGATTCCACACCCAGGACCTTGGAGAACAATCACTCCCAGAATGCCATGCTGCAAGCTGACCTCTTGACCTGACTCAGGCCACACAGCAAAGAAAAATCTATAATCAGATTTGGAGGCTGGACTGACCATTGGCCAGAACGACAGGGAGCATAGCTTACAAAACATATCTTGCAGAACAAACATTCTATACATCTGGGAAATAACCCTTTTAGAGGCCATGTAAAATAGAATACCTGTAAGATATGCAAATATTATTTAACAACAAAAGGCAATCCCAACATTTAAATGCAGGATGCATCCTGTGATGCACCTCAGTAAACACTGTTTCCTTCAGGTCAGTTCCTCTCTGAAGTCATACTAGTCAGAGACTGCTATTCCCCATGATATTCCCCTAATGCTATATAGTTTACAGCTACCTGCCATTCTTGGAATTCAGGTGTGGAGTAGTGTGTACAGTGTTATCTGGGGGCAAAACAAGGTACTGTAGGTCCCTGGTAACACACACATTGTGCGTTCAGTAGACAAAATGGTTCAGTGAAAGTATTTTCACCATGGCAGACAGTTATATTATTAGTTATATTATATTATTATATTAAATTATAGTTATATTATATTATTATATTAAAGGTATAGTCAGATAAATATAAGCTAATACACTTATTGTCAAATTCAACAAATATCTCTTCGCATTTAGCTAGCTTACCGTTCTCTGTGTGTGTTGAAAAAATTATCTGATACTTCTACCCAGCCCTGGCTCCATAAATAGTAACATAAACAAAGTGGCGAACACCACTCTTATCAACAAAGCCATAGCGCTACGCTTTGCTTTATAATGCATTTCGACATGTGAGGCGCTACCGCGGAGGACTGTGGAGTGATACTGTTTTGATTTGAGCTCGAAGTTAGCAAGAATGACTGACCCTGCCTTTAAGTAATGTTATTCCTAATTAGCAAATGTGACAGTAGTAGAAACTGGGTTTTTTTTCAGTGTTAGAAAAGGCAGATAAAGTTAGTTAACGTTGCAAGCATATAATAATAAGCTGGTCAAGTCTATAAAATGGGAAGAAATAGAATAGTAAACGGCAAATGCCGGTGCCACATGTAAATGTGGTTTCATTAATCTTTCCAATCATTTTATAATGCCATTTTGGGTGTTGTGTATGTGCATATGTAAAAAAAAACTATTATAATTTATATATGTAAAATGATTTAAATATACATATACCCATATTATGAACTTTACACACAACTCCTTCCGGTTTTGTTTAGTAGCTTCAGTTAACGGAATGTACAATAAGCGTTGTAAAGTCCTGAATGCAGTCATATGGGGTGTGTATCATTTTCATCCAATCACGGGCCTCGTCGTTATTGGTGAAAAAAATGAACTTGTGCTATTATCGATGTGTGGACTATAAAGTTTAAAAACATAAATATCTTGAAAACCACTATTCCTGTCATGGTGTTCAGGTTACAGCCCCTGAATGTATGTTGGTATGGAGTGGGTCACTGTGTAGGGCCAAGCACACTGCCACATGGTGTGTGTAAATCATTCTGTGTACTGGAGTTGTAATTTGCCCAAACACCTGCCGGGACTTAACTATCAGCTGTGGTTCCTGTCGCTTTTTACACCTTACCCAAATAGGTTGGCAGTCTTTACAAGGTGGGTGATAATCCTGCCTTTAAAAGCTGTTAAGAAGGCTGCCTTCACTGCTTTCTGTACGAATACACACTCAGCCACTGCCTTGCACCACACACCATGCCACCGTCTTCTGGTGTGATCCTCTTTTCTGCTAATACTGTATACAACATAAAGCTACTGTACTGTGTGTATACCCATGTGTGCATACTGAGGTGGAAGTCACAAAAGGGGACAACTGTGTATAAACCTGGATTCTATGATGCTTGCAGAGGAACAGAGGTACTTGGATAGGCCAGTTATGCCCCCGATGGCAGCTTGCTGTAGACCTTATCATCACTGCTGATTATATTTTGCTGACAATATCCACACAGGCATATGCACTCTGACACAATTTTTTGTTGCATGGGGGGGGTCTTCATCAGCAATGTTGTACTGTTGTTTTTGTCCGGTTAGGTAAGGCTTGTATTGTATGAAAACCTTTGTGTTTGCTTTGTTTTTGACTCAATGAATTACTGCAAGTCATTGTTATAATATCCAGTGGTATTTTGTTTTTCTGAACAGCTAGATATTGATTCATCTCTTGTCCTTATCTCCCAAATGGGGGGAAGGGGGTCATGGATTCATGGGAAACCGTAAATGGGGCCTTTCATAAAAGTCCATGGGTACAAACAGTGTGCATTCAAGGACAAATTGTTTTCCATGAAAAACTGATAAAACCATCCGTTCATCACTGAGCAAACTTTAGTCATTATTTGCATTCAGTAAAAATTCCATTTCAGGGACAATCTGCTGTTGTCTAGGGCATTTGGCAGTTCCTGGATCAGATGCTATGTGGATGTCTTTGTCCCCAGCCACAGCAGTTTATTAACCTTACTGGTAGATTATTTCATAGGCACACCAGAGGACTGCCAGGGCATACTGGCCTACCAATTCCCAGAATGTGTTTTGGTACCTAGCTGATGTCATGCCATGTGTCATGCCATGTGTCACGCCATGTACAGTATCATGCCATGCATCAGGAATTTTGACATTGACATAATGATAAAGAAGAGTTTTTGTGCTGTTGTGAGGGAAATGCATTAATTTATTTGAGTGCTATCAAATCAACCTCTTAAGAGTAATAGTTTGTAAATGAAAAAGCTATAATTCCACCCCTTCTCCACTGCTCCCTCCCCACATAATAACTAGAAGCAACATTCCCACCTTGACCATTGACAATCATTGAAGCAAATTTGTCACTTTTTCTAAGATGGACACAAAGCTGCTATGATTAATTTTACGTCATATATTTCTCACTGCACCAGATTTCAGCACCGGGAATTTGAGAACAAAGTTCAAATAAAAGTTGGAGCTGAAGCAGTGTTACTACCGCGGATGGAATATAGTTACTACCGCAGATGGAATATATTTATTCAGCCCAACTGCCTTTGATTACCAACCACTGCTACGCCTGGCCACTGTCGAAAACACATTTTTGAGAGGTTATATCTACAAATATACAAATAACGACAACAAAATAAGCATTCCATTTTAAATTGGCATGACTCAAGTTTTTAATATTGCCTCAAATACATCCGAAAAATGGTATGTCTGGTATTACTTCATACCAGTATCAATAAGACGCTGTTTACCAGGTAAACAGCGCATGTAACAGTGCATGTGCATGTAGAACTCGTTCGTTGGCGGATTTGAGCGGACCAGGCGACCTGAACGGCTGAGCAAGGTGGCTATTGGTCAGATTGGAGGTAGGTAACATTGTGCTGGTCCCTCAGAGTTGCACCAGGCGACCTGGATGACAGAGTAAAGTGGCTATTGGTCAGATTGGAGGTCAGTAACATCGCGCCAGTCCCATGGAGTTGCATCGGGCGACCTAAGCTAACGATCTGTAACCCTTCACGAGACAACTCTGTCTTGTGAAGTGTGTGATGTCGGCTACAATACATCAACAAAAAGTGTGTGATCTCTTCTGTTGATTTTAGGCAGACTGGGTGTCGTAACATCTCATTGTTGCCTCTCACAGTCCGTAATCGGGATTAGTCTTTCAAATCAGTAGTGGCGTTTGACAAGGCGAATCCCGGACATTTTTGCCGATTTAGAAAATACAGGCCGGACACATTTTTAATAGAGAACATATGTCCGGGAAAAAGAGGACATATGGTTCAGCTTAGTAGTACGATATGATTCAACATCTAAAACCTTTGACGGGCATTGCAGTTATATACAGATACCGGTACGGTTACAGTATCTGGCTAGTAGCAGTGATCCATGTTGTGTAGTAATTAACAACACTTACCAAGAAACAATGAGAGCATGTCTGTTGGTCAGCAATTATGAAGCCCATTGTCAAACCCGTTGTAGCTGTGTTTTTTTATTATTTTAGGCTGCTGATAAATGGAAGTAAACGTATATAGAGGCAGGGGCTATCAACCTGAGCAGATATTCTCAGAAAGCATTTTACTCTCTGATATCTGACAACACATTATGCTAACATTTCTAACAAATGACACTGAATGTATAGCTCTTATCTATCTATCGTACAGCAGAAGACTGACTCAAGAGCTCGTCACTCCAATAAAAAATAATATGCTCTCTACCGTCAAATGTATTTTGTTTCATGATTTATAATATGCTCTTCAATGAGTGTGTCTGGTTTGCAGGAAATCTTATAGACGTGTCATCACACCCAGTGTGACTGCTGCCTCATAATTGTGAGTGACTCAGGAAGATTATGATTTAATTCAACCATATTTAATGTGCACACAGTGAGTCACCCCCGAGATTCCCGTTACTCCTTTATGAATCTAATGAGTCACAAGAGAGAAGATAACTGTAGAGCAAAGAAAGCCGGCAGGTTCCCATGTTGTTCTCTTTGCCAGCTCTTTGTGATCCATTGCCAAACAAGGATCTACATAATGTTGTTGCTATCAATGTCAGATAGCGCCCAGCAATGGCAGTCCTGCTGGGAAGGACAGCGATTAAAGCAGACAGGTGTTTTTGGTCCTCTGAGAAATAAAGAGAGGAAGGCGTCGATGGCAGGACGCTGCCGCCATGAAGGAACATCCATAAAATAGATCACGGCCAGGAGAAAACAGATAAGGGCTCTGGGCAAGAAAGATCGAATCTATAGCGAGGGAGTCTTTGACGTCGCTGTCTGGTAGACATAAGTCCGCTCAGTGTGGGAACATGCTAGAATGCCTTTGGGAAAGCTTGCTTAGGCACGCATTAGCCTAGTTCATTTGGTTGTTTATTTAGACACTCCACTGCAGTGCTGTGGTTTGCACTCCTCTCCTCTAGCACTATGCTCACATCTTCTTTACTCTCACCTATACACCAACATGATGTGCTCACTTGTGTTTCAAAACATAAACAGTGAGCTAAGGATGTGCTGTGGGCACTATAGCACAATCGAGGACATACCATGTACAAACACTTCTGTTTGTACAGTTTGACATCACACATTATAACTGTATACTATACACACATAAAAGACACGATACATCCTTTTTCAACTATGGAATTTCAGCGCCTCAGCAGAAAATGGATTAAAGGCCGTAGTGAGGCAGCCGTTGCGTGTCTGGGATTAGCATGGAGCCGTATGGTTCTTGGCAGTATCGCGTCCCACAGGGCACACATTGAATCAACAGTGTTTCTGTGTAATTTCATCATATTACATTATGTCAACCTGACAGCAGGGCCATATCGTCAGGGGGGAGGCTAATTGGATTTGCTGGCTCAGTGGCTTCACCACAGCCTCGGTGGGTCTGTCAGGATAGTGACGGAGCATCACGCCGGCCTGTAGCATGTCAGTAACAGCGAGCAAAAGCCCCTTACGCACATATGTCACAGCACTGGTGAGTTTGCCGCCCTGGCGTCACACCACAGTTAGCAAAGGTGCATTTGATTAACCAGGGTGTGTGGTATAACCTTGAAAACAAGGTCATAACACATGTAGAGATTCACTTCAGCTTGGGGGATGAGGCAACCAGAGACAGCATGTGACATTTATGGATATCATATATTTATGTTAATCAACAACGTGTTTGGTTGTTTATGTTATAGTTTATGTTATATTTGTCCTGGATTGACCAATCAAGGCAAACATTGTGCTTCAGGTATTTGTAAAGTCACTGTTGTTGCTGTTGTGTTTAAACCCCTGGACTACATTCCCCACTCCCACCTGTTTGCTGAGTGGATTCCACTTCTCCTTTCTCCCTCTATTTCCCCGTGCTTACACGGTTCTCTCCCTCTCCCCTCAGTGGCCTACATGCTAGTGTACAGGTGTGTTTCAGAATGTAAACAGAGACCTGAGATGTACATGTGAAAGAACAGTACAGTAACACATTGTGTTTAAGAGAGTAACTCCAATATAAGTATATGGAGGAGAGCACTACTGCATTGTGAAATGTATTAAAAACTTGTAGTGCGCTTGCCATGCAGTTGTTGTAGATAATGAAGTCTTTGGGGGGCACAGGGCAGAACTAAAGAGTGATTTACTATATTCACCACTTGGCCTGCTCTTTTCACTGAGCGCTAGACCAAGCTGAAAGAGGAATAAACGTTGCTACAGTTTTCCCAAGCATTGCTCAGATTCATTATGTGCATAACTTACTTAATAGCATTCCTGCCCTGTACACTTCACGCCATGCCTACCCAACATGCAATGCAGAGGCTTTATATGCTCCTGGAGCTAAGGAAAGGCTTGAAGTTGGGAGGGGTTGGGAGGGGTTGGCAGAGGCGGTGAAAGAAGCACTACATACTTTTTTTCTCATTTTTTATTTTCTGGTTGGATTTATTTCCAAAACAGTGAACAGATCAAAACGGTAAATGTAGTTTGGGGAAATTCAAGCTTTCCAGAACAGAATTCATAGGGTGTGTTGTTATGTGGGTAAAATAAGCTTGTGGTGAGAACGATTTTTGTAATAAAATAGCCCCCACAGCATAGAGAGCAGATTAATTCAGCCCTCCCCCATCCCTGAAAATGATTCTTCCCCAAACACACACACACAGAGAGAGAGAGAGAGAGAGAGCACCAGAGTACTTGGGCATGTTTAGTGCAAATGTAATTACGGCCTGGGTAAGCGGGCCAGCTTTTTAAAGAACCCCTTCCCCTCTTGTCTTCCTTCAATACCTTATGATGTCATGTCTCTTTGTTGGCTCCCACAAACTCCTCCAATCAGCTGCCACTCACGACCTTTCTTTCAGCCCTTATTCTCTCCACGTCTTTCTTCCTCTCCTTTTCTTTTTCATAACGGAGGTTCTTTTTACGGGGTTGATCAGCCACCCCCCTTCCCCCCTGAGCCCATTGGCTCCCCCTGCCTTTGGGGGCACTTTATGAGAAATGCCCTGTTTAAATGTATTGATAATCCTCATACACGCCCCAGTCTTTTGTCTGTTCACTTCTTAAAAGTTCCTGAACATGGAGGAGAGCCCCCCGACCGCCGCACTCAGCATTGTGTGAACACCCCCATTGCTAAAACATATTTGGACAGGAGACATATTGCAGCGGTGAGAACCGAGGGATGCGGCTTACAGAATGTCAACCATTTTATTGCCCTACACTCGTGGCACAGAGGAATGTAATCTGGCAAACAAATGTTGTGACAGACAGCTTGTCTGGAGCGGTTTATGGTCTGTCTGCTCTCCTGGTGCTGGGGCAGCCACAAGATGCCACATGCTGAAGGAATGCACACTTGTTTATCAATTTATTTAGCTGCAGTTATTGGTGTGTATATGTATGTGTTATTGTTTATTTATTAAGTGGAACTTCTCAAATGGGATTCTGTTCAATACTGACCATTCATGTATTGTCCTTTCAAAGCATATGACCCTCAGTTAGTAAAAACTAAAAGCTCTAATTAAACTGTTGAAATTGATATAAAAATGTTGCAGTGTTGCATGAGATTGTATGTAACTGTACTTAATATAGGGCGACCTGAATAAGATGACCAAGTACAGGTGGAGCGGTGGCGCATGCAGTAAGAACCGTGACTTCAGGGTCATTTCCCAATCCTTTCCAACATGTCTTTCCCACTTACTTCTTGTCTACAGTATTTACTGTCAGCAGAAATACATCATGGTGTTATTATGTAAGAATATTGTGTCTTCCCAACTAATGTGGCTGTTTTGGACATCTGGTTGCTGCCTTCTCTGCCCCCTCCCTCACGTCATACAGACTGTGTTTCTACCACACAAAGAATGAATGGATCAGGGTGTGAGCCATGGAATATATGTGTAGGTTTGCTGGCTTTCAACAGCGTATGTACAGTATGTGTCTAATTATGGCTGTCAGTGCACGGGAGATGGGGAGGCGTTGGTTTGTTTCTCTGCCTCCTGCAAGGTTGCCCTTTTATCTCCTCTGTCCAAGTGATTACAGCACACTTAGATGCCTAATTGGCCCCAGTCCTTTCTGGTGATACAATTAAACAGACCTCGGGATGCTCGTGCGTGCAGTCGTCTGTGGAGGGGACACTATTCAGGCCGATCCATAATTCAAACCATAGTTCTATTGGTGAAGCGCAGGCCTTTGTGTGTCTTCTATATGTGCCTCTAATTCTGGCTGCCGGGGCCTCTTCCTTTACGGTGCTGTCATCGCAGCTTCACCTTTGTCCCGAGGGAACAGACGACCTTAAAGATAAAACTCTAATCATCCGCAACCTGTTGCCTCTATAAATCATTGTTTGGTTTTCTTCCATACCCTTGTAAGTGCTTTTATGGGAGTCGTGGCCCATAAAGTCAGATGAATTATCATATTTAGCTTAATACCTTCGAGGTAGCATAAAACAGCCTATTGGCCTGTAATGATGCACAGCATGAAGACATAATATCTGTTAGCATTGCAGCATGCGTACTGTGGTCATTAGCCTCCCTATAGCCTCTCACTAGCCCATGTTTCACACAGTTAAGTGCATCCCAGGGGTCAAGATTAGCCCTGGCTGTCTCTCCACTCTTCTGACTGGGCTGGGATGTGCTGGTGGTTGAACCTGGGAAAGCACCATTTATCAGGGCCCAAAGCACCCTCCAGCCGAACACAAGCCTTCTCAGCACCTCTGACCTTCTAGTAGCATGTTAAGCTAATGTGGAACAGCACTGACATGTGCCAGCACACTGCTAGGATGCTAACATTACTTAGCATTTCTGAAGAATGACGTCCCTTTCTTTCCAAGAAGGAGGTGCAGCGGTCCCTATGACAGTGGCGGGGTGTGATGGATGGATTAAGCCAGCCAGGTGTATTAGAGTGCGTTTTGGCGGAGCTTCATTATCTGTCCAGATCTGCTCACCGAGGGCCCCGTCTGCTGTAATAAGCCCCGATAGGATCTAATGACAAGGCAGGACGCCCAGGTTCCTGATGCCATTATCAGAAGTGGCCTCATCCATCAGGCAGGGCTGTGACAGGCCATGTGTGTGTGATGACAGGACGGGCCCGTGATGAGAGGCCGGAGCGCAGGAGGATGCAGGGGTGTCGGGGCGAGCGGCAGGAAGGGGTGAGGAGAGGGGCGGTGCTGTAATATGTTACCCCCCCACCCCTCCATCATTTTTATGGGGATGGGGAGGTGTGGTGGGGAGCGGAGGGACGACCCTCTCTGTCAGTTCTCATGCGCTGCTCCTCCCTCCTCCTCTGTCTGTCATAAGTACAACCACAGGCAACGTTCTGGCCATTTGTTTGGGGGTTTCTTCCCCCACTGCACTGAATGAATTAGATGAGTTCCCTACTCAGCCTAGGGCCATGCACGTAAAAAGAACTATTTTGGTTCAGCTCAGTTCATTTTCATAAGATTTTAGTACTTCCATTTGTATACACTTTTGATTTATGAAACAATGATGCCGCCTTACATTGCAATCACATCCTTCTTTTAAATACTTTATTTAGTATTAATGTATTTATTGTCCAGACAAAGACAAACTTGTGTAGGCTGTCTGAATGAAGCAAGGTGGAAGGGCTCCATTTGCGCTCTTGTGGATTAACATGTTTGGAAATTCTAACTCTCTCCATCTGACATCTTTGTGTGAGAAGAAAAGAAGAGAAGCTTTGACAACGACATTTTTCACATGATCAGGGAGGGGAGAATAAGTGCCTTTGAAAGGCAGTGAAGCCCAGGAAAATTGTTTGTTGACCACACAACAACCGTCGTATTGCGGCTGTCAGCCTTGCCTCTGGCATGAGGAATTCCTTTGGGAAACAGATTAATAGTTCAGTTTCATGGCAGTTGTACTGCAAATGAGAAAGAAAAAACACTGTTATTTTCTGTAAAGAAGTAAGGTTTGTAAGGTTTGATTTTGGACCACAGCCGTCTCAGCTGTGAACATGTCTTTCCAGGACATCCCAGATCTATGCATGCCCTTTCTCTTGTTTAGCCATATGCAAATGATTTTCTTTCATTATAGACCAGTCTGCATTTACACTGGGTTTGTTCCCACTCTTTTATTTATTTATTTTTATTTATTTTTTGCAACTTGACTAAAATGTAATGTGGAATGCAATCTCAGCAACAACAAAGTTTTGGCGTGTCCCCTCACCCCAACCCATAGCCGTCCTCATAATCTCCCCTTTATTTTTATCAGGGAATTGCAGAAGAAACAAAGTGTAGTAATTAATCTAGTGCAGAATTAGCATGGAAATAAAAACATGTTTTAATTGGAATTCTGAATTATCAGTTCCTGCGTTTACCAAGAGGCAGGAATTGAAAAAAAAACATCCAGTGTTTTTACTTTAATAATTATAAAACATAATATTAAGCATAACATAACATACACTTGAGCTTATCTGAAACAGACACACATTTTACCATATCAAATTTAAGTAATAATAAACTCTATTTTAAGGTTTGTGATTTTGAAGTATTGTGAATGCATGTATAGATACAGTTTATTATTTATAGTTACTATTTATTTAGAATGGATATTGTTTAATTCACTTGTGGATACTTGTTAAAGGGCAAAGCCAAGGCATTTTCTCTGTACTACGAATTTACTTGGAACATTAGTCCTTATTTGCTGGGAGTGTCGCACTTTATAGCCTTAAGAAAACACTCAACAAACAGTAACAAATCACCTTCCTGGTCACGCTAGGTAGAGAAAAGTTGGGTGAACTTTTGTCTTTAAAGTTTTTCAACCAATAATTGTTCTAAGTGCAGGTATCAATCAAGGGAGTTGCCATTTACAGTGCATTATCTCCTACATTAGCACTGGTGATTAATGTGGAGCGCAGGTGGAGGCACTGTAAACACAGTGTGTCTGTGTGTGATGTTAGACTAGAGCATTTGTATGAGCGCCTATCAGTTTATACAGCCACACAAACGCTTGTTCACCAGTAAAAGGTATTTCTGTGTCGTATGACCAGAATAAGCCATCTGAAGATTGACACTATCGACCAGTGCCGATGCGCTGGGTGGCCTCCAAACACCTGTGTTTTTAATGGCACGCTTACTTTTTCATGGTTGCAGGAATAAATCACGGCGTTGCGTCGCTGTGCTCCATCTTGGGGCCCTAGCGGTGCGGCTGGGCGCATCACATTTTATATTGTGTTAATAATGTCAGATGTGTGTGTGTGTGTGGGGAGAGGGCCGCGCCTGCATTCATCACCAGTGCAGAGTTACAGGGAAGCGGACAGGGTGTCAGGCTATGAGACGAACGCCTCCATTCAGCCCTCTGTCATTCCTCCACAGTCAGACACAGACGGCGAGGATCTATATAAGCTCCGTGCGACACAGTGCACAATCTGTCTGCGGGTCTGCCTGGGAAAAGCTGCTCTCAATAGCACTATATTCAGGCCACAGCAAACATTCATCAAGACATATGCTTTTATTCTCTCCATCAGAGAGGTTCATGGGATTAATTCACAGTCTCAATCATTCTGAAATGTTCCCATAAATAATTTATAGTCAGGAGATTCAGAATCTTCTTCAGCAATTATTTGAATCAATTTTCTGGACATTTCTTTTGGATAGATGCAGTGCTGAAGGGAACTGCATTCTTATCAGTAGTTGACTCTTACAGTAACATAATTGAACAGAGGCTGGCCAATGAGAGCATTCCGTTCATCAGCTCATCTCTGTTAATGACTGCTATAGAAGAACACCGGCTCAAGTCTTAGGATGTACTGTATCTCGTCCAATACACTTTCCAGGAAGCTGTGTAATCCATCTTCCAATTTAACTAAGCATTGATATCAGCGGTGATCACGCAATTGCAACAGTGTTTGTGCTTTTAAATGCAAAGAACGCTGAAATTACCATGCTATGTTTGGAATTATTTTGTAATTAATATTTTTAATTAATGTTTTTTTATTTTTACTTAATTTATCGGTGTGTAAATAACCAAATTTAATTGTCTTGACAATTAAATCTTGACAGACACTCAAAGACAATCCTGTATGCATAAGAGGTAGCGTGCTGCCAGTAATGCACAATTTGGAACAATAAGGTGTAATCCACAGGTATCCCAGCAGGCAGTTAAAGACTTTGACCTCATGCACTGCCCTGCAATGTGGTTAATGCAGATTACAATGGTCTGACTGCTGAGAGCTCTTGCCACAGCTGTTCCCACCTCTTCTGGTCCAAGCAGGGCTGTCATTTGCTGGGTAGGGCCGCTGGCTCTCCCTTGGAAGCTTTTAAGCAAAGTCAATAGAAATTTGGGAGGAAGCGCAAAGGAACAATCTAAATAATAATTAAGGAAACTATAGTACTCAGGAGCTGGCTCTTACTGAGCAGAGGAGATGCAACATGTAGACGTGCTCTCCGAGGAAGCCGACAGGTCACTTCATCAAGCTAAGCATAGCAGCACCCTCATGCTTCCTCCTCTCTGGGCACCAGCGGTCACATTGGAGATGAAGCGGGATCAGCTTCTATAGGAACCAGGAAGTTAAGTTTATGATATATGTGAAACTGTTAGACGTTGCTCACAGTCTGAGCCAAAGCAACAATGCCGCAGAGTGTTAATTCGAAATGGTCTGTTGCTTTTCATCAAGGAGGGTCACATTCATAGTGCCTTTACAGAGTTAGCAAAAGGCCAGAATAACAGCGAAAGGTTATGTTGGACAGTCTCCAAGCCATGGGATTTATTATGCCCTGTCAGTGAATTGCTCAGTGTATTGAATATATTCCCTCTAAACTAATTGACCGGTATGGTAAGAGGCGCTGAATTAGGCAAATGGGACCAGAATGTGAAGTTGGACTTGATTTATTACTTTGAATGCATCTTGAATCAATGCCTGAGCTCCCCAAAACCATTGCGTTTCCCAGCTGAAATCATTGTTATGCTTAAGAAAAGAGAGATTATGCTGACTTAATGAGTTTCAGTGCTTGAATGTGTTTGCGCGCCATTCAGGGGCGAAATCATATTTAATGGCTGACACTCAGTCCATGGCAGGTCCCCCTTTTTCTCAGTGGCAGGTCACCTTCGTCACCAGGAAGGCCTTTCAGCGGGGAGGGCCAAAGATAGGGTCTTACATTCATGAAAAGGGGAACACCAACTCTGTGCATGAGAAATGAAATGGAAGAAAAGCGCTTGATTTGCACACAGCGCTGTAGCCCAGGGCAAGTAGTTGGCCTCAGCCCACCAACGTGACTCTGCCAGACCAGCACCTCACCAGCTTTAGCAGACACTTTTGTTTCTACGCTGAAGAAGAGCACTCATTTCATTTTAGCCTCGATGGAGCAGTTGCCTTGGCATCTGGGTGAAACATGCTGCAGATTGCCAATAAATGAAGAGCTCCTTTTTCTTCTATGTCAGGCTGAGCAGTTGTTTGTCTGAATGTCCTGAGCAGACTTATATATCCATAGTGCAGTGACATTAATTTGCAAATTTTCCCCTCACAATTAATTTCTAAAAAGGTTTTAAAGGTATAGTAAGCTCTTGTAAGATAATGCACTTTTCATCACATTCACCAGACATCTTACCATTGTATCTTATCGTTCTGAAAATGTATCTGGTAATACTTTTTCTACCCCACAGCCATGGCTTCATGAATAGGAACACAAAACAAAGTGATGCAGACTGCACACATTAACAGTATCATAGACTTCGCAATGTGTTTTCAATGAGTGGGGCAAAACTTCTGGGGGAGCACCCTATGGCAGGGGGAGGTGTTTCTATCGAATGACTTACCTTGTTGAAATTGTTAAAATTGCACAGAGCTGTCTCTATAGGGTTTGCAAATCTTTCACCTTTTACCAACATGTATTTCTGTTATAGTTGGATGGCTTGTACACCATAGTAAATGTGACTATGTAGTCATAAGTCTGGATATATGGTCCAGAGCACACACATAGTAAACAAAGGTATAATTGTGTTTGCTACTGTATACCAAGTTGAAAATGAGGGTTACATTCTAATTGACTGAGAATAATCTAATTACTTACAGTATAGGGAGAACTATTATGTTTTGACAGTATTGTGTGCACGATTAACCAAGGCTGAAGCTGAGTCTCATACACCCCCGATAATCAATACAACCGTTGTAATTTGACCCATAGTCAATAGCAATATGGTGCTGTTAGAAACAATACAGGATTTTTTTATATTAATGGCTATTTGCTGATGAATGAGGAAAACCCCATCCCACCTCATTCTGCATTAATAAGCACTCAATACAACCCATTGAGTATTCAAACATAATATGCAATAATTAAAATCAATACGAAGTTGGCTCTAATTTTAATACCCAATAGCCAATTAGGCTACCTTCATTATAAAACACACTCACACACACACACACACACACACGCACACAACTATAATAACTCAAATTAAATTTTTATTCGATTTGCCAGTGCCATGCATGAAACTGACAACTAGCATCACTTATCTTAAGACATCAACACAAAGCTTCAGTTAAGAAATATGTTCCAGCATTCCTCAGTAGAGTTCCTTGAAATCCCTCTAAAGTCGCTGTAATCACCTGGTTACACAGTCTATTTGGATTTTCAAATCATCTCCAGTTAGAGAGAGCAGCGACACCAGCGAGTCAGATATCATGACTCTGTAATAAAACATCCATATGGTGTAAATGCTGAGCCGGCGCAAATCCCATCAGGGAAGGTCAAGATGAAAAGATGAATGCCTTTCTTACCCATATGTTTCTGTTTCTACCACTTCTACCTCTGGGTTGGTAGTCTGACTCTAAGATTAAAATTTGTATTGCTGAGCTAGGTTACCTCCCAATGCTAGTTTGCTGTATAATCATGTGTGCTATTTTTTTATAGTTGTAGTAGTATTAGCAGATTATAGTATCTACTAATACTTATAGTTCTCAAGAACCATAATTCCAACAGCATTCCAACAACCATATAACCAGACAGAATTACCCTTCTCCCTCTAATGTTACACATAACATTTTTAATTTTAACAATGTGATTATTTGTTGCTGTATGCCTGCACTGGGTTGCACCAGCTGAATGTAAATTATGTTTTTGCCTAGTTTGAACGTAAAATGGCATTACGTTAGAGTTTATGGTCTACTAAAAAATATTTGGTTGCATCACAAAAATAGTTCTAACATAACAGTAATTTTTAAGTTCAAATTTACACTTCCTCATCCTTAGGTGTAAGGTCCATCGTAAGTAAGCCGTTAATAGTGCTATCAAATATAAACGGTAGGAAGAATACATTTATTCGAAAGTAGCCTGCATATCCCCTTTTTGCAATTTACAGCCTTATATGCATAGATAGAATCCATCCATCCATCTTCATCCGCTTATCCGGAGTCGGGTCACGGGGCAGCAGCTCCAGCAGGGGACCCCAAACTTTCCTTTCCCGAGCCACATTAGCAAGCTCTGACTGGGGGATCCCGAGGCGTTCCCAGGCCAGTGTGGAGATATAATATCTCCACCTAGTCCTGGGTCTTCCCCGAGGCCTCCTCCCAGCTGGACGTGCCTGGAACACCTCCCAAGGGAGGCACCCAGGGGGCATCCTTACTAGATGCCCGTACCACCTCAACTGGCTCCTTTTCGACGCGAAGGAGTAGCGGCTCTATTCCGAGTTCCTCACGGATAGCTGAGCTTCTCACCGTATCTCTAAGGGAGAAGCCAGCCACCCTCCTGAGCAAACCCATTTCGGCCGCTTGTACCCGTGATCTTGTTCTTTCGGTCATGACCCACCCTTCTTGACCATGGGTTAGGGAACGAAAAATGCCCGGTAGATCGAGAGCTTTGCCTTCGGCTCAGCTCTCTTTTCTTCTTTTCGTCACAACGGTGCGATAAAGCGATTGCAATACCACTCTCTGGGTGCTTGTTATGACCCATGGGTTTGGGTTGTTTTCCCTCCCTGCCTAGGGGTGGTGCTGTCCCTGTATGTCCTCTTTCCTTTATGGTCTGGATCTGGCTGCCACCTCATTTAAGACGGCTGCCACTGATGCCTGGCCCTCTCTCGTTTTGCCTGCTTCCAACGCAGACCTGGCCTCATCTGTTCATACATTTGTAACTCTGTATGTTTTATTATATACAAGAAACTGCAGTCCTGGTAGGGGGAAGAAGCCCTTTTCTTTTTTATATCCTTGTTTGGTCTATGTGTATAGACAGGGAGATAGGTAAGGTGCTTGTCTTTTGTTTCTGATTCTTTTTGGCAGTTTAGGTAAGTTATTTTGGGTTATCCTTTTAGACTGTTTTGTTTGTTGTTTTGGGCATTGCTTCCCCTGACGTCATTTGGATAAATAAACCTAGATCCATTGGGCTGACATCCACTGTGGCACTGGTCATACATAGTAGATTTTACCAGGGCGGCTGAGTAGTGTGATACTCCTGTAATTGGCACACACTCTCTGGTCCCTCTTTTTGAAGAGGGGAACCACCACCCCAGTCTGCTACTCTTTTGGCACTGTTCCCGACTTCCATGCGATGTTGAAGAGACGCGTCATTCAAAACATCCCCTCCACATCCAAAGCTTTTAGCATTTCTGGATGAATCTCAGATTAATTACCTCTCCCACACTCGCTGCTTTGCTTTTGCTTCGAAAGATGCTGCAGATATTCGGGCCCGTCGGTACCTTGCAAACACCTCCGAAGTCTTCCGGGACAACATATCCTGAAAAACTGCCTTCTTCAGGTTTTACTGACCACCGGTGTCCACCACGATGTTTGAGGGTTACCACCCCTTGAGGCCCCTAAGACCTTGAGACAACAGCTCTTTGCTGCAGCTTCAGCTATGAAAGATTTTAACATTTCTGACTTAGGTTAAATGTCCCCCACCTCCACAGGTATGCCAGAGAAGCTCTGCCGGAAGTGTGTGTTGAAGATCTCACGGGCAGGGGCCTCCTCCAGACGTTCCCAGTTCACCCGCACTACCCGTTTGGGCTTCCCACGTTTGTCTAGAGTCTTCCCCCAGAAGATATGATAATGACATTGATAATCGGCCTTCGGCCTAGGGTGCTCTGGTACCACGTACATTGATGAGCATCCTTATGTTTGAACATGGTGTTTGTTATAGATAGTCCATGACTAGCACAGAAGTCTAACAACAAATGCCCGCTAAGGATTAGATGAGGAAGGCCATTCCTCCCGATCAAACCTCTCCATCATTGTCCACATGCGCGTTGAAGTCTCTCAGCAGAACGATGGATTCCCCTACTGGAGCTCCATACAGGACAACAGCATTATTCACTCGACGAACATACATCTCATCAGTGCTAATGTGATTTAGTAACGTTACTGCGGTGGTAGGCTGCTTCTCCCAAAACAAAGTTTTGCAATTACACAGGCCAATGATTAGGTCTACAATATTATGCCGGTAGCCTACCTGAATGATAGCCTCCCGTTTTGTGATTTTAGCACATTGAATATTATTCGTGCAGTTTCGATTGATAGTAGCCTATTATAGTGACAGCATGTGTGCACTGTGCAGTTTGTAATAACAATGTCAATCAATCGATCCAGCAATGATCAATGCTCACCGGCAGGGTGAGGCTGCGGTCCCAAATACGTGAATCAAAAACTGCACAGGCAATTGACATCGCCTTCTGATGCTAAATTCATAATAAAATCCTACTCCATCCCAAACCTGCCTCACTAAGAGAACTATATCCACCTGCAGCCAGCTGTGGGGTCAACCAGTTGCTGTTGGTTGAGGCTGTGTATTTAGATCCACTCTAGATTTACTCTAGACAAAATTATGCAATATTGCTTCTCCAGAGGAAGCAAATGTTTTATTTGCACCTTTGCTCTTATAGAATGGAAGTGAATGGGAGGCAAATATTAATTTTGCATGTGTCTGCAGACTGATAGATAGGCTATGGCTATGCCTGCACTCACCCAAAAGGGACCATGTACGAAATACATTAACCTCAAAAGAGAGGAAAGATGCTTGTTACCCAATTTATCTTAATTTAGCTTAAAGCTCATTTCCATCTGAAGTCCCTGAGCAAGTGTTTCTGTTTTTTGCAGCGGCGCCCCACATTAGCATTGCTATGACAGTTTTCCACAAATTAGAAATTGCAATATATCGCCTTGCTTGCAGTATCGTAATAAGTATCGTATCGGCAGATTCTTGCCAATACACAGCCCTACTATACAGTACATTCTGTAGCTCGCTAGTCGCTAGTGTGACTCCTTCTCCGCCCTGAGTGATAACCGAGTACGGTCAGTTCCATAGAACTATACATGGGTCAGTTCTTAGCCCAAAGCCTGCTTTATGCTGACTCAGTCGAGATTATATAACATTTTTATGTTGTGGCCATCCAATGAAGAATAAGAGCTGACTTACAGTCAACATGTCAATCATTACATTTTTTCCCCCAAACCCGAATAATAACCAGCAACTTTGGATAGAATAAATACTGTATGTGTTTACATGGCTTTATTGGTGCTTTCCAGAAAAACATATTAGGATTCGAGTAAACCCCTACAATATTGTGTATGTGTGTGTGTGTGTGCGTGTGCGCGCACGTGTCTGTGCGTGTGTGTGTGTGTGTACAGTAAGTGTACAGTACTTCTTGTTGGTAGCTCATCTGTCTGAAGCTAGTCTGTTCAATTCTATAGTGTACAGTATTCGGTTTGCAGCATCACCCTGCAGTAAAATCCAAATCACACACTATTTTCCTTTATCTGGACCTTGGTGCCGTGCTGAAGCATCACACACTGGTTTAGCCTCACTCTTTTCTACGACACAAATATAATAAGCACCATCACAAAGCCCAGAGTTTGAGGAAGGTAAAAAATGTCTAGAAAACAAGAAATCCCCCACCCCAGGTCTTCTACTTTCCCAAGCGCTTTCCAAGTAGACAGTCACCCAGGACCTTAAATCTCTGTCCCTAATTACAGAGCAGCTCTAATTACAGAACTTGGGGAGAGACAGAGAGGAGGGGAAGACTCACATCTAGCCATTGTAAATTTAGATGGCTACCAACTGATGATACCTGTTTTTTGAGCACTGAGAGGTACAAATAATCCCGTCAGAGAGAACAATGGCTACACACCTGCCCCCTGCAAGCCTCTGTCCAATTACATCCAGAGAAACGTTCAATATGCCCTCCTGCTTCCTGACGACCTCTTAGTGTACTGAGCTTCTAGGCTGCAGTTATACACTCTAGAAAAAAGTACTGATTCAGATGTAGATTTGCATATAACTTGGTAAGATTAGTATAGATATATTTTAAAAATATTATGTAAAGCTAAGAAATAACAAAAGGCAGAAAAGACTGAATATGTGCAGTATAATTATAATATTTTTGTAATCTGACATGTACAGTATAATAAACTATGTAATATACTCTACTTGTATGTATATTGATATTGGATTACGATACTGTGAAACATATTTATTATCAAAATAAGTGCATTTTATTTTTATAAATTGAGTAATTTGCATATGGGTGAACATTGCTTGTGTTATTGAGCTGACCCCAAGGGTCAAAGGTTAAGCTCTCTTCCAGTTGAGTTGTCAGCACAGCAGGGCCTTTGTGTCTGGGAGGCTGGCAGAGATGGAGCTGTGTGTGCACGTGTGAGAGGGTGTGTGTAGAGAGAGAGAGAAAATGTTTGTGTGTGTGTGTGTGTGTGTGCGTGTGTGTGTGTGTGTGAGGTGGTTTTTGAGGAGTGCATGTTAGTGTGTTGTTGTATATTTCTGTGTGTTAGTGTAACTTTGTGGGTTTTTGTGAGATAAAATGTGTGTGCGTGTGTGTGTGTGTGTGTGTGTGTGTGTGTGTGAGGACCAGGGGTGACTCAGGCTAAATGTGTCATTTGTAATGATCCCCAGGCTAGCGTGTCAGCCTCTGCCCAGTCAAGTGTTCCTCAGATCTCAACCCCCCTACCCCCAAACACACACTCCCACCCACACCCTGAGCTGCCTTCTTGCCCCTCTCTCTCTCTCTCTCTCTCTCTCTCTCTCTCTCTCTCTCTCTCTCTCTCTCGCTCTCCCTTATATTCATATCCATTGTCATTTGAGTGCAACAAATCTTTATTTATGTCAATTAGCTTTTGGTGTATTTGACAATTTATTTGATCCTAGTCAAAATAATGACATTTTCGTGACGTGTTGTACTGTACACATACAGTAGCAGCACATATAACTCATGTGTTATGGTGGCAGGCTGTGGTGTTGAAGTGTACTACTGGATGATCTAGAATGCAATTTGTCACAAAGCAAAACTCAATTCACCAGTCATTACAGACTTTGAAAAGTGGGCAGAGCTCCCGGGGTCTGGAACCGGGCAACTTTGGTACCCCTTTAGTATGTACTTAACCTAAAGTAGAACCTAAGTAGAACCATTTTCAACCCCCCAAACCTTTAAGTGCATGGCACATTAAAGGCAGAGTTATTTCTTTTCGGGAATGTTTCGAGTAAGTTTCAAGAACTTACTCAGGCTAACTAACTCAAAGCAACCTCTTTGCACGCCGCCTCACACATCAAAATGCACTCTGAAGCACAGCGTAGTACAATGGCTTTGTTGTTGTGAGCGGTGTTCGCCCCGTTCTTTGTGTTCATGTTTACAGATCAGTGCTGTGTAGAAGTACCAACATTTTGTTTTGCATGCAGAGAGAATGATAAGATAGCAAAATGAGAGGAGATATTTGGTGATTTTGACAAAAATATGTATTAGTTTACAATTAGCTTGCAATCGCTGACTATACTTAATGCACATGCAGATGTATGCGCCTATATGCACCATAGGTAATTTCACCAGGATGGGGACACTTATTTCAGAGCTTATATCACCTAGTGAATGCACCTTTCAAAACATTTTTAACCTTTCATAAGTGCGTTAATCCATGATTGCATATTAGCTAGCTAATTGACCAGCTCATCTAAAAATGAATAACAACAAGCAGGCTAGTGAGTTGATGTGATTTATAGTTGGTCTCATGGTAAGACTACAATGTATCAAAAGCCTTGACGATGATGACAAATCCATGTTGAATTCAGGCCCTTTCTGTTACAGTAATACGTATTTACTGTCCTGTGTTTTTTCTGCTCTCTTGAAGGGCCATTCAGATTAAACGCGCAAACGAGGGTGCAGATCCTTAAATTCCATTCATGTGTATTGGTGTCGCAGCGGAACTTACTGTGCGGACAGACATGGAGGTATTCCGACGCGTAGGTGTGCAGAGCAGCACACAAGAGTTAAAACACGGTGAACCTTGGCACGCTGCTCAAGTGGCAACACAAGCAACACGAGGTGGGGAAGGGGCAGGATAACAAGTTAAAAACACCCCGAATACCTCGAAAAATAACGTCCTGTTTCTATACAAAATATAGGAAGGACCATACTGTTATAGGCTAGATACGAAATATAGTTTTACCTGTTGGAGCTGGAGCTGCATTTTTATTCTCTCAGCTCAAGATGTCCAGTAGCAAATTATCCGTTATCAAATTTGCTAATTTTCTTTAAAAATCTCGTAGAAAAACAAAACGCTAGCTAAACATATAAAACGCTGCCCCTTCTGCGTGATCCTAGGCAACACAAAGGTTTTGAAATAACATTTTGCATTCTACCTTGCTGAGAGCGCAACTTTATGCATATTTAGTCGGTCCATTAACTTTGATGAGAATTCTTGCATTGCTATGCAGTTCTACGCAAATGGCTGTTTGGCTCCGACTCGTATGTGAAAACTTTACAATATTATTATTACTTTAATAGTGGTGAAAGCAGAGACCGTTTGGTAGTGAATGTGGAAAACCTGGACATTTTAGTGTGTATGACCCGGGACACCAGTTTAAAACCAGGACAATCCCGGGCAAACTGGGACATCTGGTCATCCTAGCCTAATAGCATCCTAGTATAATATTGAAAGTGACTAGGCAATCAGCCTGTCCAAACACATACACACACTACATTGCAAACACATACTCTTTCTCATCCACTGCACATGAACTGTTTCTGTCTCACCCACACAAGACTTGCAGTCAAACAAGTATACAAACAGAAATGTTTAACTATCAGCATCGATGTTTATGTCTCTGTTTCCCATCATCAGTGAAACACAATCCCATAAAGACAATCTCTCCATGCAGCCCCCAGGACATAGTGGGAGATAGAGGCTTACATTGGTTCTTTACATATTTGTAATTGATTGTTTTATTTAGAATATCTTTTTACAACTGATGTGAATTGCCCCATTTTCATAGATGTAATTGTTTAAATGATATTATTAGTTTTGACTACCAATTTTAATTGAATTAAGAATACAATCTATATGTTAGTTACTGTAATTAAACAAATGAAACATTTTCAATAGTTAATTAACCTACCTATATCTACCATAAGTTACCTCTCAAGTTACATGCATTTTGTATAAGATGCACCATCATTTGTTTCAATGTCATGTTATCAATTCTTTTGATTGCTCTGAGGTTTTATTTACATTGTAGTTAGTGAGTATCTTACTTCAAAATAAGAGTGTGCATATAATCCGTCTCGCTGTGGTTGGATGAGCCTTCATTTGCTACCCCCCACTTCCTTCAGACCTGTCACCCATGGCCCATATAGGACTCATGCAGTTCAGCATTTATTGACTACGCTGTTTGAAGTGAGCGCAGCTCGGCTGTCATTTCCTGCTCCGTGTGCTTGCCGCTCACGATGTGTGTAATTAAGGGCGTCTCATGCACTCATGCACCCACACACAGTGTGCCTGCCTCATTGACAAAGCTGTGCTTTACTGCCTGTTCAGTCAGACATACAGCTCACGTCTCCTCACAGGTAGAAAGTGCATCGGCACACGTCTCTTCATAAGAACTGTAGCTGCAAAGTGTTTATTCTTTCATTTATTCTTGTATGTATCTGCATGTGTGTGTGTGTGTGTGTGTGTGTGAGAGAGAGAGAGTGTGCCCATTTGTATTTGTGTGCATGTGCATTTTATGGGTGCCCAAGTTTGAAGCATCTGGGCAGTGCAGGTCCCAGTGAAGCCAGATGTGTTCTGCTGTGGGTTCCCTCCCCCTGCCTGTTCATTTCTGACATCTCTGGTAGCCAAAAATTACATTGTCTGCTACGGGGGAAGAGAGACTGCTTAACTCCTTAGCATGTCTCACTCCTCCATGCTCCAGCTATGAATAATGTAATCCATGTGGATTGCATCCAATGGCTTCTCTTGCACATTAATTTCATAGCTCTATGAATTTACTGCCAAGGCCTCGGGCTCAAGGCACCTTTTAAAACAAAGGTCAAAGTAAAAAACTTAAGAAGGCCTTGGCTGTGTGTCACAGCTGGAAACAAGGGCCTGGGAGGGTTTTTTTACTTGTTAATGGGCCCGTTGTGAGGTTGGTAATATGCATTGTGGGAGTATATTCTATTGAGGGAGAATTTAAAGACTATGGGAGATGTCAAGGGGCATTGCTCTCATGGTTGGATCCAATATATCAGTCACACAGGAAACATACAGTAGTTAATGTAAGTGGAAGGAAGTATTTTAAGGGAATAGAAAATATGAATTAATGCCTGTGCCTTTCCATTTCATCTTGTCGGTGCACACACACGTGTACATTTCCAGCGTATTGTAATAGCTTATTGTTTGTATCGTGCACAGGCCTATGTGTGTTAAAGTGTGGCTGACAGTGTGATAGCTTTTCATGCTGAGGCTGGCCAAGACTCATTTTTCTCCCCTGCCCATTTGCACTCTAAGGCAGAGTGATGTTAATACATATTGGGCCTTATTTCTCGGGCATCAGTCCAGTGCTCCAGCCCTCTGGGACTTAATATATGACTGAGGTAAATAACAGTGTCTATTTTACAATGCCGGTTGTGCACAGATGAGAGACTTTGAGACTTGTGTTTTCACTTAAAGGTTTTGTTATTTTGTGTGGTTATTGTTATGTTCCTATTAATGAGAAATTAGCTGGCTCCTCATTGAAAGGATAGTCCATGGACCGAGCAGAGAAACTTCACTCAAATATTGCTGCTTAGAAATATGTTTGGCCCCAGATTATTTCAGTGAAGCTACAGCAGAATTGGCTACCATCAGACTGGATAGGGATCTGTACTTACAAGTGAATAGACAGTGTTACTGTGGGTCCAGGTAGAGAATACCGGCTCAGTCAATTTGGATAAATAAAAGTAATATAATGATTTAATTACTATCTTATGACTATATTATCATTATATAGTTACTAATCTTATTATTATATAATAATTATATAATTACTAGATTACTATGATATAATAATGATATAACTACTAGTTCATTATCATATAATAACTATATTTATTACCCTGGTGCTAGTGTGCATAAACAGGTCCAAAGCCCCTAAAAAAAACAGCATGTGGTTATACTGCATATATAGTGTCAAACATGGGTGTTTCAGCTGTTGCCTGTCTAGTCCTTTAGTCTGAAATACCAAGTGCAGGCTTCATGTGCTCATATGGAACATTGCTTTGCTCTATTTTGACCCTATACTATTCAATATTTTCATTTTAGGGCATGGCAGGGTCATGGTGTGATTTAATTGTTTTATTAACCATATTCCAGACAAATCTTTTTCGCACACATACGTCATATATTACTTTATTTGAATCCAATAATAATAAGCAAGATCCATGGTCATGACTGAAATCTAGCACATTTTATAGAAACACAGAGCAGTCAGAGGGTCACATTGTATAGGCTTCTGTCTCATGTGGACTCAAGTAAGGGCAAAGCTCTCTCTGCATTGTGGCATTTATGTTGTTCAGAGCCCTGATGTATCCTGGACAAGTTGTGCTTGCAAAACTAAATATTAATCCATGCACAGACTTTGTTCCCAGCTGCACAGACTGTGTGTGTGTGTGTGTGTGTGTGTGTGCGTGTGAGCGTGCGTCTGCAGGTTTTGGATCAGACCCAGCTCCAGTCTCATTATCTCCTGTGTCTTTGTATGTGCTGATTTATTTCGGCGCTGGGTGCCCCGTCTTTGTCAGGTCCTGTGTGAACGCAGAACCCTTTGACCACCTTTGACAGTGTGAATATTTTAGCTCCTTTTAATATGCAGCCTGAACTTTTTATGTAAAGATGAGGAGGGAAGAAGTGGGGTGGAGGAGGGGGGTGGGTGGGTGTGTGTGTGGGGGGGGGGTTTTGGGGGTCGGACGGCTGGCGAGAATTAAACGCTCCAGGAATTGGAAGTCAATCTAATCTGGCTGTTTGACAAAGAAATGTGATTTGCTTGTTAACTTGCTGTAAGAGTGTATAATTGGATAATTATTTAAAAACAGAACAACAAATGTGCACATTGTGTGTTTTCAATACCTGTGCAATAGGCACTCATCTCGTATTGGTCAGCATTCCCACTGATGGTAAACTCAGTTTTACTGTTTTTCTTATTTTCTTTTATTTATTATTATTATGATTTTATTTTTGTGATGAATTCTTCAGGTGGAACGTGGCGGCCTGTTGACTGCACATTCTCTTCTCTTGGCAGAATAACATAAGCGCTATCCTGCTGTCGTTCAGTACTAAACACTAAGCAGACTCATGTTACCCTGAATAAAAACATATTTCCATGGGAGCAGAAATATGCAAAGTTAGAAATTTACTTGCTTATGCAAAGGGGCCGGAAATAATGTGGTAAAGTGATTATCTTGTTCACGACTGATTAGATTGCCTTGTTGATGTCAGCGTCATGGCTAACGCTCTATAGAAACTTTTACATAGAGCGCTGTCTGTTTAGCCATTAGGATGTACTATATGCTGAAGGAGATTACAAACCTACACTTGTTCAAAGATAGTTTTAGTGGAACAGCAGATCTTTTATGAATGATATTTATTCACATAAGCATCATATGCTATAATTGCAAGTTTACATTTCACAGTCATCACTGAGCTAAATAAAATCCCATAAACGCTCTCTATGTAAATCTTTAGGGCTTTGACCCTGATGCCATTCTGGTAGGCATCAAAGTACAGCGATGGGTTTGCTTTGATTTCTGGGAAGGAAGCTGTGATGTGTTGCGCTGGCCGGCTTAGCGTCTGTTTGGGGCTCATCTCTGTTATTATGCCCAGATTGTTTGCTCAGCCTTGCTAACATATGTTTCACAACTTGGGACGTTTATGTTTTAATCTGCTGGCCTGTTTAAGATGTGGACACAGTCCATGTTTGGATTTATTAATCCAGCTGGTGTTTTCTGATGATGAGAATGTCCCCTCCCCCTCACTGCCTCCCACCCTTCCTTCTATTCATTCCTTCTCCCCCTTCTTGCTTCTCTTGTGTTCTGGCACTTACGTGTCACATAACAACGACTGCTTGTATTCAGCATTTTAATGTTATTTCATACAAAATGCACAGATATGAACAATCTGCACGCTGTAATGCGTTGGGAGCAATATATGGAGGTTTAGATTACAAACACCGAGCAGCCAGGGACAGCTCAGTGACGACATGTTGTGCGTTTGTTTTACACTGAAAGGGTACTTTGGCCCACTTTAACAGTGAACATGCAAACATGAACTGGAGTAGAGTGTTTGACAGACACGCACACACACATGCACGCACGTGCACACACACACGCACGCACACGCACACTCACGCACACACACATGCACGCACGCGCACACACACACGCACGCACACGCACACTCATGCACACACACATGCACGCACGTGCGCACACGAGCACGCACACAGCAGATGAAAGGGGGATGACAGCTAACAAAGCACAGGTGACAAATAGACATACATAGACAGACAGACAGACAGACAGACATACCAAGAGGGTGAAACGAGGGAAAAGAGTATTCCGTGTACAGCCAGACAGTCATCACTGAGTTAAACGACTTTGTTTATGTTTGACAACAACTACAGTGCAGGGCGTGAGCTCTGTGGGAGGAGGAGGAGTAGAGAACAGGGCCAGGTATGAGAGAGACATGCGTTCTCTCACTTTCAAGCACAATCAGTTGTAATGCCATGGTATACACTGCAATAACCAGTTCACGTCCAGTTCACGTGGAGGAGTGCTACTGGGAGACAGGTGGTCAGGTTGGGCAAGGTGTTAGTGTTGAGTGCAGGCTAGTGTGTCATGTGACCCCAGTTAGATGGCAGCGGTCCTCTGGCCCCCACTGATCACAACGGGGGCTTCATTATGTCTGCATCATAAGTACAAATGGTGATGGGAGCACAGGGCTGCAGTGGTGCTACGGAGAGGACTGGTGGGGGCAGATTTGTCCCAATTTGTCCCCGGCTGTCTGTCTACTCAGGCATGGGGTTTGGGGGCGGGGGTGGGGGTGGGGGGGGGCAGTCTGTCATCTGTGTTATGATTTGCATGGGTGTCAGTCTCTGCGGCAGCAGTACAAGTGTCTGGCTGAGCTGCTCAATGGGCTATTCATATCCCAGCATCCTCAGCTCAGCTTGTCTCCGCCACTCGGCCTCAGGCCAAACGTAAAGCCCCGCCCACCCTGAAGGGTTAGCCTCAGTTACTTATACATTCCTGTGCATCGTGAAGCCCCTCATGCAAACTAGTCACATTTAGTTCTGTCAGTTTACGGGTGAAGTCTGGGATGGTTCAGCATCAAAGTCGAGGAACACTTGGACCCAATTTGCTGCTTCCCCCAACAGGCGATGATCTCAACTACTGGGATTTTCATGTATGTCTTTGTCCACCCAGAGGGACAAGTAAGCTCTGGCCTCCACATTCACTGGCGTACAGCGCATGAAGAAACAACACCGCATGCTTTTTTCTCTTGTTGTGGATGAGCAGTCCAAGCTTTGGTTACGGCCCCTTTGTGTGGGCCAGGTCGTGCTGCCCTAGCCGTCAGGCTGGAGGAAACGTTACTTGCTATCTGCTATCGCTGCTGGCTATGTGCCTTGCCCAGCTCTGTCAGCGCCACACATTCCCATCTGAAGAATGCAAACACACTTTGAGCCCTGGCTGTACTGTGAACACACAAACATGGGAATGCTAAATGCACTGCCCCAAAGGCAGGGGTGCCCACCTGGTGTGCCTTAGTGAGCTGACATCGACCATGTGTGTGGCTGAACAGGAGTGGTTGCATGGAGGTGGTCTTGTGCCCTATAAAACATGATCGGTGACTAGCGGCTGGGCCAGACTAGCAACATGAAACTGAAGCGTTACACATGGAGAAGTGGAGGCCCTTCCCAGTGAAACAGTGATGGCAGATATTATGCAAACAGCTATACCAGTTGTCTAGTACAGTAAATAACAGCTACAGATATACAGCATGTCTTCACAATCATATTGTTTCACTTGTGTGTTGGCACAGCACTGTACAGTAAATATGTGAAGGGACATCGTTTACTTTATATTCAAACCATTTATTTTCCAATGGAGACGAGGCAGATTCATGAGTTCAGTACTATGCTTACCTGAATACTTTTTGGCCATTTTATTTGGCTATTACAAGTAAAAAGACTGTTGTTTGCTGATGTTTCTTAGAAACCCAATTCACAATGCTTACATAATATCACACGTAACATGGCATCAGGTATTCCTCAGTTTGTGTTTGGAATTACATTTTGGCTGACACTAGCATTAAATACTTGTTGTTGTTTGCATTGAAACTCTAAAGGGATGTTGTGTCTTCACATCTCATTTCAAAATGTTTGTCATGAAGAAGTGTGCAAAACTCCTATTGTTTTGCAGGACTTAACTGAATGGATAGTTTGTAATGGGCAATTTGAAGAGCAGTGAGATGGAGATGGGAGCTAGACAGTCCAGGCAGCAGGTTATACTATATTTTTATCTAGACATTAATTAAAATATATTGTGGCATTTCAATTGCAATTTGCTTCCATAATATGGCATTTCTTCTATCTTTATTGAAGCGCAAAGTTATCTCATAAACTTGTTGTTATACAAAAAATAACTGCATTCACTTTCTCCTCCATTTATGTCACAGAACGCTATCACGCCCCTCGCCTCCCAAGTTTCTTATTGTTCCATTAAGAAGAAAGTAATTCTTATATAGTATATATAATAAGTCTTATTATTCATGTAATTTTATGAGTTTTAACATACTTTTTTTTAAGTAATACAGTTGATAGCCATTCATATTTCTGAGTGAATTATGGGCTGGTACTATGCAGTTTTGGTATTATGCATTTGTTAGTTAGGACGTAAAAGGTCTTAAAAGTGTTAATTAAAAATAAATAGTGTATTTTACGTAGTGTATGGCCTGTATGTGCAAAAGCACAATTGGAAACAGATACAGAGTTCTACAGTATACATGCGTCAGCATACAGCTACAAATATACTATGCATGGCGGGGGTGGAGCCATGTCTATGAAGCTCTTAGAAGGCTGGCCCTAGATCATAATTCCTTTTCCACACTGATAGAGGTCATATGCAAATCCATGCTTCACGATGAGCACTCTGCGTATGAATTATGGAGCATGAAGGCAGCCAGTTAAGACAGCCCCACGGCAGGGCTGACAGCACTGTCAATTTTCATATTTCATGGGTTACTGTGGTTGTGTTGAGCGCTTGGTTATATCTCCACCTGACTAGTCAGGGAGAGCTCTTCTGATTGGATGGCATGTGTCTATTCTCTCACAGGAAAGAGAGTGGATGCAATGACTGCAGATGACTGTTTGTTTATTATCTACAAATATCCGTGTATTAAGGCCATGTTCTATTCTTACCCACTCACTGGAAAATGTACCTCCAGGAAAAAATGGACAAATACACAATATGTCTATTATAAATAGTTATATTTTGAATATAACTAGAATGACCCTTTCATCACACAGGCTTGCATGGATGGGAACAGGACATGAAGGGGTCAAAGAAAGTGACTGTTGTTTTGGATGGAGGCAGAACACAGTTGCAAGTAAAAGCACCGCACACCATGAAAGCAGCAATATAATGAATTCCTTTAACAGAAAAAGCAGACCTTCTCTTCGTCTACAAACACAGTCCACTTCTTTCTGTGGTAATAATTCCCTCTTTACTGCTAGTGCATGCTGGTGCTAACTGCACTGTCTGGCTAACCTTTGACGGATGATGCAGGCCTGAGTCACTCCCTTCCCCCCAGGTGGCTAAAGCTCTGTGTCACTTACTGGAATACACGGTGCCTGAAAACAATGAAAGCTTCACACACACACACGCACGCACACACACACACACACACACACGTATATTACAGGCTCTATCAAATGGCTCAAAGTGTAGCTTTCCTTTCTGCCCCCAAACTTAAAATAACTTCATATAGGCACCAGGTGCGTTTTAAAAACTGAATGACAGGTATTACAATAACACATGAACAGTCATAGCCGGTATGTCGTTGAGTTGACCAATGGGAAGAAGCTTGTATACACATCAGAAATTATGTCATGTGCGCTGCACTGCAAAAATACCCCACTAATGAAGTCGTTCAACCATGTAACTGACGTTTTCTCACACATATTATTACTTGTTGAAAATGGTAAACAGAGTGCTTTAGACCTTGGTATTAGAACCTGGAATTAAATTGATTTGCCACATTAAGAGCATTATTTTTATTCTAAAACAGTTTTTATTAGTATTTTGTGTTAGTATTTTTCCTGCATTAAAGTTTTGGACCCTTTTTATGACTAGTAACAAAACCGTAAATGATCAATTAACATTAAATTACAAAAATATTACAATAAATACATTTTTTCCAGGCTGTAACATTGTTTGCAGTGTAAATAAATACAAAATCTTTCCACATGCTACTGTGGCTACACACCACAGTTTATGTCATGTAAATACTTTAATCCGAGCGTGAGTCCAGGGGCTAGCAGCAAGCACCAATTATTTGTGGCTGTCTGCATTGTACAAATACAGTTCCTTAACTCAGCGCATGCTAATGCTAACTGAAGACAAAAGCAGGGTACCAACATGCCTCATGGCGGTCCACTCACAAAGACATGCATTGTGCTCTCGTGTGGAGCGCACAGACTTAGGCCATTTCCTCATATTGACGGTCTTGGCAAGTGTAATATTTATAGAAATGTTATGGTTTGACAACCCTCAATTAAACTTGTCATAACAGAGCCCATCCAAAACAGAGACAGGAAGGAGGGGATGCTGGGAATGATGTCAGCCTTGCGGGGATGAACGGAGCACGGCGGCTCGTAAACAGCTGTTTGCGAGCCATCGTTGGCGAGGAAACGGTGCCACGTGTCTAAGATGTTGGAAGTCAAATCCGATTGGCTTCATTTTGCCAAGTGCTTATGGAATCTGACCTGGGTAGCTGCTTCTGACACGTTTCAAGACAGTTACACAACACAGGACTAACACACTAGTTATGTTATGTAACATGACATCATATTTACGATGCACAGACACAACGGCATGTATTGTATGGCATATGCCCCAGCCTTATAGCATTAAGGCTTGAATATCTGATCATATTTCCTGTCCTCTTCTAATATAAACAAAGATTTGTGGACATGTTTTCTAGCTGGTACATAGCAGGTAACCGGCGATCGGAACAAACATTTTTTATGATCTGACATTTGCGTTTAGCTATCAATCTGCCCGTTCTGATGCTTTGAAGTTGAGCTGCTTTTGAAACAAAACAGAGCTCATTGAAAAAGAAGCAAGAATGTAGGGGAGTGGAGTCCCTGTCTGAATTATTACAGGGATGTAAGTATGTAACCTTAGTGTGAGAGAGTGCCTTTGGAGCCTGTGTAAGTGGATCTAGTCAGAGGTGAAAAGAGAACAAGTCTGACCACGTGCACTGTGCGACATGGAGGTCAGTCTGTGTGTTTGGCTTTCTGAGCGTGGCCCATGTGCTTGCTTATGATGGGGGGGGGGGCGTGCTGCTGTCATAAATTACTACCCTCGCTTGGTTACTGGAGCCTGTGGGTGTGTATGTTATGTGTATGTATATGTATATGCTTTTACATGTCTTTGTGTAAGACTATCTGTATGTGTGTGTGTCTACTGAATGAATGTGTGTGAGATGTGGTCCATATATGTTTCCTCTGTGATCCTGCTGACTTCCCTCTGCCCAGACTACCTGTGGCTCTCTTCCCAGCCCCAGACCCCCCAGTCAACTCCAACACTGTCTGATTCACAGATATGATTCAACATGGAAATGACGGGGCCCCTTAATGGCCATTTTCACGGCCCTGGCATGGCGATAATTGAAAATGTCAGTGAAAGTGCTTAGGAGAAATTCCAGCCGGATTATCACCCCAGTAACATGCACAAGACAGCGAGCTTGCTAAGGAAGGGGAAACAGACAAAAGAACTTGTCTCCATATCATAAAAACAGCACTGTTCCTCCTCTCTCCTTCTAATGAAAGCGCTGCTATGCCAATACGCAGGGAGGAGTTTGAGAGTAACATCTTGTTTTTTTTGTCGAGGCAGAACAAGATTGGGGGATGGGGGGGCAGTTGATGGGAGGGATCGTCAGGTCTGTCCCCCTTCTCTCTCTCTCTATTCTCTCTCTCTCTCTCGCTCTCTCTCTCTCTCTCTCTTTTGGAAAAGCCAGTGTTGTCGGTGCATCATATAAAAGAAGATATACAAGCGATTCACATGCAAATGGGGCGGGTGATTTAGAAAAGGGTGGGGGGGGGGGGGGGGGGGGTGTAAAATTAAAAACAGCGGAGGGGGCGGCGCTGGGGGGAATGTCACATTAAGTGTTGGCGAGGGGAGGCGTGAGTTAGCGGCTCACTGAAACAGAGAGACATTTGTGTAATCTGCCTTTATGTATCACCACTTCTGAATAATAACATGATGGAAAAAAAGGGGAGCGAGAGGGAGACTTACCTCATCTGCCTGGTGGAGCCAAGGCATAAATAAAGAGACGAACAATGGAATTACTATTAGGCCAGACTCTTCGCCCAAGCCACGGCAGCAGCCTTCTATGGAGCCACTGGCAAGAAGATTAATGTTTTGTTAAATATCAGTGTGGGAGCGTGTGATGAGGAAGGAGGTGTGTTGGGTGGGGGAGGGGGTGCTTGAGGCTCCTCAACTTCGTCAGCCCGGGTGATTCTGGTAATTATGGTGTTGCTACAGAGGCACAAACACACACACACTCCTTTCTCTCGCTTTTGGCCGCGCGTTGTTATGGTATCGCATGCATTTATTTGTCTAGAGGATTATGGGTAATGTTCCGTGGCATCTGACTGGACATGTGTGGTTTCCCGCTCTCCCCCAGACTCACAGACCCTCCAGTGTAAGCCTCCATGTCGCTGGTGGAAAAATGTCCTGGCCATGCACATTACTCTACCACAGGGGTGCTCGGACCATCTCACCAGCAATGAACTATTACTCTGATGGCATAATAAAACAACATAATAACATACAGTTTAAACGGCATTGATAGACAGATTGGATTTCCAAGAATCCAGATAAGGCAAAAATGGCAGATATGGTGAAGCTATATTTGAGATTTTAGCTATCACAAGGGCTAATGCAATTATTGTCCTATTCCTAAAATATGCTCAGCTTCATGTCCTCGTTACTATTGTAAGTAGTAACTGTTTCTGTGACGTATAATGAGTCACATTTGGCCATTTGATGACTTTCTCCTGTACTTGACACATGCACACACACACACACACACACACACACACACACACACACACACACGTGCGCGCACACACAAAGGATTGGCTTTCTCTCCCAAGAAAATAAGTCTATTCATTTTTAAAAACCATTCTTCACTAGCAGGTGTGTACGTGTGTGTGTGTATATTCCTGGTTCTACCCTTAGGCTTGTCTGTACGACCAACTCAGCATGTGGTCCACACACACACACTCACACACACTCCCATAAACCTAGCATTATTAACTCCCACCTACCTTTTCATATGCAGTGTGTATGGAAGCTTCATGGGGTCAGAGGTCAACCTGGTTGCCAGCGTGGCAGGGAGACGTGGTTGCTAAGGGGACAGGCGTGATGGGGGGTGGAGCTAGGTGACAGGGTGATGGCATGAGGTGACAGAGAGCTAAGCATGTCTGTCCATCTCTCACCTTGCTGCCTGTCTGTCTGTCTCTTTGCCTGTGTCTGTCTGTCTGTCTGTCTGTCTGTCTGTCTGTCTGTCTGTCTGTCTGTCTCTTTGCCTGTGTCTGTCTGTCTGTCTGTCTGTCTGTCTGTCTCTTTGCCTGTGTCTGTCTGTCTGTAGGTCTGCCTGCCTTTCTGCCTGCCTGCCTGTCTGTCTGTCTGTCTGTATGTCTGTCTGTAGGTCTGCCTGTCTGTCTGCCTGTCCCTCCAGACCTTCATCTTACTCCCTCACTCTGACACTAGTGCTGTCCTGTGTTATGTCAGGTCAGCTGTGTGTGTGTGTGTGTGTGTGTGTGTGTGTGGACCACAAGAGAGTGTGAGAGAGTGCACGTGTGGTTGAATCCCAGCGGTTCACTCTTTCCTTCCTGTTTGCTATCCAGGCATTGAGTCAGGCTCACTGGCTCCTCCAGGCCAGGAAACATGAGACCCCCTCCCTTCCCCCAGCACACACACACACACACACAGGCTGGCTGCTGAGTCAGTGTGTGAGGTTGCCGCTGTGTGTGTGTGTGTGTGTGTGCATGTGCACGTGAGCATTCATGTGTCTACTGTGTCAACTTTGTATTTGTGTCCACACTGGATGTGTGTATCTACGTTTTCTTGTGTGTACATTGTGTGTCTACACTTTGTTGTGTGTCTATGTCAGTGCGTTGTCAATTCATTGTGTATTTGTTTCTGTGTGTGTTGTGTTGACAGTATTGTGTGATTCACGTAACATTTCTGCATATGCAGTTATGCATTATACAGCCCCGTGTGTGCGTGCGCGCGTGTGTGCGTGCGTGTGTGTGTGCGTGCGTGTGTGTGTGTGCATGTGAACCTGCCTCCTGACCAGGGAGTGCATTAGCTATAATTTAGTGTACAGTTGTTGCATCTGCAGATGAGATCAGTGGTCATATTTACACATGAGAATGGCGCAATGGGTTCTCAGAATAGGCCACTATTATTATGCCGTAGTATTCGATTAGGCATTAACAACAATCTCAGATCAAACTGTTCCAAACAAAACAAGCAGAGAGAAAATCATGGAAGTGCCTTTTTGTTTGTTTAGTTGTTACACATGGACAGATAGTCGTGAAATCTGGTGGAAAGGTCATCCACGTGTGTGGGAGACATTGGCGTGACCACGATAGCTCTAAATCAACATATACTGTAGTGATGTAGCTCTTAGGCTCTCAGTCATCTTTGGAAACATTTCTATGTTTGACTGGTTGTCTGGTTGTGTGCTGTTTAGATAGGGCTGAGATGTGACTGGTTATGTGGTGTGTTGCGTGTGTATCAGCAGAGCATAATGATGATATGCTCACAGTTGTGATTGACCGGTCATTTGTGAGCCTTGTCGGCGACACAGTGACCAGATATGGATGTGTTCCACACATATTGTGTCACAGTCCTCTCGTAAACATACCGACTGGCACACACACACACACACACACACGGTGTCTCCTGGCCTAGGAGGTGAGAGGGGAGACAATAGTAGCTGTCATTGGCCAGGTTAATAAGTATTTGTTGCCGGTTGCAGTCCGGTGAGCTTTATCATCTAATACACTATCTGTGACTCCGCCCACATGCCTGCCCATCTCTGCTTGTATAAGCCAATGAATGACTCGTCATGCTCGAAACTGGGGCCAAGCTGTGTGTGTGTGTGTGTGTGTGATTGTCTGTGAATATGCAGACATACATCTACTTCCTGCCTGCTTGCCACCCACTTCCACCTCTCAGCCTCCACCGGACCTTAATTCTTCGCTTGAGTGTGTGAGAGTAAGTGTGTGTTGTAATTAAAAGTGTGTGGGTGGGTGACTGTGTGGGAGGCAATGAGAGAGAGACTGTGTGTGTGTGTAGTGGAGTGTGTGATTAGCTGACCGACGAGGCCATAGTTATTTGTAGCACCAAACAGTGTGCTGAATCATTAGCAAGCAGTTAAAATAACATTAACCAACCAGCAAATATATTAGAGAACATATACAGTATACTGACATAAAACATTGTACTTGAAACTAAACTATGAAGCAGGTCAAAATATAAAATTAAGTATGGTCTTTAATGGAGCCACTGGCTCAACCATTACGTTGAATGTTAAAAAAAAAAAAAAAAAATCATGATCACCAAAAATGCATTGTCTTAAAATATTGTAACATCACTGTTACCACAAACATGAGCACAAACAGATGTGGAATGTGATTTGTTTACTCGTAGGAGTCAATACTCAATAGTCCAGTCGATACTGGTCCAGGCAGGCACCTTGATCTCATTGGCTGTGGAAAAGTGATTCTGTACGATCTGGCAAACCTCAGGTGCTGGCGTGCCAGGGCCGCGCATAAAGCAGGCTACACACAGGGTATCTTTGTCAAGGGGTTGCCATGTTGTGATGCCGGTGGTACTGCTACTGTACTGTGTGTTGTTTGTTTACAGGAAGGTGTCACTCTGCTGCGTGTCTGTTGCTAAGGGCCAAGGGCCTGGCTACAGAGATAGGCCTCCTTCATCGCTAATGACTATTGAGAGTGACTCACCAGATGACAGCCTGCTGTGAGCACCTGGCTGGCACTGCTCCTCATGCTAGACGACTGCTTTATGGATGTCCTCCTGGCTGTATGTATACGGCTGTGTGCAGCGCTCACTCAAGAAGCCCTGAATCAGATTGGGTCACGTGATGTACCCTGTAATTGTCATGTTTAAGAGAGATGGAAAATTCCAGACTGGAGAGGTCATGCACTCTGGCCAGCAGACCCTTTTGTTTGCTCATAGCAAGACTGAAAAAGGTAACAGCCTGTGTTTACATAATTTTATAGCTTCTTTACGTAGGGCATGAAGCGGGAAAACAGTTCTCTGTGGCAAGTTAGTCATTGATTTATGTGTTGTTTGGACAAGTATGTAAGATCCATCCAGACAGGGGTTGCTGAGAGGGAGCTTGGAGATCAAATCAGATATAATGTGCTGACTTAGCGCTTGCTTATATAATCCACCTCTTAAGTAAGCAGCTCTAAACTAATACATTTTTCTTGATTCATGTTCACAGCGGAGCTGTTTTTTCTGTCTGTGGCAACTTTTAACAACAACAAGCAACAAGCCAACAACAGTCACGCTTGTTTTTAATTTCATAACAGCAAGCTACATTGTTATATCTTAAGGCCTTATTCCAGTAATCATACTTGTCAGAGTGCTGCTATAAAGGTGCGGGTGGGACACCTTACAATTACTTATGTGCATTTTGTTGAGACGTTTATAATTCCCACAACCTAATACAGGAGTATCGACTCAAATTACAGGCTTCCAGTTCCACGGTGAGAACTTATTTAATGTGGCACCTTCTCTTTCTTCGCTGGTGACAGTCTACTACAAAAACTAATTAGTGCTTTCAACTCGACGACCATTAGCTGAAACCCAATCCATGGCCTGCTGGAAAAAAATAATTATGACATTCCTCTTATAAATCATTGGTTATGTCCCCGGTCCTTTCAATGGAAATATGATTTCCCCACTACAAATTGTCTGACCTGTTTTATGTTCTGCAACACATAATTAAATCTGTGGTGTGCAAGAGGAAGTAATTTTGTTCAAAGGCTTTTGGCAACAGCGTGCTATGTCTTTCTGCTTGTTTAGAGAACTGCTACTGGCAAACCTGGTCATGTGAGCTGTGTAATGGCTTTGGAACTGGGGCAGCAACATGTGTGAATAACCTGCATTTGTCACTCAGAGACCCAGAGATATTAGAGTACATGCAGAAGCCCATACGGTTGTTGTCTGGGCCATAGGGCCAACCACACTGACCTGAACATATTAAAGAAAGGCTGCTGGCCACACAGGGCCATGTGTGACCTAATGAGTATAACCTTACTGAATTCAAAAATATACATGGATAAAATGTATTAGCTTACCTCAAATCTGTAAATATCTTATTATGTATAGTGTTCAACATACTCCAGTGTTAGTTTACCATTTACCTTTAGCCATTACAGAATATTGTTGTTATGATACAAGCATTCTCTAGTCAATACAACTGTTAACCTCTTGCATTTGTAACACCTTCACCCTGAGTATAGTGTTTGTTTGTCTTTGTGTGTCTGGGCTGTAAGCATGTCAACATGAGTTATATACTGCAGCATTGCATAACAGCGGATGCAGAGAGCTGTTTGTAGAGGATGCTTGGGTTTAACCTGTTTATTGTTGTGGTGGATGGGCTAATCTCCTTCATACATGTAATCCCCCGGCAGGTACATTAATTTATATCGGCTTGTGTATCTGAACCCCTCTAGGCACAGTGGTGTGTGCGTGTATGCTTCTTGTGTTCTGTGTGTGTGTGTGTGTGTGTGTGTGTGTGTGTGTGTGTGTGTGTGTGTGTGTGAGGACCATGCCAATGTCAGCCAGCCAAATACTTGTCTGTCTGAGTGCTTGCAGGGGTCGCAGGTCAAATCTGATGGTAATCTGCTAATCCAATTGGCCTCTTGTATTCACATGATTTGCAGTGCACACCCGCCCATACAGAGGCAGGGAAATGCCACACACATTTATTTTATTTGATAAAGGTTGATTATACATATTTTCAAAGAAATGGGTCAGACCGACCACAACCAACCATTTATGTCACACATCACAATAGTGGAAAAACATTTTCTTTTCTTGATTAGCAAAGTAATGTTTGCTGGATTTAGACCATTTAATCCATCATTTGCGTCGTTTGTTTGTGACGCGCTTGGCTTTTTGGCAAGCTGGTTAGTGAAAGTGACTCTGGAAGGGGGGATCCCACTGTATACCTGGCAGCATGTGTACCCCATTTAAAAACCCAGAGAGCAATATTCTGCTGCTATTATTGACAGCATATGACGAGATCGCCCAGGCGACCGTACAAGGGTGCCTGTGTGCTGTTTGAAGTTAGCAAGACTCCGATCAACGGTCAACTACAGAGGGTTTCTGTGCAGGCAAACCCCCCTTGACCCCACTTTAGCCCCTGAGTGGCATGCCTGTCGACACAATCACAGCTGTCCTCTGTCCCCGCTGACCATCTTACTGCGCTGGTGTGCTGTGCATTTTCCCATGCAAACATAACGATATCATCGCCTGTGTACTGTATGGTTTAATGCTCCTACTTAGACGAAACAAGAAAGAGCCTTTGTGGTTTTGTCAAGGACACGTTGGAGTGTGTAATCTGTGACCTTCCTTTACAGCATGATCTATTGAATCACTGTGCAAGTCTACCACACGTCTGTGTAAAGCAACACTATACACACTGTACATGAAAATAGGTTGTGGCTACATGTGTTTCCCATGCTAACATGAGATTACGAGCACATCATGACTGGGAGGCTGTGCAACGAGCCTGTGTCATACCTTGGTCTCTGGCACCAGAGCCCAGGCTTAGGAAGGGACTGGATCCCATTTCCCAGGCTGAATCAGGACCTCGGGGCACAGTGTGGAAAAAGTACTAATTGCAGGATATCAGTCCTGGGATGATTAGAGGAGGAATGTTGCTCTGTGATGCAAGCAGACCAAGGTGAGGCTAATGAAGGATGCATTTTTCTGAGTCTCCAGATAAGTGTGGATCCCACAGCGGCCGCCTGCAGCACCAGAACAGGAAAGGGGGTGGGGGATGCGGACGGACTGGCCTCCTTTTAAAGGGACAGACAAACACCATCTTCTTCTTCTTCTTCTTCTTCTTCTTCTTCAGTACAAGCGGCCCCACAGCGGAGGGAAACCTACTGTGGAAACAAATGGTTTTCTGGTTCCCAAAATAATGCATGACCTCTCAAGTTATCTGATGCAGGATAGAGATAGCATTACTGTATATTACTTGTTTAGTTGTATGAAGGACTATTTTACTATAGTCTGGTGCATAGCATTGCGGGTAGACTCAATAAATATAGTATATCTTGCTTGGTCAGCGTTATCAACTCCAGCGAACGATAACAGCCTGTCATTTTATCATGTGCTACCATAAGAAGGAAAATAGTGTTGGACCGCCATAGATTCAGCGTACACAGAAGCAAGCTACAAAGCAGTAACGTGTGCATGACAGGCCAACAGGTGGAGCAGCCCTTGTGGTGCCATGGAGATCCCTCTGTAACCACAAGCAACAAGTGGCTGTGCCTTTCTCTCCGCATGATCCAGCTGGCTTGGCACTACAGCTACGTGTCCAGAAATGTTGTCCACACTGAGCAGACGGCGTTCTGGAAGCAGCAGAGTGTTGTGGCAGACGCCAGCCCTTTGCTTCTGTCTGTCCTTAGTTAGCCCCCCCTTTGTTTCTCTCGCTTGTTTGGTGCTGCAGCAGAAAAGAGACACCATTGAGAGGTGGGTTCACGCCCGCTGTAGAGTCAAACCCAACAAGGCTAAGCCATTGTTTACCAGTGGAACTAATCACCCTGATGGCACCTCCACAAACCCCCCACCCCAAGTCCTCAGTGATTGGAGTGTACCTATGTGTGACCGTGGACAATGCGGCTGTGCCAAAGGCAAATAGAATGGGGGTGCACTGAGGCAATATTTAGCTTGGCCAGATGGCCGGTTGCTTGTAGCAGGCTACATGGCCCTCCACATCTGCTCCGTGTGATGTGCCAGCGAGCGTCTGTCTCTCCTAGCATGACCACCAGGGTTTGTCCTGCTGTGGGACGAGTCCTCCCACACTTATCCTGTCTCCTGGAATAGCCCGCCAGAGAACACCCAGGTATCACCGTTAACAGTGCAGAAAACGAAATACAAGTGATAGTAGATTTGATAAAGATGCCGTCTCAGAAGTATAAGGTCATTTGAACACATTGTGTTCCAGATTACCCTCTGGTTGATGGCAGCCAGTCACATCTCTATACTCTAGCTTCTCCCTTCATCCATCATACTGTAGTTGTGGTCGGACGGCCGGTGTGGTCCGGTTGCATCACACAGAAGCTTGCTTTCGCAGCTGTTTAATATAAATTCCCCGGGAATATCTTAGTCCAGATGGTTTATTTTGACAAACAATGCACAGCGATTGGTCGTTCCCCGCTCAGCTCCGCGGTGCTTCCTCACTAGACAGCTTCAGCGCTGGGAGAGCAGGCGATATGGGCTCTCTCACACAAGCAGTGTGCCCAGATGGTGCAGTGTCACTTCTGTCATACAAACAGGCCTCAATAAAAAATGATGTATGGACATGAACAGGTATGGATACACACACGCCATCCGTTCTCAAGTAAATAACACGTTACAGGTGGGCCCAGGTCAATTGTTTGTGTGTGCGGAGACAGATGTGCACATGGGTGGGGATGCATGGATATGGATTTGGGATTCCATCATGTTTATTTTAATGGGAGACATGCCCATTTGTCATACATCACAGTGTTCCTAATGACTTCCAGATGACATGTTGCTGTCCACCTGTGAGTTAGTCAGCAGCTAGCTCACTAATAACGTCAGGGGTTATACAAACCTGTCTCTCCCTGACCTGGGACAATAGGAGATGGTGAGATTCCCTGTGTTGCTTAAGGACACTACAGCGAGACATATGTGTGATGTCATTTATTCTATTTTGTATTTATTTGGTTTTATTGTTATTGTTTTAATGCAAAACATTGTCAATATTCAAGTATACATATTTACGTCTCTTATTGCTAGATCTCTTGAGGCACGGTAACAAGCCGTTACCTCAGCTTATTCAACTATGTGTATTTGCTGTCTGAGGAATACAGCAGTTAAAGGTAGATTAAAGGCCTTGTTGAGGTGGACTACCCACCCTGGACTTACTGTCAGATGCACTGCACATCCTCCAATCCCGTGCGGGCCCCCGGGCCCTGGAGCCAGACAAAGGAGCCCTAACAAGGAGGTAGAAAGAGCCTGTGGCACTTGGACGGGATTACATCCTAGTGAGGTTCTTTACCTCCCCTCGCCTGCTTATAGAGGGAGGCAGGGAAGGGCTGGCGGCTCTAAGAGCTCCACACATCTCCAATGGAGTGTTACACTGTTGAGCAGGGTGGACTTACTGGGCCCAGACCAGGACTTTGATGTTCCTGCAGTGCACTATTAGAAACATCCAAGCGCACGATCTAAAGAGCATGGCACAAGTGCGTTTAAGGCGTGTCCAAAGTAGTTTACTGGTGGCAAAAGTGGTTGCGCGTGGTTTAAAGGGGTTGTACTTAGTCTTCTGGGTGTGTTTTGGGCGTAACATGCAATAAACCAATCAGTGGCATCTCCTATTCCCTTTAAAAGGCAGGTATGCTTACAACTTGGTGGATTGCTACAGTATAATGACAGCTGATTTGCCCAGCTGTTAGAAATAACGCTTCATTGCTGGTGAAATGGACCTGCTTGTGTGTGAAGTGAGAGCTTGTGAACATCTATGGCAACAGCAGGATGTTATTTAAACATGGGCATTGGATGGGAAAATGACTACTGTGTTGTTCTGAAACTAGCAAGGACACTGTGAGATAGTATCTGAATTAATTATTGTTTTATGTGAAATTTGCTTTCATACATTTCTGTATGTAACTTACTAGCCAGCTTGTAAATGACATACAGTACTTGCACATAGTGCTCCTACAGTATGTATAGGAGCAGGTATAATGTAATTAGCAGGTTAAAGGTAAGGGGTCCAATTGAAGATGTTTTTGCTGGGAGACCACATCAGAGAACTAGATTATTGACCTTGTTTCACTGGAGTCATATACGGGGCTACGTTATTGTCTTGCCGTGTTCGTCTCATCCAGTGCTGCAGCGCCACAGTGCAGAACAGTACTTACACACAACACCCAGCAGACAAAGTGTGACGGCTCTGCAGTAGCCTGGCATCGTGTTGTGACAAGCCCGGCCTCCATCCTGTGAGGGGTATGGTTGCCACCCCATTCATGTTATACCATGTCCTTACTCAGAGGCTCTGACACGTGACTCCTCCCTGTTTGCCCTCACGTCCCCTCTGCCCCCCCCATGCTGTATGTCTGTACATGATCAACACCTTGCCTTTATGTTATCATATAAGTACCTGTTGTGTGTGACATTCATCTGTATGCTCCAACCGGTACCATTGAAACAATGTGTTGTACGGTGTGGTCCTATGAAAGCAGAGCACATGACGTGACAGACTGTGTGGCCCCACCCCCACTCCCCCATCATTGTAAGGCCCCAGAGTGCACCCTAGCGCGGGTGAAGGGGTCAGGTGACAGGTGGACAAAAGCCAGTAGCTTCCCAGTAAATGATGCAATGATGCGTGCTACATAAGAGAGGCAGGGTGCCATGAAGAGCAGCTTCCTGCTGTGTCGATGCTGAGCTCACCTGGCTCTGTGTGTGTGTGTGTGTGGTGGTGGTGGGGGGGGGGGGGGGCGCCTTGATGATAAATATGTGCGAGCACTGGTCAAGGGCTGAGAGACACAAGAGGCCCAAGATAAATGGAAATGTGTACACACAGATTATAGCTGTTGTCCCTATGCCCTAATAGCTGTTATTGTTGTGTGTTGTTTGTCTGCCGGCTTTGCTTCCTCTGAGACGTGCGCCAGCCATTTGAGAGAGGCTACGTCACTCCCTCTCACACCGGCCACCTGTGGTCCTTGTTGTGCAGCCATGCAGGGATGGAGATGGTGTTGATGCTGTGATGGAAGGACAATAATAATAATAATAATAATAATAATAATATTAACAAATTGTGCTCACTCATGTCAGAAGTAGTAGAGCAGTAAGAGAGAGAGAGAAGGAGAGAGAGACATAGCAAGACACAGAGAGAGGGAGAGACAGAGAGAGAGAGAGAGAGAGAGAGAACAACAGGAGGGGGTCTGCTGGCGTCCCTCCCTCAGGAGCTCCATGGTGTGCAGCAGCATTAGCCAGGGAGGGCAGCTGCCTGCTCTCCCAGCCAGGGCCTCCTGTCCTCAGCCAGGCCCTGCGGCTCTGCTCTGCTCTGCTCATGGAGCTGCTGCTGGGGACTGAGAGCGCCTGGAACTCCTCCGCCCTCCACCTCCCAGCCAGGACAGCAGCCTCCGCCAAGCAGGCAGGCAGACAGGCAAGCCCCCTCCCCAGCCCCTCTGGGTTCTCCTCCACTGGCCAGTAATTGAAGCCTTACACTGTGGATATATTTAATCACCATAACGAGGAGTTGGTAGGAATAAAATGATCTTGTAAATGTGCCTGTGAAGCCCTCTGAACCAGCTGGATCACAGCTTATTGGAACATGAGGGTGGGATCTCTGTGTGTGTGTGTGTGTGTGTGTGTGTGTGTGTGTGTGTGTTTGTCAACACGTGTACATGTTGTACATGAGCTCTCTGCATATGACTGTGTGCCATTGTTTACACATACCCACTGCTTTACCCTGCCTAGCATCACAACCCTGTCTGCCATAGCATCCCCTCACACACACACACAGTGCAGGCCAACACATTTCATAACAACAGCCTTAAACTGCCCAGTTTTAGAGCCTTCTAATTATTCCTCTCTCAGATGTGGCTGTGTTGAGAAACATCATAAATCAGTCCAAGTGGGATGCCAGGCTTGGAGCTCTCATGCACCCCTAACGAATGCTGTGCCCCCGTAATCATTTCCTGGTCTCCTCCCCTTACCTGCACGTCAAACCCTCCCCACCCTCCGTCCGGAGATGGGGGGGAGGTGGGGGTCCAGGGTTAAACCCTCCAGGCTGTCTGGAGGGGCGGGGCATTGCCGATAAGCACACGGGGCTGTTCTGTAACCGGAAGGTCACAAGTTTAAGATCCCACCCGTTAAGGAGATGTCAGGCAGAATATTACACTGATTCCTCTGTTCAACATTATGGAAGATACTAAAAACAAGAGTATATGTATTAGATATGGTGTACAGTACATACTAGAGTAAGTGTACACTGTATTGACCTCATAGCATGGCATCACAGCCATAGTACAATTTAGGTCACTTGAGTAACAGGACCAAATAGCTGCCATCTGGTACACAGCAATAGCATGTTAGCAGGACGTTGTTTACACTTTCTCCCAGCAGTGAGGACATATGTTTCTTAGCCTGGCTCAGGGAGGAGAAACACTACTGTCTCAATGCGAGGCATCATGTTGCCTTGGTGCAGCCACGGTACCTCATTTGGATCACAACAATGCTAACTGTTACATTCGCTGTGTGCTATCTCTGCCTCATAGGGGTCCGTCGCTATAACTACCTCCACTATGACATGCTGGGAACGTGTCTGCCATGTGGGCATTGTTTAGGCCACTCGTGCCTTGCTCGGGAGCACTACAGCTGTGGTGTCGTGCCGTCCAGCAGACAGGAGACTGGTACCTGTGTGGCTGAGTAGTCAGCTGCGTAATGTAATTCCCCCGCATGGCCCCAAGACAGCAATCACAGAGCTGCGTTGGACGCCACGCTCCTTCTCTCTTTTCTGAATGTATCTGTTTTTTCCTTGTGCTTCCCTCTCTATTTCTCCCCTTCTCAGCCTCCTTCATGCCCCTTTTGTTGTGTCTTTATTTAATCCGCTGCCCTCCGTTTGAAGGGCACTGTACTGAAAACATCTCAGCATCTGGTTCTTAGTGTTGTGGGGGGAGGGGGGATCAATTCAAATTGAACTAATGGCAAAATTGATATCTCTTTGAAGACCGGCCTAGCCCCCCACCCCCAAGCCCCTCTCTCCCGCCCCGCCTCTGTGCTGGCTGTATTTACCCCCTCTTCTCGGCTCTCTTATCTTTCAACAATTACAAGAGCACTCTAATGGCCCTTTCAAGTTGCCTGCCAGCTGTATTTGCAAAAAAATAAAAAATAAATGTCTTGTTCGTCTTGAGTCTCATGCAGCTCCGTGATGCCTTCCCTCTGAAGTCGCAGAGAGGCTGTTTGTGTGGGAAGGATCTCTGTTGTTATGTCAAGCCTGTCAAACTTCATAAGCTGCCTAGCGGCACTTTATCTTGTATGCATTCCTTAAATGCATAGGTGTTAATTCAACGTATTTTATGTATCTCTTAGTCAGCTCTTGTTAACTGTTTGTTATCTTTCCGGTGAAAATGCAGAGATTTTGATTATCTGCGTGAATTACACAACATGTATTTATTTACACTTTAATTAGGGTTTTTACATATTTGATGTGCAGGCGTTCCTGTTTCGAAAGGATGATTTTGTTTTACTTATGTATATTCATAGTTACATATATTTTCATGTATTTAACGTTAATGTTTACGGTTCATTTAATACATGTTATCTTATATCCTTCATTGTGCATGACTGTAAAAGTACACCACATATGATTTAAAGTTTGCAAACCACTGGTTCATGGAATGACGTTGTAGCAAACTAAATGGAAGAGTATCATTTTGCCTATGGCAGGTTAAGCGGGTGGCTTGTTATTGGCTGACGGCCGTCTCCTTGGCTCCTCCTGCAGCGCTGGGTATGTCATCTGTTAACTGTGTCGGGGGAAGGAGGAGGGGGTCTGCAGACACCTGCAGTTCAGCAGATGTTCCATCTATTATCACTGTCTGCCCCCCCAACCCTGCAGTGCACCTCACACACCGAGCCCACCCCCCACCCCTCTCAATGGAAGCAAGCCTCAGTTTAAATACACCTGCCTGCCTGCCTGCCTGTCTGTCCAATCAGGGGTGCAACATCCATTCCTGAGAATTACCATGGTGTCCAATGTGTTTTGATGTTGTGCTACTGTACCTACAGTATAAGAATATTACGACATGACTGTAAAATTGTACAATGTGATTACAATATAAGTTATGTTCCCATTAATATTAAGACATATTTACATGTTGTTTCTGTTTCCTGTGCACACAGGCAGGTCTGCTAAATTATCTTTACTTGTAAAGTGCCATGTATGTTCAGAATATACAGTAGACATTTATAGAGATACATTTGCATAAATACTAATTGTTATGTCATATATATATAGATATACGGTAGTAGGTATAAACACCTAAAACACAATTGATTTCTTTCTTTGTCTATTGTTCTATTTTATCAGTGGCATGTGTGGAAGTGTATTAAGAAATAGTAAAGTATAAAAAACATGTCCTTCCCACTGCCTGACAAATACACACTAGTACATCTAGTACAAGTGTATCTAGAAAGATGGGCTTTGTACAAGTGTATAGAGAGATGAGCTTTGAAGGGGAGAGAAAGACAGAGAGAAATATATATACAGAGTGAAAGGGATGGAGAGCGAGATACAGAGAGAGAGAGAGAGGGGACGGGATCTTTCCAGAGGCCTGGAGCCGGAGGAATGAGCGAGTCAAGGAGAAGAGGGTATCGGTCCTGCTGCTCAGCTGAGAGCAACCGAGAGAGAGAGAGCGAGAGAGAGAGAGAGAGAGAGAGAGAGAGAGAGAGAGGTGAAATGAGCCAAGTGTTTGATGTGGATCACTGCAGGCCAAACTTCTAAAGAGGACAAGACAGCAAACATGTCACACTGCAGCCTGCTTGCATTTAACAACAGATGTTTGGTCTCTCCAGCTGAGCCAGGTTGGCCTGACCTAATGAATGAATAATATGTCTCTAATATACATATATATATATACACATATATATACACACACATATATACACACACACACACACATCTATATACACATATACACATACATACACACACACACACACACATACACACATATATATATATATATATATACACACATACATACACACATATATATATATATATACACATATATACATACACACAAACACACACATATATACATACACACATATATATATATATATATACACATATATACATACATACATATATACATATATACGCACACACACACATATATACACACACACACATACACACATATATATATATATACACATACATACACACATATATATATATATATATTCACATACACACACATACACACATATATATACACACATATACACACACACACATGCACACAGTATAATCTGTATATCAGCAGGGAATGCTTGCTGAATAAGCATGCTCTGGTAACGGGGGACCCCACAGCCCCTCCACTTAAATACACCTGAAGTCTTATGATATACATTTATGCTTATGAAACTTGGCAGCTACCCTTGCCCGAGGGCATCTGAGTATAGCTGTCACGGCAACAAAACACGACATGATGTCATTCAGTTTACATCGCCCAGATCTTTCCAGATCTTTCTAGGGATTCTAACAGGATCAGTCCTCTGGTAGTTTCTGGTAGTAACCCTTGTGGGTCAAACCACACACAGTCATTCAGTCTTTTTGTCTTTTTATTCGTCTATTGGCTCCATCCACGTCCCCAGAGCCAGCCTCTGCTGCCCAGTTCTGGTCCGATGAGAACCCTGACCTTCACTGCCACCCATATGACAGCGCACCTGACCCCCATGGTTCCTCCCCGAGTGGTGGGCCTATGGAGCGGTAGATTGGCCGGAGAATCTGAGCAGCGGGAGTGGTATTGCAATCGCTTTACCGCACCGTTGTGACGAAAAGAGAGCTAAGCCGGAAGGCAAAGCTCTCGATCTACCTGGCAATTTTCATTTCTACTCACCTATGGTCATGAGGGGGGGGGGTCATGAACTCATTACCAAAAGAACAAGATCACGGGTACAAGCGGCCGAAATGGGTTTCCCTCAGGAGGGTGGCTGGCTTCTCCCTTAGAGATAGGGTGAGAAGCTCAGCTATCCGTGAGGAACTCGGAGTAGAGCCGCTGCTCCTTTGCATCAAAAGGAGCCAGTTGAGGTGGTATGGGCATCTGGATCCTAAGGATGCCCATAGGATGGAGAGGAAAGTGCCACGTAGCTTCTTCGGGCTGTGCCTGGCTGGGCTCCGTGGCAAACCCAGCCATCAGGCGCTCGCCAGCGATGCCTACATCTGGGCCTGGCTCCAGACGGGAACCCCAGGCCTACTCCGAGTAGAGAATGAGTCCTTATCCCAAGTTAAGGAGTTTAAGTAACTCGGGGTCTTGTTCGCGAGAGGGTCGCCTCCCTAGGGAGGTGTTCCAGGCACGTCCAGCTGGGAGGAGGCCTCGAGGAAGTCCCAGGACTAGGTGGAGAGATTATATCTCCACACTGGCCTAGGAACCAGTCAGAGCTTTCCAAAGTGGCTCGGGAAAGGGAGGTTTGGGGTCCCCTGTTGGAGCTGCTGCCCCTGCGACACGACTCTGGATAAGCGGATGAAGATGGATGGATGGCTCCGTCCATCTCCTCCTTCGGTGTCCTGTATAATGCCTGTCCACGCTTCATGCTTTAGTGTCTAAGTGGCCACCACAGCAGCACATACATTTCCCCCACGTACTGCCATGGCTGGTGATTTGGCTGCAATTTATTGCCCCGAGATGCTCAAAGTGTTAATAATATTTAGTTAATATCGCAGCACGCCTCGTCTGGCCACGGTGATGGATTAAGAGCCCAGCAAGCCATTGTGATTCTGAGCATGACGAGATATTGGCATGGAGCAGCTTTATACCCCTGTGCTCCTTTTATGGGGCTGGCATGGTGTGAGAGGTGTGCCCGAGGCCCTTCATGAATTACAGATATGAGGCTGAGTGATTGGGCTGAGGCCACGCGAGCCATGCATACACGAGGCGAGGAACGATGCCGGCTGATGTTCCGTTTCCGTATTCTCTTCATGTAGATTAATGATAGGAGCTGAATAACACTGGCCATGTGTCTGGGCAGTTCATTGGCAGTAAAAAGCAAAGCTGCCAAGGGAGCTTCTCAACATCGACACTGAACTGAAGTCAGGTCATTTTTATTTATAATGAACTCCCACACAGATTCCTCATGTAAAAACGTGCTGTACAGAGCAGTGTGCATACAATAAAATACAATAACATTTCTATGTCTGACTTTTCACAAAATCTCTTATCCTATATCTAAAATGATATTTATATAGACTAGATTAGTTTTTTTCCCACGAAAGGCGGAAACATACACAAGAATGTATTGTCTTTTTGATTTATTTGAGTTCTAGAATATATGAGATAAGATATAACACTGTGTACATATTATGTATTACATTTCATGGACATGTTTTCCACAGTCCTTAATTACTTCATTCATGGATATGTTATGACGTACAGTATGTCAGTGTCTATACTGGGGAATACACACAATAGCATAACAAGGCAACAACAGGCCCAATGCAGTGGTGAAAAAGAGGCCCTTAACAATAATAGCCTACGTGTTTTAAAGCAAGCCGTATCTTAGTTTAACCGGCAACAGCGAAATGCAGCGAAATGTGCTGCAGTAGCCTGATACCAAATATCTGCAGGAGTAGCCTAGTAGCCTATAAGCATTTCAAGAGATCAGGGGTAATATCAAGACATATGCATTGTCTAACAAGGCTATGGATTATCATTATCATGGATTACCAAATCAAACATCATCGATGAAAGCAGACGTTGGCGCACCATGACAGATGAAAACATTATTGATGACGGTGCAGCATTGACAAATGAAAAGTGCATTGGTTGATCAATAGTCAAACAGTAAATAAATTGGATGAAGTTTAACTTGCTTATTAAGCGGACACTCCAGGTTGCTTTACGTTGTGATTGACAAGTTCAGATAGACGGGCTCATTGAGCTCCGTGCAGGCTAGTTAAGTTGTAATACATGTTATTTTGAAAGATGTTTGCTTGCTCAAAGAAATAGGCTACGTAGAATTTGCCTATTTTTGGTAGCTTTGCATTTTTGGCTGCCTCTTTAATTATTTGTTTCTCATGTCTGATTTTAAGTTAATTATCCATTTCTGCATTTCGTGCTCTTGACATTTTTTACAGGCTACTAGTAAAACGATTTTGCTCTAGTACGCATGTCATATAATAGCCATATCCCAGAATTCCACTGGATAACTCCACACATTTGAACATAAAATCGACCATAAATCATAAATGTACACAATTATAAACCATAAATGTAGAACTAATAATGTGACTATGAAGTAGCATAACCTGCGTGCTTTACGCATTGCAGATTTAGTAAACACAGTCAAGAAGGACACCATTCCAGCAAATCCCTGCATATTGAGCACTATCTATAGGCAGCTAGCATTTAAATGTAAATTGTGTTTGTGTGTTGGAGCATGAGCTTCGAAGGAAGAGTTGTGCATTAGAGGGCCCGTCTGATCGTTAATAAGGGCACACTGTCACGGGCCCCTGGTTGATGCCGGGCCCCAATGCAGTTGCATTGTGTGCATTATTAGTAGTTACGCCCTTGAATACACAGTATACATATAATGTGTACAGTGTATTTTGTTTTGCACAGTTGTGTCCCATGCACGTAACTGTGTCTGATACGCGTTAGGCTTTGCTTTGCTTTGATGTGCCTGTAGTTGTTACAGTAAGTCGTACCAGTTCACCAGAGCTGCATGTTTGGAATACGTGGAATTATACTATGCTGTTTTAATGAACCACTTGTTGTAGAGCACTGATCGTACAGGCATTACACCCACTCAAGATAAGACACAAAACATTCTAATCTGGCCCTGTCCCACTTCACACTTGTCTTTTAAATGAATACATTATATGAGCCACCATCAGCTTACATTGGCTGGTGTAAATCAGGTCACCAGCTAACTACACTGAGCCCCTTTCATTGACCTTCAAAACATATGCTTTTTAAATCTTTCTCTTCTTTTTGTCATTATTTCATTAATGCTCTGGGCTCTTTATTAAACAGTGCACACATACACACACACACACACACACACACACACACACGCACTTTAGAGTGAATTAATTTCCACAGTGATTAGAGGAGAACTGGTTCTCCACTGTTCTGATAAGATCTTGGTAAGAGAAAGAGTGAACCCCCACCTCTCTCCAGACACACACGCACACACACACACACCGCAAGACGGAGGACGAAGGGGTCAAATGGGAAATAGCGACTTGGAGGGGAAGGATTGTGACCGGGAAACTATCTATCTTGACCAGAGTGTAATAATATTGAGTCTCAGGACTGGTTTTCAGCTAGTGTGGATACCAGTTAATAGGCTTGCATGATTCAAGAGGTTACTGGTTACAGGACTAGTTTTCAGCTATTGTGGATACCAGTTAATAGGCTTGCATGATTCAAGAGGTTACTGATTTACACTGGAAACTATTTTGGCAAATTTTATTTATAGTAAAATAATAGGATTTTCGACTCTGCAATTATAAACGACAATTATAAATTTAAAATACCTCTTAGGATCGTCTTTTTCGGCTCATGTCAAACAAAGCAGCTCTTTTCATTGTCAACGTTTGGCAGATAATATCAGCCTAAGAGGCCACTGTTGTGTCAGGCGACAGCCAACTTAAGCGTTTCAGGTGGGTTGTTGAAGCAGATTATCCCTCAAGATTTCTGAAAATGGCCACTGATAAAAAGAACAATGGCTCTAAAATAGGTTGGGTGGGAATAGCTCATTTATGGCAAGGAAGAGGGGTAATCCGTGTCTCCACACCTACTAGTGGGGTTTTAAAATGTATGCTCCCACAACGATGCCATCAATTAGCAAACAAGCCCAATTGTTGGATTGTCTGTGAGCAAATAAAAGAGTGTAAGAGATAACCTTTAGGTAAATTGTCTGCTTAAATGTTAAGAAATACAAAATATGTGTACTCTCCTATATCTCTATTGTTGAACATTGCCAGTGGTAACTATCATGATGTAGAATACTGTAGTAGACCTATTACAAACGTATTAACAATATCAAATGTTATATTATAATTATATAGAATTATCTATTATAGTTCTATTTTAATTCAGATTATAATGTTATCAATTTAAATGTCCTGTAAATAGAATGTGCTTACTGATAATATTAATGTAATTCTTGTTGAGCTGATAAATGTGTTGAGATTAAAATGTCCCTCCAGATGTTGCTAGAATGGTAAGTGTATGTTTGTACATGTTACGAGGATGCATTTACAGTAATTCAACCAGAATAATTATTGAAAATACTTGGTAGCAATCCTAATCTGGCGTCCAATCAAAGCGAGAGCCATAGTAAATCCCCATCCCCCCTGTGAAGGCCATACTACCTGCCTCACATTAAGGCCAGTATACATGCAGATAATATATATATATATATATATATACACACACATACATTGCTGGAGTAAACATGTTTGTTATAATTCACTCTTATTTAATTTCTGTTGAGTGTTACCTGTGAGTAGTACTTCCTGGGTTTGGCAAAAGGGTGTGTCCAGCAATGGGATGGGTTTATGTACATCAAGGGAGTAATTGGGATATACCATTTCCTTACAGTTTGCCAGGGGAGCTCATTCTTTTAACATTGT
>JAODUK010000018.1:6101021-6119905 GCA_027564635.1 Typhlichthys eigenmanni
ATATATATATATAGATTTGCTGTTGTTCTATGTGACACCTGTTATCACAGAAACACCTCACACGCACACACACACACACACACACACACACACACACACACACACACACACACACATATACAGTATAGCTCTGCTGTTGTACGACACCTGCAGCACATTAACATCTCTCACACACACACACGCACAAACACACACACACACACGCACACACACGCACGCACACACACACACACACACACATACAGAGCTATTGTGAGGTCACAGGGAGCTAAATTACATACATGCCTACCTCCACAACACACACACACACTCATAAGTTTGTGTGTTCACACACAGATACTGTACATCTGTATAAACATTCATGCGTGCATACAACACACACACACATGTGAGGACCTCACATTAAGCTACAGCCAGTTATTTCCAACAAAGAGCAGTGACTTTAAACCACAGAAACCTCAGTGCAGTCTAATGTGTGTTTGTGCTTGTTTTAAGGAACAATTAAGCCAAAGAAGGCGTCCCTATTTTGTGTTGGGTTCTTTATATGGAACAGCATGACCGAGGCAGAAAACAAATTGAAAGAGCCATTTGTTCATGCAACTAAACTCATCAGCCATTTTTATTTCGCAATACAAAGTACTTCACATTTTAAATTCTTTATAGCAGAATTAAGTTTAGTTAAACCTCAATTCTGTTTCTTTCTTAACTCAGATTCGTCCTAAATTAAGCCCTTATTCGCAGTATGTAGATGCAGCAACTCAGAGATATAAGCTACTGTACATTATTCACATTGACATTTGAAAAATAAAACAAACAATTTGTCTACAAAGCATATTAACTATCTACTGGTAGTATGTATTCTCATGTTTATCAATGTTAAAATTCAGGTAAATTTCAATTTCCAAAGTAAAACATTTATATATTTTAAATTAAAAGCTACCACAATTTAAAAATGCAAAGTCTATTTACAATTACTATAAATAAATATAACAATGCTAATTGCTCATAAGTCAAGAAAATATTGATCTTATTTGATCCACAAATGATGAATTATTATTAATGCATAATTTCCTTATCAATTCTAGATTGTACATATTTATACATTTTACTAACATTCCTTCATTAGTTTCACAAAGGTCTTCATTTTATTAGATATTTGCTTTATTGACCATTGTCTGTCTGTCTGTCTGTCTGCCTGTCTGTATTTCTGTCTGTCTGTATGATTAATGTTACATGTCAAATGTGCCATGCAAAATTGAATTGTGATTCTTACAGTTACCTCAGTGAATATGCATATTGAACACACACTCCAAAGGAAATATACAGTGAAGTGTACACATACGTGCACACACACACACACACACACACACACGCACACACACACACACACACACACAAACACAACCAGGTGCCAGACAGGCAGCCCAGGAGTGTGGTGGGGTCTCCACCCTCCCCTCCCCTCCCTGGCTCCAGGCGACCCAGGGACAATGGTGAGATCAATAGCCTTCCTTTGCCCACAGCAGTCCCATTGCTCAGCCAGGACAGTGATTCGTACCAACTCATAGCTAACCCATAGCACTCCCATTAACTGAAGCCCTCTGTAGCGATTCTTTGTTCTTTCTACAGTATATCCCTTTCAAATATATATTTCCATCTTAGGATCAGCATTAACACTTCAGCTCTTATTATTTATTTAATGGTATGGAATGTAGTTTCTACTGTAACCAAGTTAGCCCATGACATGTTGGTGTCAGTATTCCAACAGAACATTGTTTGCCTACAATGACTGACTGACTGATGTGTGACCTATTCTGCTGCATGCTTCTTTGGATATAAGCAGCTGCTTAATGCTGAGAATGTAAACCATAAAGAGTCTGTCTGAGGCTCAATAAACATGCCGGGCCAAACACTGCTGATAAACATCTAATGTCTGAAGTATCACACCTACAGTAAGTTGACGGGTATTTCCATGTTATGTCATGTACGTTATGTACGTTATGTGTTTGTCATACATGATGTGTCTGTGAGGGTTTTACCTGTGTTGGTGTGGTTACACTCCTAGCCCTCCAGATATGTGGTCTCAAGCCAGACATCAATGTTTATGGGCCTGTGGATTTGTGTGCAATTTTCAACGTGTAATTTTTTTTGCATCCAAAGTAGTACAAATACATAGACACTCAGCTTTCACGGAGTGTTGTGTGTAATTTCTTCAAGATGTGTGTGAGTGTTTGCTTACTCTTCTAACATCCATTGCTAGTGTTGTCAGTGCAATCCAGTTTCATTCTGTGAAACATCTCACAAAGTCAGCATCTCTTTCTCTTCATCCAAATATCATTTGTCAATGTCGTATGTAAGCAGATTGTGTTTTCAGGCCTATAGGGGAGCCAAGGGGAGAGACCCTTGGTGAAAGTCCAGTTCCTTGGTTGTTTCTTGTTAATGGCGCTCATGCGAGGATGTTTAATCAGAGTGAATTTGTATTATAAGGGGGGGCCTTTACATGTCTATGTGTCTGTTATGTGCCTGTTCTATTGATAATGAGAAAGAGGTTACCAGAGTCCATGTTTAGAATGAAAACTGTCAATAGATTTACATTTCTAAACTAAAAGACTGTTAGTGTAGATATATCAGTGGCGTCGAATATGCCTCTTCCTGTATACTACCTAATTAAAATAACATTTTGACATACATGTTATTTATGTAGTGCAGTGTAGTATGCACTGTTTACATAATAATTTGTTTACACTCATCTTTTTATTTGCTGAGTAGTAGTATAATCTTAAAACAGAAAGCTACAGTTTACTGTATACTTACAACAATATGTGTAAAACCTGAAATGAAAATGTAAATGATATACATAGCGTTTACTATATTTTCCATAACCATCTGCAAACAATAGGAACCTCTTCTTCTGGATCTTTGGTCAACAACAAGACACCTTCACAAATAAATAAATTGCTAACCCACTTCTACATGTCTACATATGACCTAATGGATGCATGCAGCCACGCGGATGTACTGTAAGTGACAACGTGCATTCAGGATGTATGTTAGTGTTTAATAAGGCTACAATAGGAAGCTGTGATCAGCCAGGCTTACAGGGCTGAGCACTCACTCTCAAGCCTGCATGCTGCTCTCCTGTTACACTGGACAAGCTACACCTCAGGACAGAGCAGATCTGGTGCTAGGGGTTACCACTCAAGCGTCTTCTTCACTGGTAACACACACACACACACAAACATCATGAGCATTTTTTATGTGGTGTATAAATGGCACGGGTGCCTTCACACACAAACACATACCATCAATACGGGCGTGTGGGTCTCAGTGGGTATAACAACATGCACACACTGTCAAGGTGGGGGTATGTTGTGCGGGCACATGCACTCTCACCCTGTGTGTGCACGCTGTGTGTGTGTGTGTGTGTGTGTGTGTGTGTGTGTGTGTGTGTTGTCGCTGGAGAGACTGGTGACCTTTTCCACCTCTGTGGCACTCTTGAATGTGTGCTTGTTTTCCTCCAACATGCTGGGATTGAAAAAGCCTGTCTGTAACAGCAGATGAGAGAATGCAGAGACAAACGTAGAGCCTCCATACAGGGCCATTCTGCAGGAAGTAGTCAGGGCCACAATAGGGGAGAGACACAATCTGTGGCGGAACAGCGGCCCAGCGGCTAGGGGACAATACAGAGTGTTTGATCTCTTAATTAATGGAGCCTATTCTGCACTGCTGCAGGTACAGAATTTTAATGTAGGAGATTTTTCAAAGGGATTTCTTGTCACAGAGCTTTAACCACTGAATTCTAATTGTCTGGTACACTATGACATTTTAAGTTTATACTTATGAAAATTGCAATGTCACTCTGAAAATGTAATTTAATTATCAAATTCCCAAAAAGTCTCAAAAGGAATTTAACAACAATTGACAAACTTTTTTAAGTTTCATTTTCAAAAAACAATGTGTCACTAATAATTACAAAATACTATGACTTGATGCAAGACAAACACTATTTTTGATTGTTGTGTGCATGAGGAAAGCTTACCTTAGCCAGCAAGCAAATATGTCAACGTTAATTATTATATAAAATTGTTTAAATATATAATAATAATAATAATAATAATAATAATAATAATAATAATAATATTAATACTTATTATTTATGTATAGCTATATTTGGCATTATAATGGCAATAATTTCTTTAAATCAATGTTTTGTGTGAACTCCAAATAAAATAACATTTGTTGACACTTCTTTGTGTTATAAACATGTTTTAAAGTACTAATATAATTAGTCCTCAATGAATGTTAGGATGATCATCACTATGTCATTGTGAATACTGATATTCTAGTAAATGTTCCATTGTCTTTATCGACACTTTTCTGCTATTTCTTTTGCAAATGGTTTCCTTTAACTACATCCGTTTTTCCTTCTTTCTAACAATAAATCAACTGCCTCTCATTCCCCAGCTGCTATAATCTCACTCATACGCACGCAAGCTATAGCTGACCTAGATGAACGTGTGTTCCAACTAGTTATCATTCTTGAGGCGTCGTCGTGAGAAGAAAGCTACCACGTGTTGAATGCGGTGTCACACAGAAAGCTGGAGAAATCTTGACGAGATGGAATCACAAACAACAGCAGTTGGAAGATCCACGTTTACTATTCAATTATGCGGTCAAACGCTCTCTGTTCCGGAGCAATGATCAATTATCAGATGTCAGTGATAATAGTGAATAATGGCACCAGGCCTGACCCTTTCTCATATCTTCTACCACACATAATCGATTGCGCGTATCATGCGAGCGCGCACTTTATGCTCCACATAGAGGCCCACAGTTCCTTATGTAGGCTATATGAAAATTAAAAGTTTAGTAAAGTAAGCTAACGGTCCATTATATTTTACTATTAAGCACACAGTGGCTAAAGTAGGATAAAATATTTGTATACAGTAGCATATGGCCATATGGTAAAATACTGCACAAATATATATATATTATTATCTGAATAGAAAGCAGACCAGTTTCAATGCCATTTCCTCGCTGTTTACAGCTCTTTCTTAAACTTTCCGGCACTTGGTGTGGCTTTGTGGAGTTGCTCTTTCGTCCCTGAACACTGGCCGTTTGTGTCATGATTGTTAACACCGTATTCCTCCCATCCCGAGTGAATCTCATTTAAAATGCCTCTCGCTCGGCTGGGCTGCAAATCAGCCTGTTTACAATCTCACACCAACACTCCCATCAATTAACTGGCCATTGATTTTCCCGCCCGGGACATTACAATATTGCAGAGCATTTTCATCCCCAACACATTCAAGTTTGGTGCACATAATTGCAAAGGCTTATTAACGTTACAACTTTACACGTCTTCCTCTAATGATCAGTTGTTGTTTGCTTAAGTAATTTATAGCCATTTTCGATTAGAACGTGTGTTAAAATATGAAAGCAATTCCAAATGTAAAACAAATAAAATCGAAATGTTATTGAACTATCTAGATTATATTTTTATGATTTGATTATGTGGAGTTATCAGTCTGACCCATCAAAAAGTAAGCTATTTTTTTCCTGCCTTTTCCCTTTCCCATGAATAAGTAAATAGTGAGGCTGTAGTCCTAAAAGATAGCTGACACGACAGACCAAATCCATCTCGCCCGCAGCTTCTCTTTAAATATTCAGGGAAAAATAATGGCATCCCGAGGATCACCTATAGTAACATTATTATCTTCATTTCTCAACATCAGCCGGACTGAGAGCTTCGTTTGTCTTTTTCCACCTAATAAATCTACTGGAGTCCGTACAGATAGAGTCATATGGGACCACTTGCCCTCTTAAAACATCCCCACATTGCGATTTGCGACCCATAATGGTAAAATAATATAATAATAATAATAATAATAATAATAAAAAATATTATTATTATTATTATTATTATTATTATTATTATTATTATTATTATTGTTATTATTATTACTTTTAAATAATGCATTTATATAAATCGCATCTACTTAAAAAATATATATTTACATAATTATCCTGAGACTTTTATATATTTCCAGCAAGGTTTTTAATCAAATATGTCCGCTGACGAGATAAATACAGCATCTTCGTTTTTTCAGCCTTTGTGGACCTATTAAAATATTAGTATTAGGATTAAACAGATATTGTATGATAGGTCATAATCTGGTGATTTGCTGCAAACTTTTCTGTGAGATAATAAATGCGCCGTTCATCATCAGCCCTGTTCGGATTCATCTGCTCTTTTTCATTTCATTGTTTTCTTCACCGGTCACTCGCTCGATTGCACTTGTGCGCTCTAAACGCTGGGATCTCGTACGCGCACCCAGGGAGGAGGGGACGTCTTTCGGCGTGTGGGTGTGTGTTAGAGAGAGAGGGAGAGAGAGAGAGAGAGAGAGAGAGAGAGAGAGAGAGAGAGAGAGAGAGATGGGGGGGAGGCGGAGAGGCGGGGTATTGCGTCTTGTCGCCCTGTGATAGAATAGTCCAATGGCCAATCACGTTTAACGTGGGCGGAGCACAGCAGTTCTCTCAGCTCTCCCCGGGCCCTCAAAGTTTGTTTATTCGCGGAATGCTGTGTGTGATGAAAACGTGTTACTAACTCTCTTCTGCAATAATCTAATGAAACTGATTGGGACATTATACACGGCGTGGACTTTTGGAACGCGCACGGTGCCATTACGCACGGGACACGTTTGCTCGTCCTTCCATCAGCGCTCGGAGACTCTCTCGAGGCTCCAGAGAGTAAAGTAACACAAGATCCGAATTACAACGACTTTAACGCTCATCTAGAGCAGGGACAGCCGACGCGACGGAGACTCGAGTTATTGAAAATAAACTTCTTGAGATTTCGGAGATCTCAGCTTCGAACGCATTGCGTCACTTTGAAATTCAGGAAAAACTCCGGCGTCTTTTGATTGATCAGTAAAAAGAGACGGTGGCGAGCATGCAGTACTCGGGACGCTGACATTCCACTGGTAGTCAAGATAAGCTTTACGTGGCTCCCAGCTGGTTGCTAAGAAGGGTTAAACTGTATCTAAAAAGCCAGCCTTTCTTCCACACGGATCAACTCATTGGGTGGGAGCTCCGAGAGAGACAAGAGTCCCCAGCAAATCAGGAGCTAATTGATTAAAGAGACTTCATTTGAATAGTGGGCTGGCGACGTGCCAATCGCCTCAAAGAAGCCCCGTATGATTAATCTTAGAGCATTATTGATAATCATAACGGGGCACATGCGCGGTGGATGGGCTCGATTTTCGTGATTTTGAGAAGATTGTTTTGTCATTTTTTATTCTTTGCTTGCTGATGTGCGAGCCAGCATGTCGCGGAGGAAACAAGCGAAGCCACAACATTTCCAGTCCGACCCTCATCTGCCCTTATCGGAGCACAATGGTGAGTCCAGCCCGCACCGAGCCCAGGACCAAGCTCTCAATTTCTCACACAGTTGTATCGCTCCGATACCACATCTGATGGCAAGTGTTGTTACTTTAGGTTCAAGTTTTGAACATACATTCTAAAACATACACAATTCACTCGTTAAAGTGAGTTTGATTAACTTCTCAGAAAAGTTTGATTTCGCAGTAGGACTTTCTTTACTTGCTTATCTCAGAACAGCCATTTTCATTCTTTAACGCGCATTACAATATAATATGCTGGTTAGAAGTTAGGAAAACTTTACTTAATTACACAAAGTTGGCGATATTGCAAAACGTTTGATTTTACCTACATTTCAAATATGTAGGCTATAGTCAACTTACTTACCGTGTTGAGGGACTGTCTGAGCATGTAGTTATTGTTGATTCATGTGTAATATTACTCCGTTCCCAGTCGATCGTAGCGTGTGCAATGAGTAGGCACCCCTTCAAACTTTCAAACTTGCTTTGATATAAATTGACTGTTTTTAATCTGAGTCAATAAAATATACGCAAAATTTGTAGTATAATACTACTTATGCTTATAAGAAATGTTGTTATTTTTAATAACCTATTGAATTGTTTACACGCGACCTATTTCGCCCTATAGTTCCCTATAGTTAACTTGCACCAGGCAACATTTCTGCCTGGAGAGAGCGCAAATAATACACAGCCAACACAAACATCTACAGGCTAACTGAACAGTTCAAAGTAAAATATTATAACTTAAAATGACTTTTCAGAAACAAAATGCAGCCAAATTGATTAGATTATTTCTACCCCGCTTTAACACCATCGCGCGCTTAGTCGACTTCCATTTTATTGCTGAATAAAAGGTGGAATCCACAATATGTAGCCTAATCGAAATATCGTTAAAATGGTGGAATAAGCCCGATGCAATTTAGTAGCAGAAACAACAGCGTGTGAAATAGGCTGTAGCCTGTCCACTAAGGATGTTTTTCTTTATTTTTATCGTAAAGCAAAACCATCACATTTTAATGTGCTGATAAGAAAAAGTAATATAATGAACAGAAAATCAAATGTAGCTGCATTAGAAAATGTAGAGGCCTGCATTATTTTAATAACAAGCACATACCAATCATAATGAAATTATTTGGGAATGTGTTCAATTTAAAAACAAATAAGATTATCTTAAAATCAACCACTAAAACATACATAGCAGGTTTTGTTTAATGAACATTTTTTCTTATTCGTTTTAAATAAATTAAACTTTGATCGACAAATGTGATTTTCATTTACTCAACCTAAAATAGGTAAGGCCTACATTATTATGCAATATGTGTAACATTTCGCTATTTACGTTTTTGTAGTAACATAAGTCTTAAATTTGCAGTCAAATTTTGTAGAATTTTGCATATAAATGTATTATGTAAATTGGCCACAATTTGTAAATTGAAGTCGGTGGCATCTGTAGTTAAATTTGACTCAGTAGGCCTACAACAATGTGTTATAAGGCATATTTGTAGGGGGAAAAATAACATATTTGTGTATTTTAACAGATTAAGTTTGTGACAAAAAATACGTTATTCATGGTACAGTAATACTTGAAAAGTTTTTATTGCATTTGTAAATGTAAAAGTTCAATGTGCATGCTGTCAGTCAATAGCAGAACAGTGACTGCTGCTAATAATCAGCATACTGCATACTGAACACATATGCCTGAATATACAATATAGAGCAGGCTGCTTGTCTGCAACACCTTTATAATAATCTTCTGAATCGTGGTTGACTAGGAGGTCACAGGGAGCGTCATTTCAGACTCAGATGTGAAAAGGGGAGATGCTGAGAGATGGTTAGCAGAAGTGTTTGTACCACATATGCTGGATGCTGAGCTGTTTAACCTTGTCCCTCTGTGTAGAGGTGAGCAGAGATCATAGCCCAGTGTGTGTTCTCCTCCTCGTGGCGCTGGTGGTGTGAACTACAGGCCAGGCCTCGGCTCTTTGACAGCGTGTTGGTGTGTGCACGAGTGCTTATCAATGTGGCGGCCATCCCCCTTTTGCACTGTCAGAGTGGCCCCCCTAGAGAAAGATTGGCAGGGCATCTCCGTTGCCACGGTTGTACCCAGATACAGTTACTTGTGGCTTCGCCAGTGTTCCCCTCACCCCCCCCACCCCATCCTAAAGCTGGAGACCTCGCTGTCACAGGGCAGGGCTGCTTTAGTGTTCACTCAGTGAGAAGCTGGGGAGGAGACGACCCCTCCTGAAGTTACAAGTGTCAAGAGGCTCGCTGCGACCCCCCTCCCCCACCTCACTCCTGCAGACAGAACAATGTAGGAACTCTCAACAATCAACTCTCTTGCATCTCTGCTCTTGCGTGTTCACGCTTTGTTCACTTCTCTAGTGCATTTGTCCTCCTGTCTGAACAGTACGTTGTGTGATTTTGGTATAGAGCAGCGTAGACACTGTTCTCATTGTGCTAACCTGACTTTATCTTCATTTGAATTTAGTTAATCCTTGCTACTTTGAGAGCTAAGCCTAATGCCAGCATCAGCACATGTTGCTTTCATTTGGGTGGTGGATTTGTAGATGTGAGTTGTTGAAGTCTTGCTTCAGGCCTGTTGTTTCAATGACATGTTTAATGTAGAATACATGCTGGTACAATATCTCTCTGTACGCATTTGCAATAATGGAATGGATAGAATACGGAAGAACACACACACACACACACACACACACACACACACACACACGTGTATTGTACTGTAATGTAAATTATAAACATTTGCTGTGTTTTCATATTTCTATAGAGATTATATTTAAAATATTACAGTAGGGTTAATTTATTTTCTCCTTTGGAACAGTTATAAATATTTTTAGTAAGGTGTATATATCTGTACAATTTGAGGAAATATATAAGATAATATAATGAGTTAATATATTTGATCTTGAGTATTATTTACAAATCGTCATAACAATAGGCATCTATTCAAAATAATTCAGAGAAAATATTAATTATATTTAAATGCTCATAACCTTTGTGTAATGAAGAAATAAAAATGTTAATTTCAGTTTTTTTTTAGTTTTGTTAACACTGTATTTTAGACTAACAATCAGTTTACTTCTAAAGTGTAATGGGCATATTTTGAATTAATGTGTTACATTTTTCACATATACAGATACACAAACATTTTCAGATAATTCAAGTGAGTTTTGTGTAAAACCTCTTTTTATTTATTCAATTTAAATTTGGTTTTATGTTCTTGTGACACTAGTGCATTGATATTAAACACATTGCATTTAATTAAAAGTGATATGCATTACTGCCCACTGATGTAGTCAGCCATGAGAAGGTGTTCATATTATCCACACATTTAATACATGATGAATAAAACACACTTTTTCATTATTAGCATTTTGTTGTGTGTGGGTCTGGGGTGACATGAGAAGTTATCATTAAACTAGAGTCTTCCGTGTTTGCATGCTTCAGCAGTGTGAGGACTAGGGTTTACTGTCATGGTAACTTTGTGTTATCTGATGTCTCTGAGCAGAGCAACACTGAAGGAGATAATCCCTGAATTAAACAGGATCTGCTTTGAGTCGGCTGAGATGAGCAGGGCCAGGCAGTGCTGCTGGTCCGGCCGCTCCCATGCTGGGCGAACAATGGGAAGGCATCCTGTCTCTCAGTGGGGCAGGACCCGATCCTACGGGTTTCATTTGCAAATTCATTCTTTCCCCTGATGAAAATGTTGAGAGGCCAGAGCCACAGTGAAAGGGACTCATAGAGAAATGCAGTTTGTAAATAAACTTGTATGTTAAACAGCAAGAATTTAGAGCGTCAAAGAGGCATAAGAATAAGGAAAGTCTGCAGCACAGCGGGCAGGGCTGCACATTTTCTCTCCCCTGACTCTCCTTTCTCACAAACCTGTTTCTATGCACAATTGTGCATCGCGAATATAATAATGATGTGCTCTTGTTGTTGTTGACCAAAGCAGTTACTCTGCCTGTATTGCTTGCTCTGTAAGCTGGTATGTCTCGTTTCTCCGTTTATGACACATTCCACTGTGTCGCTGCACTTAAAAGTTTGACCCACTCATTGTTGCTCTTATTTATTCAGTAGGCTAGTTGAGTGCCATCTTAAAATATTTTAATAGGATTTTTTACTATATTAATACATGTGTACAGTTTACAGTATTCACAATGAATCAATAACTACTAAATAGTCCTAAAATGTATTTTACATGGATGTTGAATTAGCCTATTTTGATTTTGTCTGATTAAACGCACATAATGCCAAATATGTTTTGCATTGTTGTTCATGTTTAAGTGTGATTGCAGCTTGAAGGGATACAAATGATTTAGCGGCATACCCTGTCTGAAATGCCTATATTTTTCAGAAATTGAGCAAAGTTGACAGCAAATTGAAAGTCTAATAAGTCTTTCAAGTGCTTGATTCATGCCGAGTGGACACCAGATTTTGAAGGACAGGCAATATAGGAAATCAATGATTTTATATGAAATTTCATTAAGTGCCAATGTCCTCACTTCACAGTATTCTATATTTTGATGGATTATCTGAAGAAAATGATTACCTTCAGTTGGACTGAAACCCAGCATCTTCAAAGATCACTTTTAAGCAATATTTGAGCAGTGATATTGATTTCTTCCCTCTTATCATGTTTCAGAGACTGCTGCATTGAATAAGGTCTTTTCTCATTTCTGGGCCTTATTGTTGCTTTTCAATTGTTGTTTTTGTGAACACATCAAGGGGATAAGTGTAAAACTGATTAATTTAAGATTAACAACAATGGAATTTGCAGAGATAAAGCTGCTTCTTCAGCTGCAAACCATTTCTAATCACTAATCCCCTGTTTCCCATCTTTGTTTTCCAGGGGACGCAGAACCTTGCTCGGAGGACCCGCCGTGTAAGGAGTCAAATGCCCATGTCTGCCGCAGATGCTGCGCTGAGTTCTTTGAACTATCAGATCTTGAAGAACACCAGCAGAATTGCACTAAGAATCAATTAGTTCTGATAGTTAATGAAAATCCCCCCTCCCCCACCGGAACCTTGTCCCCCAGCTCCCTTCCCGATAATCCTGATGACCAGATGAGTGACACGGCTAATAACACTGATCAAGCAGAGTGCAGTGACCTGTTGGAGCCAAGCGCACAGGGCAGAGAGGAGTCCATGGAGGTGGATGTGTCTGGGATGAGCAGTGGTCAAGAAGAGGAAGGTGGCCACGCTGAGAGTGAGAGCCCCAAAAACACAGGCAGCAGCCACGATGGCAGGCCCAGCTCAGGCCCTGCAGCGGGAGCCTCGGCTATCGCTGCCCCCCTACCTCAGCTGGGCAACCTGGCCCAGCTAGGTAACTTCTCCATGATCAACAGCAATGTCATCATTGAAAACCTGCAGAGCACCAAAGTGGCTGTGGCACAGTTTTCCCAGGAGGGCCGCTCCTCTGGGGCGCCCAGGGTGGCAGTGCCTGCCCTGATGGAACAGCTGCTAGCCCTACAACAGCAACAGATCCACCAGCTGCAGCTCATCGAGCAGATCCGCCACCAGATACTGTTACTGGCCTCCCAGGCCCCAGAAATGCAGGTGCCCCCCAGTTCTGCTCCAGGCACCACGGGGCCCGCTGCCAACCCACTGACCACACTTAGCTCCCATCTCTCCCAACAGCTGGCTGCAGCCGCAGGCCTCGCACAGAGCCTGGCTAGTCAGTCGGCCAGTATTAGCAGCCTGAAGCAGTTGGCTGCAGTGGCAAAGCTACCTCAGGCCAACCCAAGCAGCAGTGAGGCATCTCAGAGCAGTAGCACGCTGGGCCCATCAACAATCAATGCCCAGTCCTCTGAAAAGAGGCCGAGTCATCTTAGCAGCCTCCACTCTCAGCTTAGTAGCCCTTCACTAGCTAAGTCATCCATGTCAACGTTTGGGATAGGTAGCCTGTTAAGCTCTGCAGTAAATCCACTTCTACCTCAGCCCCCACCTAGCAACCCCATGTTCTCTAGCACCCTTCCTAGTGTTGGCAGCACTGTCGAGGACCTCAACTCATTAGCAGCTCTGGCTCAACAGAGGAAAGGCAAGCCACCCAACGTCACTTCATTTGAACACAAGAGCAGCTCTGAAGAGGCATTCTTTAAGCATAAGTGTAGGTTTTGTGCCAAGGTGTTTGGGAGTGACAGTGCCTTGCAAATTCACCTGCGCTCCCATACGGGCGAGCGGCCCTACAAGTGTAACATCTGTGGTAACCGTTTCTCTACCCGTGGCAACCTGAAGGTCCATTTCCAGCGTCACAAAGAGAAGTATCCCCACATCCAGATGAACCCATACCCTGTACCTGAGCATTTAGACAACATACCAACAAGCACCGGCATTCCCTATGGCATGTCAATGCCTCCTGAGAAGCCTGTAACTAGCTGGCTGGACAGCAAACCGGTCCTGTCTACACTGACCTCCTCCGTAGGCATGCTGCTGCCTCCGACTATGCCAAGCCTGCCACACTTTATCAAAAAAGAGGATCATTCTATAGCCATAACCAGCCCCTCCATTATATCAAAGAGTGACTCAGGTGCTGTAGAGCCATCAGTTAAATCTAACGATCGAGCGTCTGAAGATGGAGAAGGTGCAACTCTGCCTACCTCAAATGGGAAAACTGAACAAGGCAGCCACTCCTCAAACTTCATAACAAACACAAGCTCTGCCTCAGAGAGCATAGCCGAGTACACGACATCAAACAGCCCACCCATGATGACCAACCCCTTAATGCCCCTCATGTCTGAGCAGTTCAAGGCTAAGTTCCCCTTTGGAGGAATTTTGGATCCCCTCCAGGGGTCCGAGACCTCCAAGCTACAGCAGCTTGTGGAGAACATTGACAGGAAGGTGACGGACCCGAATGAGTGTGTCATCTGCCACCGTGTGCTCAGCTGTCAAAGTGCTCTGAAAATGCATTACCGTACTCACACTGGGGAAAGGCCATTCAAATGTAAAGTCTGTGGAAGGGCCTTCACCACCAAGGGCAATCTGAAAACCCACTACAGTGTTCACAGGGCCATGCCCCCTCTGAGGGTTCAACACTCCTGCCCCATCTGTCAGAAGAAGTTTACTAATGCTGTGGTTCTGCAGCAGCACATTCGCATGCATATGGGCGGGCAGATCCCAAACACACCTATGCCTGACAGCTACCCTGAGTCAATGTGCTCTGACACAGGCTCGTTCGATGAAAGAAACTACGATGACCTCGACAACTTCTCCGATGATATTGAAGGCATGGAGGAAGGCCCGGACAGCAGTGTTCCAGACACACCCAGATCGGCTGACGCTTACCATGACAGCCTATGTAACTCCCCAAACCCCCCTGATGTTGCTAGCCATGATGGGCAAGACCGAAATGGCCACCATGATGGGCAAGACAGGAATGGCTACCATGATGGGCAAGACAGAAATGGCCAGCAGATTGTCCAAAATCATGACACAGAGGAACTGCAATGCAGCCGTATAAAGGCTATGGCAAACGGTTTATTTGAAGGGGACTGCCTCACCAATGACAGTTCATCTCTAGGTGGGGACGTTGAAAGCCAAAGCGCCGGGAGTCCAGCTGTGTCAGAATCTACCTCCTCTATGCAGGCTCCATCCCCCACCTATGGGCAGCCACAGCAGCGTAAATCCCCCAGTCTGGAGGATAGGCAACAGAGGGCCTTATCCTTGGAGCACATTAGCGCTAGTCTTATGCACTCTCATTCCTCTAGCTTTGGAGCCCTGGACCTAACATCGGTCAACTGTTCTAAAGAGCCGCTGGGCATGCTCTTCCCTTTCCGCGAGCGCACCGCCCTCAAGAACACTGCCTGTGACATCTGTGGCAAGACGTTCGCTTGTCAGAGTGCCTTGGACATTCACTACCGAAGCCATACCAAAGAGCGGCCATTCATTTGCACGGCCTGTAACCGAGGGTTTTCCACCAAGGGCAATCTCAAGCAACACATGCTCACCCATCAGATGAGAGATCTGCCCTCACAGCTGTTCGAGCCCTCCAACACCAGCATGTCGTCCAGCCCCACCCCCTCCCTCCTCTCTGTGAGCTCGCTCATCAAACCGGAGGTCAACGGCTTCCTCCATGGCTTCCAGCAGGAGAACCTGCCCAAGGACCTGCCCCCTTGCTTGGTCACGTCGTCGGCCTCCACCTCGCCGGTGCTGTCGGCCGCACCTCCAAGGAGGACACCCAAGCAGCACTTCTGCAACACCTGCGGGAAGACCTTCTCCTCCTCCAGCGCCCTGCAGATCCACGAGAGAACACACACGGGGGAGAAACCATTTGCATGCACCATCTGTGGTCGGGCCTTCACCACCAAAGGAAACCTGAAGGTACCTGGGAAAGCTTGAGTAAACTATTGTGTGTGTGTGTGTGTGTGTGTGTGTGTGTGTGTGTGTGCATGTTTGTTAAAAAGCATGTTTTTAGAATCAGAAATATTGTATTAATCCCCTAGGGGAAATTCTTTGTCACAGTTGCTCAGCTTGTAAAGCTTTGGTAAAATGTCTGAAAAGTTAAATGTAGAAAGGCGTTCATTTGGATTTTTGGTGAACTAGTCACTAAGAGGTGCTAATGTTGGATAATTGATAAGAGGAACAGCTGGCTGAGAAAAGTATACTGTACCTTGGCAGAAAGGTTGAATCACTTTATTAATGTGATTATTGGATAGAAACTTGAGAAGGTGGACAGTGGAGCACAGCTGGTGATGGTTCCGTTAACAGACTTAACTATCATTTGCTGAAGGTAACCATTCTGAGCTGGACAAGTCTGTAGTTTCAGTATAAACATTGGTAACTACGTGATTACACAGGTAACTTCCGTGTTAATGTTTTATATTTCCAGCTTCACAAGCACTGTAAACATTTGAATCATATTATCCTTAAGCTATTTGAAAGCATCACCAAGTTATGTTAAAGAAGACAAATTGTTATTTGTTATGGACAGGGTTGGCAGAGGTTAAATGTCAGTTGTGATCCAGGCAGGGACAATGAAAGTGGACAGTGCAATCTCCACCCTGGCCCTGTGACTCTGCACACGAGACTAGCAAATGAAGGTTTATATTAGAGACTCCGCACCAGTCTTGCCAAAATAAGATGCTTACCACACACAGGACGATTAATGTGCTGCACCCAGGGTGTCAGCCTACTCTAATTCTAACGCACTTGTTATTATTTTTTCCATTGCATCATCTCATGTGCAGCGCTTGTGGGCAAGTTTGTAAACATTACTAAATTTCTGCCTGGGTCTCTGTCTCTCCTCCTCCCCCTTCTCTCATTCCTCCTCCCCTCCTCCCCTGCTGGTTCGCTGGCTCTGTGCAGGTCCACATGGGAACACACATGTGGAACAGCGCTCCCGCGAGACGTGGCCGTAGGCTGTCGGTGGACGGACCCATGGCCTTCCTGGGTGCCAATCCTGTTAAGTTTCCTGAACTCTTCCAGAAGGACATGGTCTCCAGGACCAGCAATGGGGACCCAGCCAGTTTCTGGAACCAGTACGCTGCAGCCTTCTCCAACGGTCTGGCCATGAAGGCCAATGAGATCTCCGTCATACAGAATGGGGGGCTGCCGCCCATGTCGGGCAGCGTGGGCAACGGGGGGAGCTCTCCCGTCGGTGGGCTCACCGGTAGCCTGGACAAGCTGCACAGTACGGAACCCAACGCTGCTCTGGCCGGCCTTGAGAAAATGGCTAACACAGAGAATGGAACCCACTTCCGTTTTGCGCGCTTCATGGAGGACAATAAAGAGATCGCCACCAACTAGAGTGCTAGTCTTCACGTGCGCTAGGACAATTGAAGACACGCACGGACAGATTGTACACAGACACACAGAACAAGAACTGGAGAAAAAAACAAATTGAACTGCTTTGGCTTGCCATCGAAACTTTACGAAAACAAGTGTGAAGACAAGTTAGTTTTTTTGTACAATGTACAACATGTTATAGTTTTAAGGATCTTATTTATTAGTGATTATAACCTTGCTTGAAACCAAGTGGAAGCATTAACAGTTAGTTTACTTTGTTTTAAAACCAGAATGGGTATGTATGTATGTATGTATGAGTGCTTATAATGTGCTTTTGAATAATGTGCTTTAGCATATTCGGGTAGAAAACCTTACCTTGGCATTAAGTTATTTTCTGTCTCTACTAGCTATAACAAAACTGTCAATGTTCATGTGATGCATTAGCTCTGTAATAAGCAAACAGACTGGCTGTAAATAGTGTACACTGTTTTATTCTAGTTGGTCTAACATCTGTGTATTCATGTCCTTTCATGTGGTGGGAAAAGACATGCAAGGGCCTATTGGTATTGTAGTTCATTTCCTTCCATCTGCAAATTACCTTTATGTTTTATTTAAAGAAGAATAAATAACTTCATGTTTGCTGCATTTCAAGGATTTCTTTAGTGTTAACATATTTTGTTGTTACTTTTTCACTGTATTGTACTATTTGTTATTTGTTTACTTCTATAGTTTGTTTATTTCATGTTTGTTTTTTGGTGAAATTAGAAGCGAGACAGTTGCTCACAAGTGGGGAATGTCCCATTGGGGAATGTCCATTTTCTTGGTCCTTTGGCCAGAGACAGCCAATCAACTGGGCAGGAATCTTCTTCATTTCCCTGGCTGGATTTCCACATTGCTGCTACACTCGAGCCTCATCATTGACATCAAGTGAAAAAATATGTGTAAATATGTTCAGATGTGGAAATACAAACTCAGTCACAACAAAATGTACATATATCTCACACAAGACAAGGTCCATCACAGCCAGGGGACAAAATAATAGTGTTTTTATAAATATAAATATATATTAGGTTTGACAACCTTCGGACTGTTACATGCACTTTCTTGGAAAGTTGGAAGATCTTTATGGGTCCAGTTTCTCTACACTTTAATACCTACTAACAACTATGATACTGTAATTCTTTACTCTAATAATCCAATACATCAGTTTTCCAAAAGAAACTATGTGTGTTTTGTGTTTTTATTGTCTTCACAATATATATGAACACATTTCTGCAAATATTTGAACTCCAGAAATTGTTTAACTCCAACAATGAAAGAAACCTACAATTACAAAAGAAAAAGGAAAACAACAGGAATTATTATGGGCTGGAACGCCTTCAGTAACAAAATCTGAACAATCTGGTTGTATTTGCCAAACAGGATGTTGGCTGGGATATACTACAATTGGCATTTTGAGACGACATGTATAGGAAAATCACATGACGGTTCATATTATCAGCAGCTTGGCTTAATAATCATATTTGAATTTTCAGCATTTTAAGGAATTATCTGTGAAGCCGGCAGTATGTTTTCATTTTTGAACGGTAGGTGTAATATAAAATACAGATAAGATATTTAGCCGAATATTATGACGTTATGTACATCGTGAATTCGTGATATTCGACAAGTTTAATGGAACATAAATTAGTCCTGCATTTTTAGAAAGCCACTATAATCGCCCTGAGAAGGTGTATGTGTGTATATATA
>JAODUK010000018.1:6120005-6144359 GCA_027564635.1 Typhlichthys eigenmanni
CAGTATATATATATGTGTGTGTGTGTGCGTGTGTGAGTGTGTGTGTGTGTGTGTGTGCGTGCGTGCGTGTGTGTGCATGTGTGTGTAGCCTACAGTATAAAAAACAAATATGCTATAGAGACCTAATTAGGTTTGCAAGGAGAAGAAAAATACCTTAAACTTTTAACGTCCGTTACTGATAAGACCTTTGATGGCATAGGAATATTATAATTTCTCTTTCTATTATTCAAAGTATTTCAACATCTGCATTTCATTTAACACATCGTTGCACATCCTGTAATACAGGATCTGTTCATTTCAGTCTTGCATCCTCGACTTCATGGCGATCTCCTCGTCTCTTCTTTGGAATTTATCTGCAGCGAAATTCGCCAATATTTACAAGATGTCGAAATTTAATGATCCCTGCATAGGGCCGGACCCCACAGCCCCCGGTTTAACACATCCGTTCCAATGAGTTTTGTTTTTGCAGCACATCACCTCTACTAAATAAATAGAAAATTAGCTGATTTCTTCGTTTACCCTGCCGGCCTATTTGATAAATTTTACATTTCAATCTCAGGTATTATTATTATTATTATTATTATTATTATTATTAATAATAATAATAATAATAATAATAATAATAATAATAATAATAATAATGTTGTTGTTGTTGAACATTTTTTATTTTTTCACGTTTCAATTTTCCTGTTAAGAGCTGTTGTTGGGGTATGTGCCTGTTACGTGATTCATAAATTACGCTACATTTCCTAGACAGAATAATTTAATGCGCTTAAGCATTTAATTAATCATATTTTGGATTTTGCTTCAATTAATATATGTCTATTATAGCGCTATCTTGTGGGCCTATACAATAATAAACGAAACACCATCTGATTATTAGATAAATCGTTAGTGAAAATACCGTATGTGCTCGTAGTAGTTATTATAGTGAATAGGCCTATCCGCGCATTGATCTAACAGCGAAGCATTAAAACACTCCAATCTCAGGTGGCAGGAATGTGTACGATTGATCTCTTCCACTGTGCCAGCTGTGGTTTTTCCATCACTACGAACCAGTTGAACGCACTGAAACACAATCTATACGACTCATAGGGCTGTAGCCTATACTGCTCTGTCTATTGCTCTCTGTACCTGCCGACGCTGCAAGGTAGATTGGTGTCTGCTATAGGCTACTCTAAAGATCTTGATAGGTAAGTTTAGTTTATGTGTAGCTGCCAAAAGCACATGCATGTATAATGAAAACGATCATTGATTTTCATCAATGATATTCATTCACACACAATTTTTATACAATGTATTTTAAAATTTGGATGGCCTTTTTTGGTGCATACTGAATTACTCTGAAAGATAATTTGCCTGTAGCTGCAAACCATTTCAGTCAATTTGGTGTCCTTAAAGTTTATAACTATATGCTCATCTTGCTGGAATGAAACTTAACTTGTTTTACTATATGTTTCAAACGTTTCAAGATATTCAAGACATCTATCCATCTTTATCCCCTTATCTGAAGTCGGGGGCAGCAGCTCCATCAGGGGACCCCAAACCTCCCTTTCACGAGGCACATTAGCCAGCTCTGAGTGGGGGATCCCAACATGCATTTCTTTATAAAACTTGTTTTAAGAATGCATATGTCATATAATATTACATTAGTTAATGGAGGCCATACAGACCATAGTACTTTACAGTAAATGTTATTTTTCATTATTTCAGAAATGATAGAATGGCTGGTGAAATACTCCATACTGTATCAAAACATATTATAGGTCTAACTTCCATGTTGTGATACCAAAAGAATGACATCCTGTATGTGAAATCATAATTACGTATAGGACGGTATACTGTATGCCTGGGTTAGTGATACTGTATGCACCCCCTGTATTTACAGTAGGTTGTATGTTATAAAAGAGTCAAAACTGACTAAAATGTTAAGACATACAATGCTGTTAGCAACACGAGTTTAGATTAGCTGATATGTTTTTTTCTGTGTAATTGTAGTTGCCGAACATCACGGAAAACATCAATATTTTACATGTTTAGGTGCAATCTGACCTCTGTAAGCAGAAACGTGCAGGACACAGGTGGATCATTTAATCCGTCACTCTATTCCATATAATCAAAGCTGGGCTCATAAAAATAATGTAATGCAACTATTTTCACTGCAGTGGCTTTAGTTGATGAGCACGCACATGCCTCCGATATGCTCTTTAGAGTCGAACTAGCGTTTTTATTTTTCATTTCTCATTACTTACAATGCTCATCTTCCAGGCGAGATTGTGATGAGTGTTGACGATACCTTGGGAAGTCAGAGCCCCCTCCCATGTCCCTTGTCTAACGCTGTCTGGCCTCCCAAGTGGATACAACCACAGCCTGGGGCCCGGTGAGGGCTCCCTGCTGGCTTTGTGACAGATCAAAGGCCAGAGGAGAACAATGGTGAGCCCCGGTGAGCCGGTCGGTCTCCATCTCCCTGGACACACGACCACAACTGCACACTGTCATTCACTGCCACTCATTGTCAACAACTCCCTGGCGATAGGCTTTTGACATGGGTGTCAATAAACAATCAACTGTTTGAAAATGGCACATTTAGAAGGTAGAAGTACCAACCAACCATGGATTAGCTCTGCCCCACATTAAACTAACTGACTTCAACTAATTATAGCTTCTTCCTTTGTTACATTTAGTGATTTCTTTCAAATGTATGCTTCCTACATTTTATAATACAGTTTGACTTCCGGGTGTGCCAGATCACAAACAATTGTTTTGTGTTTACAAGCCATGTTGACATATAGCATTATCCAATGTAAAACCCAGCTCCTAAATTAATTTCAGCATTGTTTTAACACAAACAAAAGTGTATTTAGCCTAGTTAGCTGGAAAGCTGCAGCAAATTAGACACAGCTGGTTACTATACTGCTCGCTGGCCTGATGTATCTATCTGAACAGGGTTATGCAGCTCCTGCTGCATTTACAAAGTGACAACCTGAGATACAGTGCGAGGAGACACAAGACATCTGTCTACAGGATATTGTAAGGTATCACTCTACAAATATACCTACAGCACTCTGTGGTTTCTCAGGTAACACAGTATGGTGGCAGCAGGAGTGTCGTGTCCAGTAATACATTAATGACTGAATGGAAATACTGAAATACACTGGATCTCATTGAAATGCAATGGGTGTCCAGCTAATGGAATATGTTGCAACAATCAATTTTTAATGTGATAGAATAAGCTACAATGAACACTGTAATCACTATAGTTGTTAGCTAGCCACAAAAGTGATACATATTTAATACATATTTAGGTCGTCTCTATAACACCATGTGCACATTTAGGTTGTGTTTCAAAACGTAAACATTGGGCTGACATTTGTGGCTCTGGTGGCACAGTAATACAATCAAGAAGTGTGTCTTTTAAGTGTTTATGACATTGTGCAATATCACATCGAAGCGATTACTTCTTTAACCACGCATTTATATTCTTGCAGTTCTTCTGCCATCACACGCTTTGTTTCCTGTGGAAAATGGATGCCGTCTTCAGCGTGTACACAGCTGGTTTTGAGACAAGACCTAAGCTCTGTAAGTACTCTCTGTGGACCCTCACAGTTATCACACACCAGCCATCAAGTCTTCTAGGAAATATCCATCCGCCCTAACCCAACAACGCTTCTGTTTGTTCTGTTAAATTGTGCTTTGGTCTTATGAGAATTTGGAGATAGTCTTTGCGTGGTTTAATTTTATGGCACTGTGATCTGGAGAGCATCCAAACGTCAAGGTCATTTATCTTACAGTTCATCCGCTGCTTGCCTTTTGTGTGGTGAGAACGAGGCACATGCACATATTGCATTTCATGACCTATTGTGTCTAAGGAGGACCCAGACAAACAGGTGGGAGCCTTAATGTGGGATCCTCCAGAGCCGGGTGCACCAGACTGAAGGCTTTCTGGGTATTCATTTATAAGGCACTCATGCTTGCATAACGTCCACAATGCTCTATTTCCCCCCATCGGCAAATGGGAGCCTTCACGGATGCTAATGAACATACAGTAAGGGCTTGTCTTAGCCACAGTGCCCTGCTGTCTATGGCTCCCAGTTTATCATCGCCACTGAAATTGCAGGGCCGGTTTAGTGGGCTTTTACTGCAAGGGGGACATTTACTCCATTGTGATGCTAATTCTTTAAAATTTGCTGTTGGTTCCTTCAGTCAGGATGGGTTTATGGGACTGAGGCTTTTGACAGGATACAAGCTCTTTGTTTTGTTCTTGGGGAGGAACTGAAGTCAAGGGTTTTCCCTAACTGCCTTGAACAGGAATTTTAATTTAATGTGCATTTCCATTTGGAGATAAATCGCACGTACCCTTGTTTTGTACAGTAGAATAGAGACATATTGTGTTTCCTTCATTTAAGAGAGCAGCTTCGAGATTAAGTAGGCTGATTGTGTCGCTTTCAACATTAGAATTACGGCTGGTAACCCTAGCCTGTGCTGTCTACCTCAGGGCTTAGACACACACTGGGCCCTGGACACTCTCTGTTAATGTCATCTCACAGATTCAATTTCCTCATCACAATCTAACCTTAAGTCCCACAACCTCTCACACATATTCTTCCTCTTTCTCACAGCACAGATGCATGAAACATATCCCTCCACCACGGCTTTTGGATGGAGATATTGATATTGAGTGTCAAGGTGGAATGTTGGTGGGGGGGTGCTAGAAAGGGTCCCCTTCAGCCCCTTGTCAGGTGTGTTTGATTCCATAGGTGCTCCGGAGAGATGCCTTGAGTTTATTGAATTTGTCACTTTGGGCCTGGGAGTGAAAAGGCCACCTGTGTGCGGCCGCAAGCCGCGGCCACCAGGCCTGTCACACACATCACACCATGACGGCTGATGTGCCAAGACAGGCCTCCAGCTACACCACTGGTTTATTGTTGATTCACTTGCCTCCTTCTCAATGCCATATTCTTCTATCGGCTGCGTGTGCATACGTCTCCTTATTCACATGCTGTTTTGAAGAAGATGTTTAGGTGAAAACAAGTAAGAACGGAGAAAAACATTCTCGGGTCCCCTGAGTAGAGCGTTCCAACAAGATAAGTGTAAGGGTGTAGTCAGGACCACTGGCCACCCACACCAGGTCAAGACCAAAGCCATCCCGTCATACAGTAGCATGTGTATTCACCGTGTTGCTGGGCTGTGCTACTGTAGGTTGTCCCTGACTGTGGGAAGGATACAGTATCTGGGCTGGTGTACCAGGATCAGAGCTGTGGAGCTCTGCCACCCAGCCATTGAAACACTAGTCCTTGTTCTCCTTCAGACACAGCTGGTCTGCACAGCAGGAAATATCGTCCTGTAAAATGTGTAATCAAATGGAAGATAAGAGACGCATTACATCATGGTCATTCCCACTGTGTGTGTGTGTGTGTGTGCGTGTGCGTGTGTGTGTGTGTGTGTGTGTGTGTGTGTGTGTGTGCGGGTTTGTGGCCAGGCTTATGGTGTTGTTTCAAGCATGGTCCAGTCAGGCTGGGTGTGTATGTATGCACTGTGTGAGGCCATTATGGAAAACTCTAAATATCATAATCACATGCACTGCATGCTTCCATGTCGGTGTGCTTTTTGTTTTGCCTATGCTGATGTGCCTTCCGAACTCATGCTCAGTTAAGTTTACACCACCTGTGATTAATAGGAAATATCCCAGTTCCAGCAGGTTAATGTTTAATCAATCAACTCCAAGAGAAGCCTCTAAATGGCTTAGCTTATTTTTAACCACCGCATCACATTAAACGGGGCAGGCTTGTTTACGCGGCCAAAACTCTGCTGTTTCATCAGCTCCTCATCATTCCTGTTAGTTTCAATGTCCTGGAATCAAAGTATACATGTTCTTTTTCAACAGTATTTACTCTTGTGACAGAGCATATCTTGTGCTCACCAGAAAGGTTCTTGTCACTAGAAAATGTCTTCGTATTATACATTTTCCGATCAGGCCTCTTAATTCTTGAAACTAGGTTAGTCTTGAAACTAAGCGTAAAATAAGATTGCATAGCAGTTAATTCAGTAGTTCTGTATTTTACTTTAGAGTTAGCCTGGCTGTGCATTCTATGCTGTGCTGAACTCAGCGTTCCCACGCAGCCTTGGCTCTGTAAAGAGGAAAACAAAGTAGCTCAGGCCAAGTACAACGTGATAACTAGTCTTTGCAATGGGTAGCAAATGTGTGAGCTGATGGAGCACCCTACAGTACTGAGGGGAGAGGTGTTTTTGTTTTCGAGTTCAACAATCGCTTACTACACCTTTAATGGGCTTTGCAGAATGTCTTTATTTCAGTCAAATCAGAACCAAATACACATTACACACACGACCAAAAATGCAGTTTTTGTGATCGTAAGCTGTTAACCATCCTTAACAGTGGTTGTAGTGTTATTTCTACCAGCATCTTTCTCCTCAACAGTGAAATGTTTTGTGTGTGTCTTGGATGAAGCACCTATACACTTTGAAATCACAGCCCAGCTCAGCAGTAATGCTCTCTGAGGCAAGGCCTGTTTGCTAAATAATCAATCCATATAAAAGCAACGGATAAAATTGACTGACCCTCATATACTTAATTATTGCAGCTACTTGACCAAATAGCATTTTTCAGGATGCTGTGTGTCACAGGCCATCAATATTCCCCTAATCGCTGTTAGTTATTGCCCTACTTTGTTACTGCATTGGATGGCTCGTCTCCAGTGGTCAGTTTAGCCCGGAGCAGCAATAGAATGAGATGCTAAATGGCTGCGCAAACAATTTGATTATGCTGTTTAATTCTTGTCATATAGATCTGCTGGCCTGCTGATGCACTCATTTCTGCGAGGCGGTAGAGCCAGCGCTGACCAGCCCGGTGGCCGCCGGCACGGCTGAAACAGCCCGTTTCTCCTCCACAGATCAATAGAAACTCCTGTGCTGTTATGGAGCACACAGCCGCCACCTCTTAGCCTCTGCTGCTGGTTGTAGCATGCAGGCGTCTCTTCTCTTCCCCTGAGCGTTTGTTCAACATCCACATCAGTGGTAGAGCCTCCAGCATGTAACAGCCCACATGTTGACTATGGCGTATAACAGCAGTAGTGCTGAGGGTTAAACTCTGAGACAGACTGCCTTGGTGGAGTGAAAAATGAGAAATGAGCGCGGAGACCGCTAAGCTCCAGTTGCCCGAAAATTAACATTTCAATTCAAATCCAATAATAACGCATTGTGTCTGCTCTGAAAGACTCCTGCTGGAAGGGGAAGGCGATACCTCCTGTTCCTGTGTCAATGAAAAAGCTCCTTCATCTTCTGCTAAAGAGCCCACACAGTCTGAGGTCAGCCAGTCAGTCTGGGTTACACTGCACTGCCATGCCTCGCTTCCTGGTAGTTAACAACAGCCAGGAACTAGCCACGCACACACACATGCATACATACTGACTAACCACACAACATGCACACCAACAAACATTTGGGCCTTGCATAAAGATCTCAATGCTCTCAAGTTGACTTTTCTGGGTCGTTAAATTGGGTCAGAGGTCTTACCGATCTTAGTGGGGTTTTTTTGTGTGTGAGAACAAACTGAAAGGTTTGAGAAATGTAGCATTTATTTCCAGAGCAAGTCAATTTAGCTTCTCTGGAGTTCAATAAAATCTCACAAATAGATAAAATCTAAAGAGTATCACTCTGTTGGCCTCCGCGGCACCGCCCCACCCAAAGAAATGCATTGTGAAGCAAAGCGTAGTACTATGGCTTTGTTGACACGAGCGGTGTTCACCACTTTGACAACTGCCACAAGACAACTGTGGCACGCGCATAGAAGTGAATGGGAGATAGTATGGTGACTTCACCTTTCCACCAGTCACAAAAATTATTTTCCCAAGGACGTGCCTACAACTAGAGTCTATCCGGTTTTAACTTTTTTGCTAGCGGGACACGTTACAATACCAAGCCTGATGTGTGTGCATGTTTAACATCTATTCCAATAAATTCTAATGGCACATGTAGACACCAGGCCTGATTAGATGACATTCCATGTAAACAGGTAACCTAAAAATCTTAAATTGAAAAGATTCCATTTGGAAAGACAAAATAGTGTCCATGTAAACACAGCTGTGTTAATTAGCATTTCTACTTAGCCATAAAAATCAATCTACTGGACAGGTGTGGCATATCATTATGTTGATAATATGGATGGCACGATCCAGTTTTTTCAGTCCCGATACAGATGCAGATACCAGCCTATACCGAGTACCGATCCGATTCCAGTGTTAAATTAAGTTTTAAATTAAGTTGCAAAGTACATTTTTCTTTTTCTGATACTTGACAGTAGACTTTCGCTTGTAAATTAATTTAATTGGATTTGTCCTATGGTTCGGTTACAACTGTCCAATATCAGTCAGTATTGAACCCATTTCCGATCGCAGTATCGTATCGGTGCCATCCCTAATAGCCTTTTTAGAGCACAGGTGGTCCTTATGTTTGGGACAACAACTGGCGATGCTACATATCAAGTGCAGATCTGTCCAACTTTAAGGGATCGCACACTTGGCATGACCGACTGCAGGACATTCCCCTAGAGCTTTTTGCCAGAGGGATTCATGTTCATTTCATGATCATTTCTGTAGCATAGGATTCTGGTAGTTGGTCCAGAGGGCTACATCCACACACAGTGTCTAGCCACACCAGCCCAAGACAGCTGATCTAACGGTTGGTTTGCACTTCCAAGAATGTCTGCACACACTGTTAGAATGCCCCAAGGAAGCTCATCTATGTGCTTGACATCCCTCAAGGGTCTTGTTCTGACGGCAGGTCATCGTCATATGTGGGTGGGACACACAAGAGTACCCCTCGGTGGCCACGGTGAACAGGAAAACGCTTTGATATACCTAACATGTTATTCCATGTATTACCATTTGAATGTGATGTGTGATATTGATATCTTGAGGCCTGCCACCACATCTTCCCAGCTTATCACAAGAATCTGTACACAATTCCTGTAAGTGAAAATGTCCCAGTTCTTCCATGCAAGTAATGCCAGGCATATCATCCAATGAGCACGCTTGAATTATTTGCATCGACACATACATCAGCATGTTGCAGCCATCACAAATATCCAACAACTTCACAGCTTATGAAGGGGATTGGGAGGGACCGTATTTCACACGACATGTGTGACACTGCATGAGGCACATGGAAGTCACACCCGATACTAACTGGTTTCTGTTCCATGACCCCTCCTTTAATTTCTGAACAGCAGATGTTATGAGAAAGTGACGAGGGCCTAATGAATCTGTTCTGTGGCACCATATGCATATTGTGAATTATCATTATGATCTTTGACATTGTTTAGTTGTGTCATATACAGTATATTTTTATATATTTTTGTTGCACACAGCAAACGTATGTATTGACTCACATATATGTACAGTATATAAAACATTTTCCAATTAAACGCATTCAAATCTTTTTACAGGAGGTTGTTTCACAAGCATCATTAAGTCAGTATCAAAGTAATGTTTTCTAACGTCATCACAGTTTATGTATCTAGTCTGGCTTTGTATGATTCCTGCACTGATTGGTTGGAATAAACAGATCATACTGTGTTGAAGATGACGTGGCCAATGTTTATACAAAACAAGGAGGTAGACATGTAAACTGTTTATGAATGAATATTAATGCTAAACCTCTGTTTAGCATGAAAACATGAAGTGCCTCACGGCAGTGGTGTCCAGTTCTACTACTACTGTAGTTAGTTTCCCAGCAACAAAAATATATTGGCAATATATTTCTCTTCCGCATGGGATGTAATGCTTTACTTTCCACTTCTCCTCATTGCTGTGCTAGCATGGTGGTCTGACACTATCTTGGGGATGTTGGACATCTCTCCTGGACGTATCTTGAATAATGACAGCAGATGCCAGACACTGGGTACCTGTTCTTAATGAACACACTGTACCGGGGTTTGGGGCGTCCTGGCTCCTAAATATCGGCTCTGGAGCCATTCTCCGTGGCCCTGCCAAGAAGGTGTCAGTGTGGGCCTTGTTTACATGCCCCCCCTTACTCCATCAGGGAGCAGATTGCCCATCTGGGAGGTGACGAGAGAGAGCACGGGCCAATTTGGAGAGCGGCAGAATTGGCTGTTGCCTGCTGTAGGCGATCCCAATGGTGTCACGACACAGGGCTCTCCTCACCTTGGGTACTAATGGTGGATGTGTTACTGCTCAGTGAGGGCCAATTAACCCAGGATTTATGGCTTACATTCCCAAACCTTCAACTAAAGTAATCTGACAATGTAGGCTACATTACATTCAGTGTGACACCTCAACGCTCGCGTGAACCTACACACAAGAGTTTCTTGTGTCAAAGTAAACATCTTGTTGTGTTAAGTGCTTAACCATGGTTTTGGTGAAAGAGATCCTGCCAGCAAAACCTCCAGATATAGATAATTAGACTTATGCTGTCATAAATACCTAAGCTAATTATATTAGCAAATACATAGATTTATTAGTTTTAACAGTGTTTAAAATTCAGAGGAAAATGTAGTATACCATAAATTAAGATTCTTTCACAATTCTATGACTCTAAGAATGCACCACACTTGGCTGGCAGTGATAACATCACCGTTAAAAAGGCCTGTTTGGGATTGTGCCCCCTCAGCTTGTCAATGAGTGTCTTGAGCTGAGGATTTTGCAGACCGTTCAAATTACAGCCTGGTGCCTCAAGGTTTGTCAGGCATTGACATGGACGCCTGTCGATGCCTCTGGTGCATATTCCAGGACCCCGCTGAGTGACAGACGCCAACCATGTCGCTCGCCACGAGACACTGTCGCACTGAGTGTGTGTGGGAGGGTAGGTGTATGTTGATTTCAATTGTCCTAAAGTGGTACAAGCTTATGCATATGTGTATATACTGTGTGTGTGTGTGTGTGTGTGTGTGTGTGCGTGTGTGTGTGTGTGTGTGTGTGTGTGTGGGTGTTAGCAGTAGTTAGTTTAACAGGCTAATGCCAGCGCTATGTATTAATAGCTTGTTACTAGTATGAGACCTTTGGATTCTGCACTCTGCAGTTCTATTGTTCTGTGTATTAATAGCACAACACAGTAGCTATTCTAGTCCACAACATGACTTCTACAACAAGTCTAAAGGTCTATTTTTTATATTCATTTGCACAAGGTTGATCATGTCTCAGTCAGTGTGAAAGGCTAATTAATATATTGTTCGAATTCTTCACTGAGAGGAATGTTATGTTGATTAGAACATTGTGAGGTTGTTTAAGAAACTGGTATTATCAATGTGTCAGTATGTGTGTAATTGTACACACATACAACTCCACGCAAACGTGCACACACACACACACAAGCTTTTATATGCAGCAGTGACTTAACACCACCCCAGAGAGGTGTGTCATGTGGTCCATGTTTGATATTTAATATTCACCCCCTGGTGTTATTTACATGGCTTTAAAACAGGGGCGGTGTTTCTGAACTCTGAAGCTCTCGCTGCAGACTTTTACATAAGAGAGCAAGTTAAAATATCTGTTTGTGTCTGCTGCTAAATGCAAGTTGGTTTCCCACCCTGAAATTACCTCCAACAGTGTAGTTTGTGTCTTTGTATTGTGGCAGCTCTGCCTGGCTGGCCTGCGCGGTGTCATGTTATCTGAGTGAGATGTTAGCAGGCCCCGATTAAATATGAATGCAGTGCTGTTGGTTGCCCAGCCTGTTTGTTTGGTTGAGTGCTGGCCTGCTGATCACTCATCAAATCAGTTGTGCCGCTGTCACGCTACACACCATCAACTGGGAATCTCGGTAGTCCTGTCTACTGTATAGGAGAGGGAATCACCTGTATTCAAAGTTGATTCAAGATTAACCAGGCTTACACTTTAATGAATTCTAAATTCCCCTCCACTATGCCCCATCTCATTATCATTTTTAAATTGCATACTGGAGCAGATAGCTCACTTTTTGGGAGTAATTGGCCAATGACTAGGCTTAATATGTATGCTGTCATTAAATAGCAGTGTTGAGTTGTAAAGAGAAACTGTATGATACATGAGAGCCCTTTCTATAGCGCTGCATGGCTCCTGAGCTCCTGCTTTATGTGAGACTACCCAGGCATGAATTGTGTCAGGGACAGTTATATTCCCTTCTGTTTGTTGCCCAGTTGAATGAGATGACCTTTAAGATAAAGCGGATCTCTTGGCCGCACCGACAGGGCAGATGCACTGAATGGAACGGTTCAGACTCGACTGTGAAGTGAGGGCTGGCTAGTTTAAACACTGTTGTTTGGCAGTAAACCGGTGCTGCCGCCATCACAATACCACACTGCCGTGAACACGCCTTATTTTGATTCCATGCCAGATTGGACAACATGGAATTACTTTTTCCTTTTTCCCCATCTCCTTTTCTTCAACTACTGTACCTATCAGAGCAAATTACTTGTAATCTTAGGGAGTTAGGGGATACACCAGAGCAGCAGTATATGGTAATCTAGAGGAGGGATCATTAAGTTGCTCTTTTAACCTCCATTCATGGGAAAAGTGTGTAATTAGATTCCCTAAAATGTAAAGGCATTTTTCTTTGGATTACTCCCAACACTGATGGATAAAGGCTCTGTGGCTTCAGGGGAGACCCATAACCTGCGTTTTCTGTGAGACACCATCGCTGTAAAACTGTAACCAAACGTAAATACAAGCCAGAAAGCTAAAAGCTGAAAAATGCATCAGTACATTCGGCTACACTAACAACAAAATGAACCCCTTTACTTCCTGCATGCCTGCTTGTTGTTCTGTTGGGCAGACTGAAGTCATTTGGGCTCTGCCACAGCTCACCAGCTCTGCCACCTACTGAGAGGGCAGACTCGGCTGCGGCAGTACATTTGGTGAAGAAGTTAATCATACAGAGTAGCGCAACACGAGAGAAGTGGTGTGTGTGAAGCTGTCCCTGCTGTTCGACCTATAATTGGCTCTACAAGTGAGTGCCCCAGCTTCCTGTCACTATTATATCTGTGTTCACACCGCTGCAGCTGGTTAGACATTTGTTCCACGGAAACATGGCTGCTGTTTTGATCTGTGGACTGTGAAAGTGGAGCCGCTCTCACAATGGCGGTGATGTGGGGAGGATTGTTCCAGGCTGTGAAGGAAGCCGGGTAAAGCTATCATTCTGCCTGGGCCTCGAGGTGAACAGCAAACATGTCGGTGGGAAGTTGTTTGGGCCTTGTTTCTCAATTTATTTAGGTGATTTTCTTGTACTGTGTATAAGGTTCTCCATGCAGACACAGTGTAGGACAATAATGTAGTGCTGTTTTAGTGCTGGTCTTAAACTATTAGTATTTTATTGTTTTATAAAAGAACTGATGAAGAACTGAGAATTGATATATTTATTGCATTTTGCTTTATTAATCATGGCTATTGTTATACTGCCTACCTTTTATGAACTTAAGAACTTACGCACATAAGTATTGTATTGTGTATGAATGATGTGTATGTACAATAAAGTATACCTTACCTTACTTACCTTAATTCCCAGAAATGGTTTAGTATACATTTTTGCTGTAAAGGTTTTTACTATACTGTATGTGAATTATTATCTATTTTAGGATAATAGTTATATTAATGCTTTAATATTAAAGAGAGAAACAAACTAAATACATCTTCAAAATCATGTTTTTGTTGAAAATTAAATAAATATTTATTCAAAATTATGTTAATGAATAGACAATATTTTCATTGATATTATTACATTTTATTACAGTATGGAAAATAGACTTGAAAATTATTTATATTCTAACATCATATGGTCATGAACAGATTGTTATTAGGGAGCACTAAGGATGCGAAAATGGAACTATATTTTTAAGTCGACACGTACGGAATCTGAGATTTAATTTGGAAATGTTAAAGTGCCACTGACACCTCTGTGCGTGGAGGGATGCCACTTCCTGTGCAGCTGTTGACAAAGTCCTCCCAGCGCCTAGCAAGACGCTGTAGCACCCAAGTCTTCACCTCAGACGCTGCTAATAACGCATGCAGGAAAATTCTCAACGTGTCTTGTTCACTCCTGATGAATTAATTAATTTGTCACTGCAGCATTCTCTACTGCTCACATTCATATACAGACACATTTCTTCTTTCTTATTTCCTATTACACATACGCACACACGCACACACACGCACGCACACACACAGACACACACCTACACACGCACGCACACACACAGTCATTGACAAATGATGAATTAGCATCCTCTGATTGAGGTTAAATATTAGCTCTGTGAGGTTTGTCAAAGTTACATCAAGTATTTGTTGTTGTAGTGCCGCTCGTGCAGATTTCTGACAGATACGTTGGCCAGGTACATGGCAGCCAGCGATGCAGTTACAGCTGCTCGACCACATGTTTGTAACATTAGCCTTTGTAGTGGAGTTGCATGTCTTCTCTCCATAGCAGATGTATGTACTGTATGCCGGAATATGACTTTCTCCAGCTGGTTCCGTCCGTTTATAGTCATGCTAGGTTTGTTTGGGATTCCTTGAAAAACCACATTCTGATGGACATCCTGCCTGGGACATTTCATTGTGGCTGCTCCATTTTGCTAACTCTGCTATCCTTGTTTAAGCCTTGTTTATTCAAAGCTTCCACATGGTGATGGTAACCTTACTGTTTCTGCCAGGTATTTCTCTCCAGAATGATATTGACGAGTATTGATGAATTGTATTTGTGGGATTACAGGCACTAAACAGTCGAATTTGCAATAAAACATCTGCGTTGTAGAAATTACATTTTATTTAAAATATTGCTAAAGATGTTTATTTTGAGCCAAAGTAGGGAGACCTTGGGACAGTATTGTCAATGCGTGAAGACGCTCTGTGGTCGTAAATAGCTGGGAGAGGATCGGTAGCAGGGTAAATATTGACTGTGTGACTTCACATCAACGTTGTGTGTGACTGGCTCTTTGTTTTTCCTCTACCAGCGTGTGGTTGTAATTGAACTGTAAACAGCATTCATCGTGTTATTATTTACTATGCTGCTCTAACTGTTTGACCAGAGCCCCTTCCCCCAGCCCACCCTGACTAGAGAACTGAGTGGGTTTGACACATTATCTAAAAGCCAGTGAGCTCATCCATAAGTCATGGCTTTTGGGTGCAGCACCGGTGGGTGCGTCTGACAGAATGGGTCTTTATGAATGGCAGAAAGTCTGTGAATGATAACGGTCATTATTTTGTCCATTGAGGTTTCACCACATTCATGCCACATATCAAATCCCCTTTGAATGGATCAGTTCCCTCCTGTCAAAGCCCATTAGATCTGTCCCACAGCCCCAGTAGCCAGCTGACAAGGAGAAACCCTAGCCCCAGCCCAAGCCACATTAGCATTAGAAAATGAGCAATCAGCTGGAATGAAGCAGGCGCGAGGACAGAAGAGGATTCATGCTACTTTAGCGACGGACTGCATGTCAGAGCTGCACTCTGCAAAACACCAACCTCTCTGGATGTGTACAGTATGTGGAATACATGTAGTATGTCCATTTATTGAAAGGCAACATGTTTTATAGTTTGTCCGTTTATTGAAAGGAAGCATGTTTTCTACTTTGTCAACAGTATGTGGACTACATGTAGTATGTCCATTTATTGAAAGGAAGCATGTTTTCTAGTTTGTCACACACCCCACTGCTTTCACTCTACTGAAAATGTACGGGCTGGCCCATAGAAAATTGTGTTGAACCTTTCTTTGACTTTGTGAAATAATTGAGTTAAAACACTCGATAAAACATTAATTAGCTTAGGAGTCTGGAGCAGATAACATAGATAAAACCCTATGTAATTCATATTGATTAGAATATGCACATTGAGCGTAACCTCTTAAGACAAGTTTTCCTTATTAAATGGACACAAAGCCGAGGTCATTATTCGTGCAAAGAAAGATCACTTTAGATTTTATCTTTTAACATAAAAAGGTTTGATTGGATTTCTTTCTGAGGAAGCAGTGCAATCTATTTTATTCTGGTTTGATTGTATTACCTCTTAATTAGTTTGTATATTGAGTAGAACAGGCCTTATTGATTTGAGGTGCATTCATTTGCATTGCAAAAATCCCTTTTAAGCCAATATAATCTCATCCTTACTCAAACACAAGAGATTGCTTCTTAGAGTCACTCTGTTCAACAAAATATGTTTCTTTTGAACTCTATGCTTATATGATGGTGGACAGTAAGAGCTGCTGTCAAAGAATGCAGAAATAATGTCCTAATTTTAGTTTATTTAAAGGCAGGTCCAGTCAGTTTTGATGTATTTCCAATGGAGAATTGCACGTTGTATACAGTAATTTCAAGCACTGGGTCTAATAACAAGCTGTAGTATTTCCCTGCATGCCTGTGTTGTGGGGGCTTAATTTGGGGCTGTTTGGGTGAGTGATTGGCACTTGTAGGTGTTATGTGCAAGCGCGCTGCAGCACCCCCACGGAGCCTGCCAAGTGGTGTTGCACACAAATCTACATCCCCGCGTCAGAAGCCCTCCCACCCGCGCCACGCACAGCAGCAGGCTTTAACAATTCTCTGTAATTAACCTCACCTGAACTTTAATGGCCAACCTCCGCTGTGTAAAATGACTGTCACACACGGAGCCCTGTGTAACGCCTAACACCACGCACACGCATCTCGGGGGGCTCAGGGGGTGGCAGGTGCTGGAGTAGAAAAGCCCCCCCCCCCCCCCCCTTTCCCCCTCACACAAACACAAACACACGCACACACACACAAACAGAGACTAAAATGATTGTTGCTGCCAGAGTCCTTTAGCTTTTCCTCTTGGTATATAAAGGTCAGAGGTCAGATATGGATGCAGCACCCTTGGAGCCAATAGTGGCCTACTGTTTTGCTCATGGGCACCTCGGCAGGTTTAGCTGTTCTTTTAAGGTTCTTTGCTGATTTGAACAACAGCTGCGAGCTACTTGTCTGGTCCTGTGGCGTTGTCCATACACACTGATGCTGAACCAGACCTGTATCCTGTGTGTGTGTGGGAAGGGGATGGGGGGGTCCTGCTCTGAGCCCAAGGCCTGGGTGGGGGGGGAGTAGGACCCTCTCTGACAGTTTGAAGTCATCTCTGTGGGAGGCAGGCTTCCTGTAGTCATGTTCTCACTGTGTGACTGTATAAATGCCTGCTGCTAGTGCACACACGTACACACACACACGCCGTGCACGCACACAGGCATGCACAGATACAAAATGTGCACGTACGACACACACATGCATACACGCACACAGATGCATGCACATGCATACATATGCACATATACATGCATGAGCGCACGCACGAGGGCATGCACGCCCACACACACACACACACACACACACACAGCAGAGGGGTGAGTCACAGATGAGTCCCAGGATTAAAGAGCTTCAGAGGTCCCTGGGTTTGACATCAGGCCGGATCGCCCTGTTGTTTATCAGGCTCCCTGTGTTCAGTCTCAAGCACACAATGGTGATATGAAGCACTGACTTAATTTACATGCACACCCATATTCTGCCGTTCAGACATCATTACTACAATTCAAGTGTATCCAAGTAATAGTGGAATATTATGAAAATATGAAAATATGTATTTGTTCACTGTTATCTTTTTTGCACAATTGTATTCTATGAATATTGTAAAATGTGGTTGATTTAACTATAATTTATTATATTGACATTTTAAATTATTAATAATAATCCGTTAATCCACAAACATTGTGTTATGGACAAGACTGAATTTAAACAAATTAATACTATTGTTAATTTATGATTTTGTCAGAAACGTATATAAAACATTATGATAACTGTACTGTAACATAAGTACAAAAAGGGAATATTTCTGTTCCTTGTGTTTAAATTGGCCATTAACAAAATACACAATATTCCTATTGAGTTTGTTTTGCTTTTTGTTTTTATTGTATTATACATTTAATTTATATAATTTATGAAAATATCCAGTATTAACATTTTATTTAAAGTATACATTTGATTTACTGTGTACACACATAAATAATAATACTATATATATATATATATATATATATATATATATATATGTGTGTGTAAACTAATTAAAAGCTACTGTATTAAGATAGTACTAAGAAGTGCATTTAGCTAGTGTATTAAAAATACATAATTCTTTTTGAATGAAAGGACACTATAATTGAAGAATATAATATGAAGAATGATGTGGTAATTTAACACACTTAACATTTGCTTCCTGGGTATTGTTTAGTTAGTGGGTGCCTGTGCACGCATTAGTACTTCATATAAAGTGACAGGGTAGTAGCTGCCACCACATTGCACCCCCAAGCTGCCCTGGCTCTCTCTGACCCATTGGCTGCGGCTGAACTGCTATCTGCCTGCCTCTTATGCAGAGTAAAGAGACAGGATGTAGACTGGGAGAGTGAGGGCCTGTGACTGAACATGGCGTCAAAGGGCTTATTTTCATTACAGCCAAACAAATGTGTCACCCCAATCATCACACGCTTGATGTTGGCCTTCTGTTACTGTAGCGCCACAAGCACTTCCTTTGTCAGGGCTCTCTGCTGATAATCCAGCCCTGACAAAGGGGCCATGTGCCGCCACAAAGGCCCATGACCAAAAATGTAAAACGAGTCATTTCTACTTACATACCTTCTCAGTGATATCATCCATTTTGAGGAAGTGTCTGGGAACACGTTCAGCTGATCACAATGTCTGTTATCCCGTGTCACAAAAACATGCTTCTAGTATTGTGAAATGTACACTTTATCATATTTTAAACATTCATTATTCCAATTGAATACAAATATCTTTTCTGAAACTGAATTAATGTATTAGCACTTAGTTGTCCACACAATATCTTGGTTACATGTAACCAAAGGAGTTTATTTTAACAAGAAGGTTGAGTCATATTACTATCACATAACATAGCAACTACCTGGGAAGTGCATGTTTAATTTACAGTGGCACCAGTGGTAGCTGCAGGCCGGTGTCTCAACCAGAGAAAGGTCTGTGTCCCCCCTCCGCTTCAGACTGACTCTAGCTTTACTACAGTAGACTGGCCCACCGTAAAGAGACTGAATGTCTATTACTCAGATGAGTACAGACCGGTGTGGTGTACATGCTGACCTTACCAGATAAGATATAAATATACGATATAGTATATAGCCACTAGTGTAGAATACAGGACAGGTTTTAAGGGTAATGAGGGGAAACAATTAGTCACAGCTGTTCTTACAGAATGATCCAACTTATAGAATAATTAAAATGTCGTCTAATGAGAAAACTGTCAGACTACCATAGCAGTTATTAAGTGGATTTATTTTACACAAATGGAGCACAAATGTGAGCTATTGTTTAGTCATGGGGCTTTTCCCCCCTGAAATGTCTGAAGGGGATTCTGCCAAAGGTCTTTCTGTCATCATTGTGATTGCGGATGATGACCTTGACCTCCCCATTACGTCCATTCTGCGTTGCACTTGACTTGGGTCAGGTACCATTGATCTGAGGCCAGGCCTGTCAAAGGTGACGGAGGAGAAGCATCACCCCTGTGGCTGAGGAATGTCGTGCTGTGAGCGGGTGCCTTGGGCCACAGCAGGTGTCTTTCCGTGTTTGTGTGTAATGGAGCTGCAGTGTGGGGACTGTGTCCATAATTAGACAGGTGTATCTGGCCCGCTGACAGTTTCATACACACTCAACACCATGGTGCATAATGCATATTCTGACGTAGGGGCAAGAGATACATACAGATCAGATAGGATCGCTCATGTCATAGCAGAAGGAGTTTTTCCACATCCAGCTTGTATTCCATCCATCATCTGCTGACGTGAGGCGCAGGCCTGCTGTGCCGCTTGTTTGAAAAGCGTATGACACTTATGTGGAACTAAAGGGAATGTGGCACATTGGCGTTAAGCATACTGCAGCCAGCGTCTGGAGGAATGTGCCCCAGTAATCTGTTCACTCCCTTAGCAGGAAAGCTATGGCATCCCTTCTGCAGAGCCCGGCACGCCAGTTGACTGGCTTGTAAACGCACCTCGTGTGTCTGGGAGCAATTTAGTATAGCCAGAATTCTATGTGCCGGGGAATGGGGGGGTCAGGAGACACAGAGCTAGCTGCTGCTCTGGTGTTGGTAGGGAAAACATTAATTTGAGAAGACCACAGATCTACAGAAGTAGAATCTGACTGAAACATCTAAACATCCATTGTAGAGCCAGGCATTCTATCGGAGAATATTTCAGAAAGTTTGTTTTTTTGCCAGCAGAAAAAAGTGTAATTATTATGCAATTTTACCAATCAAAACTCTTGAAATTGTTTGTCTTTATGATTTACTGACTATATATTTTTATTATATTTTTCTTTAACTAACAATTTTGGATTTACTACTCAGTAGTACTATGCCTTTAACTAACTTGTAATTACTGTAAAATAATGTTGATTTTCTGAAGTGTAACTCCAAAGCATCTCAAATTAATTGTCGACAGTTGAAAAAGTTATTTTGGCTCAGTGACAATAATACTGACATTGAAATTTGTATTTAAATTCCTATGTAAATCAAGCACATACTATTGAAAATTGTATTTAGGCTATTATATAATTTCTAACTTATGAAAATATTTTGATACTGTAACATTTTTTAAACTTTATGTAAATATATTCAAACTTAAATTTGAATAAATAACACATTTACAGTACATCTCTTGCAGCAAGTAACGCAGAACACACACATTTCTGCATTGCCACTGTTATTCTTTCTTTTTCTTGGCATGCAGCTTAAAATACAAATCCCTACCTTTTCTTTAACCAATACCTCTTTAGCGTGCTGTCGTTGCCTGTCGCTTGAGGGACATGATGATTTATCGACAAGGTAAACAGCTTATGAAAGAGGCCTGAGCTCCAGTTATACAGTTTACAACACTTGAGAAACCACAGGAGGTTTGTGTACACACACTTTCTCCAGGCTACCGTTGGGTCACTAGCTTCATCCCATGTCAAAGGAAATTCCTCAATGTCTTAATTGTAAGCCTGTAAGATTAATTCTGCATGTACAATTGCCTGTGTAAATGTTGGAGCGTGATGCTGAGACATTTTTAAACAAGTTTCAAGCAGCGTGAAGAGTGACTATGGGATTGTTTACATGAGTACCTGCAAGTTCTCAAGCTTGCACGGTTCACTGCAGAAACACAGGAAACTGAAACACTGTGGACGCGTTTATGTTTTACCACATTACGACAATGAAGGCAACATTTTATACATGTGATTATAATATTGTTAATTGTTCTGAGGAAACCATGTCAGAATTACAAAACGCCTTGAGGTGAATAAATCAATGTATATTCTTACTGTGTGTTTTCACTGTGATTTGTGATCTTGTTAACATTTCACTTATGGAGACAGCCTGTCACATACATTATGGCTAGTAAAAATGTATTAGATATAAAAAGCATCATCACATTTTAGTTTTTGGCCACATAAATTCTTTTCTGGAAATGTATGCATAACAAAACATAATAGGCTAATAATATTTTACCCCAGAGACAATAGACAAGTGGGAAGTTACTTCCAGTATATATGTTTTTGAGGGGTAATATATTAATAAATGTAAAAACATAATGGAATACTATAATATTAAGATGAAGATGCGCTTTAAACCACATTAAATGCAATGCCCGTTTACAACAATCACGAGTAGTGGAGTATCATATCATATGCTGAAATGCCCTACTATGGCATTCTGACAATATATAAAGCACTCTATAAGGTATACTATTTAGAGATAGTATTTTTTGTTTTTTGTTAATGTAAGATTTAAAAATAGGTTGTTGACTACAGTGTTCTCCTGTTACTATTAACGTGTAAATGGAGTGTTATCTTACACTATATCCAAAAGTCTCTGGGTGCTTAAAGTGTCGCCAAATTCTTGCACATATTTAAGCACAGCTATTGTAAAAATGGCCCTCTTCCTGTTGTTGTTTTGTGTAGACCTGATTTTATTCAAGCCTCGGGAAGCGGAATAACTTAAATGCAGATGTTTTTCACTGTAAACAGCTGTACCTTTCTGGTGAAATCAGAGATGAAAGTGGGTGACCGGGAGTGTTTTACAAAGGTGTAAAGACTGAAATAGGACTGCTCCTTGGTGTTTACTTCCAATCAAATTGATTACTGGACTCACTGGACATTTATTAATTTGCATTCAGTATTAAGATAATATAATTTGTCTTGCACTGACATTCTAGCAGCCATGGATATTGCTGATTGTAGTGGTGTTTAATTCACTATATTTAATTAAGCCACTTTGTGTGAAGAGGTAAGATTAATCCGACGCTTAGGAGGTTCCATATTCCAAAAAGTTCTCAGACGATTGTTTTAAATGCAAAAGAAGTGTGATTTATTCAACACGTGAAAATACATCCTGATCCTATGGTCGAAAAACTGTGTGTCTTCTTACCTCTACCACCACCCCTTGATCCTAACACCCACATTAAAACCTACCCCAGGTGATCGTAATCAAGGTCGTTATGTGACAGCAAGTAGGCTAGTTATTTACTATAACAAAAATTTGCAAAAAACAACTACAATTATGTAACATTAGGAGTGTCATAAACAATAAGAAAAAACTAAATTACCAAACCAATATTACCAATTATAAATGGATCCAACACTGATATAAGAACATTTTGTCCAATGTTTGTAAATGTTTATTTGTTTTTAATAGTTGAATGATTGAGTGAATAGTAATGTGTTGAAATGTATACATTAAATGTCTGTGTCTTTGATTATAGCCAATAGGCTGTGGCCTACATGTTTGTGACCTTACAGGGTTGTAGTGTTTTTACACATCCTGTAACACACATACCTGGACGGCAACCCCCCGCCCAGCCTCTATACCTCCCAGCATGCCTTGTTCCTTCTGCCCAGCAACTAATATTGCACTTCTCTTTATTGCTGCTCTTTTGTCTTCGTCCAGCCGTCCATTTTGTAAAGTGGTCATCAAAAGGTCACGTGAAGTTGTAAAATGGCCTGAGCACTGGTGACCTATGGCTTCCAGGCTTGGCCTGCCAATACCAGCCTGATTATAACGAATCAGGTCCCTCTTAACGCAATAATGTGATCAATTTCTCATTCCCCTGAATAAATAACATGGCAGATAGGGAGCTGGGTGTGACCCCCTGCTAACCCCTCTCCTCATTATTCATATCGCTGGAGAGAGAGGGAGAGAGAGAGAGAGGGGGGGGAGAAACGGGTCAATTTTTGCTAATTATTTGTCATCGGTAGGGCCTGTGCTAAACGCTGCAGCTGAATGAATGTCCAGGGACTGACATCTGCTGTGAATGGGGCCAGTTCAAGCAGAACCCTGCAGATGCCTGAGTGTTTGATCCACCACACAGCCACCACGCAGGCAGGCCACCCAGGCCAGGCCAGGCACAGCGAGCAAGGTAACCCAATAGGCTGTGCTCTGGCTCCTTTCTCCCCGCCAGGGTCCATGTACTCTCCCTCTAACACAGGGACACAAAGTAGTACCTCGTTCGCCGGCTTCGCACACAAGAAACAACGCCAGGGCTGTTAAGATGGTCACAATGTGCCCTGCATCATACATAAGAGATCAGCCCTGAGATGTCTAGGCTTCATAAATCTGGATGCTTCTAAATGGACTGCAGCCAAAGGCTCCACAGCCATTGTTCCGGCCTGGGTAATGGAGCCAGGCCGGAGCAGACAGGATTTCTCTGGAAGGTAACCAGAGGAGCTCGTATCTGTGCCGACGACCAAGAAGGGAGTATCTGACACTCCGGGGCAGCGCTCTGAGCCTTACACGATATCCACTGGGCCTCAACCGCAAGGATGTGACACGCTCATCTCTCCTCATTTATTTACTTGTGGCTTGTGTTATTGTGTTTTGGTCAAGGGCCCATTCTGTGTGTGTGTGTGTGCGTGCGTGCATGTCTGTGTGTGTGTTCACCTGACACCCGATATCTAGAGCTATTGCTTTCATCTCCACAAGTATTGGACCTAGCTTATCTCACTCGCATCATCTAACTTTAATCAAGTAAATGGATGCATTTAAATGTTGCTAATTTTACTTTGGTAATTGCCTGTGTTTAATTAGGTTTGATCACACAAGCAATTAAAATCATTACAAGTTACTCTTGCAATGTTTCCTAAAGTTGTAAGCTGAACTTGTCAAGGTGGCTATAGGCTCTCACATGCTACATAGCCTAATATAGACTGTTGGACTGTTGGACTGTTGAGTGACAGTTATTTCACACACACACACACATGCATGCACAGCTGATGGCATTAACATATAGAGACACCTGTAATTATGTTATCTCTCTCTCTCTCTCTCTCTCTCCCTCTCTCCCTCTCTCTCTCTCTCTCTCTCTCTCCCTCTC
>JAODUK010000018.1:6183535-6204805 GCA_027564635.1 Typhlichthys eigenmanni
CCCCCCCCCCCCCCCCCCCCCCCCCCCCCCCCCCCCCCCCCCCCCCCCCCCCCCCCCCCCTGACACCCACACCAACTGACTCCTTCTCTTCTCTTCTCTTCTCTTCTCTCCTCGTAGTATTGATAACCCAGCAGATTGAAATGACAAACATAACATGTTCAGTCTACATCTCTTCAGATTAATAATGCAAAATATGATGTCATTATGGTTGACCTATTTGAACAAACCTTTCCGTTGGATATTGAACTTGCTCAATTAGTCTTTATTTATGCCTATTTTAGTTTCACATGGCAAGGAGTTTTGCATGCTATTAAACTATTCTTCTTGTTTAATTAAGATTATAAATCACAACTTAAATGTGCTTAAAATATAAAATAAATAATAATATGTGTGTGTGTGTGTGTGTGTGTGTGTGTGTGTGTGTGTGTAATAATATGTGTGTGTGCGTGTGTGTGTGTGTGTGTGATAACTTCAAATAAATGTTACTTCAATGTTACTTTTAATGTACATAGTGTGGTAGACGAGAAGACATTATTGCAAAAATGTCTCCACACACACACACAAACACAAGTGTGTGTTTCAGGGACTTGATACAAGGATGACTAATGCCTTTAAAAGCCATGTGACACTTCTGAGGCTTAAAGAGTGTTAAGAAAAAAAAACATAATTTGTTAAAGTTTTAGAGGGAACATGGTTGTGACAGCACTGATCGATAGCATTAGCTGTGACAAAATACATAAAAAGAGAATCAATGCTAATAAAGGGAGCTCAGCCACACGAGAAAGGGCCGGCTCCTTCCCTTCACCTCTAAAAGTGTCGCTTTCCATGTCCATCCCAGGCTGCAGTGCTCCAGGTCAGCAATCACATCTATTATCAGCTAGTGTATCTCCATCACACGCTACTGGTGCTTACAATATTTTGCTACATATTATTTACCTTTTATGTTTATTTACTTTGTCTTCACAAGGTTTATTTTTTTAAATCTTTTATCAATTTGATATAAAAATATTTGCAGCCTATCTCCCTCCCTAAATATTAAATATCCTTCATAAAAAATAAAAAATATATAAGAAGAATAATAATCATAATAATAATCATAATAATAATAAACATAATAAATGTATGCATGTTATTGCACGTTATTAACAACATCATTATTTTAAGGCTGTATATTTTCTTACATTTAAAAGGAAATGTTTTATTTGTATATTCCTCTAAATGTAATTAGAGGATGGTTAACATTACTGTTGTAATTACATTACTGTCGGTTTGGTGTTGAGAACATTGTGTGTGCCTGGTCGGTATTGTGGCACAGCAGAAGAGATCCACTTTACATGCCTGTGTTCACATCAACTGTATGCGTCCCCCCCTCTTAAGTCTCAAGCACCTGTTAACCCTTGAAAACAGCTTTCTACAAAAGTCCAGTTCCTTGCATTGAACTATAATGTTGTTTCACTGTAGTTAGTGTGCTGTAAATATTGATATACTAAAAAATAAATACGGGGATTGCTGCATGTGCCATAAATTATAAAGAAAAGGCAAAATAAAGGTATTATGGTTTCTCTTTAAACTCAAATGATTGTGTTAAAAAGATTGTGTTCACATTTCACCTATTAAACATCATGGGATGTCCATGTATCTTCAGTGACAAGGAGATGTTTGGTGTCTGGTTTGCATGCTGTTCATACAGACGGATAGTCTGCATACTGGGGTCAAGTTACATATATGCCCTTTAAGATATAATCTCAATTCCAGGAATCAAGGTTTGCAGAAATTAAATGAGCTCTATTCTCTTGTCTGAAACTGGGAAACCATGCTCAGCTAGAAGATGCTAGAAGAAATCTGACATATTGTATTTAGTTTGTCTTTACTTTATATTTATATTTATATTTATATTATTATGATAATGAAAAAACATTTTGTACAGTTTATGACACGGACGCACTATTTAAAATCCACTGTGTTTTATTAAAAATGTCCAAAACCTTTTACTAAATAGAGTACATTTTTTAATTTTTTTAAAAGACTGAATATTGCTTGATATGTTAACACACACACACACACACACACACACACACACACACCCACACACACACACACACAGTCTAAAGTTAATACACCTATCTACTGATTAAAGCAACCCACATATTGCAACGTCTCACTTGTAATCTAAAAAGTCCATATTGCAATTTTCTTGATGTTGACATTATATCAATTAGCTATCACTTCATAGCCGAGGTCTAAAAAACATGTTTATGTGAGTGTAGTCTCAAAGATATGGTGCACATCAATCCCAACATTTACAATACACAATCATCTACAGTGTGAATAAATACTGTTTAGTTGGGTGTCAACGTTTCTGATCTGGAGCACAGTGCCTCACAGTGTCCCACCGTGGTACTGCAGAGTGGATACTGCCGCCTGCATTCATTCCTATCCGCAGCCTCGCATCTCTCCAGGCACCGCCTTCCAGCGTCCGTGCGCATCCTTCAAGGTGGTGGACAGACCATTTACATAAAGGTGCAAACACTTTTGGCCTGCCATCATCAGCACTGTTTATCGTTTGATCAGCTATGATGGATGCTCTGTTAATACAAATCTAACTTAGCATATTTTCCCTGCCAAGGGACCCATGAAGAGGTTCAATTACAGAGCGATCTCATTAAATCGAGAGCTTGTTAGGGAACGAGGACAGCAGTGCCGGAATGCAGATGTGGAAGAGACATAATTAGCAGATAAGGGTTGTAATTGGACCGTGCTGCGTGGCTGCAGAGGGCGTGGCCCGCACGCCATGTTTAACAAGTTGCACAGTGTGGAAGTGCTCACGCACGCACGAGTATCACCGTCACGCACACCCACACAGAGGGAGGGGTGTGTGTGTGTGTGTGTGTGTGTGTGTGTGTGTGCGTGCGTGTGTGTGCGTGCGTGTGTGTGTATGTGTGTATAGGTGGCAGCTATAGCTCTTGTCAGGTCTGTTAGTGACTTAAGGGTTCTGGGAATTTGTTAAATTTTTAAATAAATTGATCATTCGAAGGTCCACTAACCCCAACCAATACATGTCTTTTATACAAATTTGATAAAGTCTGTACATAAAAATATTGTCTAATAATGTTTGTCCACTCGCATTGCATTGCATTGAATTGTATTGAATTTGTGTGTAGAATGTGCACATTCTTTGAAGAAAGAAAGTGTACTCATCCAGATAATGTTGAGATGAAGTGTTAAAGCATGAGTCCAGAGTTAAGTGGACATGCTTTTCCAGTTGTTGAAGAATGCAAGCTGGAAACATCAAACGCTCCTGTGGATCTTTTTTACGGCAACTTTCTAATGTTTTTATGACACAACACAGGTTCTCTTCCTTGGCCTTGTCTCCCAGGACATGGAAAATGTGTGTGTGTGTGTGTGCATGCGTGTGTATGTATGTGTGTGTGTGTGTGTGTGTGTGTGAGAGAGAGAGAGAGAGAGAGAGAGGCTCCACATATCAAGGGGCAGACCACCCCATAGTCCTGCACACACTGCCTGCTTCACTGCCTTCAATACACTGCCATGTTATTTAAGCAGGCCAGCCTCTGTCTTTTGGAGAGGTACAGACCCCTCCTCCCCCACCAGTCTTATCCACTGTATACAGGCCTGACTGTACGCATTAAGATGGTCCTCTGGTAAGGCATGCAGGTCTCATATGTTTTATGAATGTATGTATCAAAGTGTGTGTACAATGTTTTGATAATGGATTGTATAACAGTGATGGACGTAAGAGGACAGTGTGTGTGTGTGTGTGTGTGTGTGTGTGTGTGTGTGAGAGAGAGAGAGAGGGGTGGGGGGGTCTGGTCTGGGTGGCGGACGTCCCCCAGCTGTGCCCATCTGAGGGGAGAAGCGACCCAGAGGAAAGTCCATTAGTTCTGGGGGTCAACTACAGATCTCTGTGGCCCATAGCAGAGTGGATACACACACACACACGCACACACACGCACACACACACATACTCACACATACATATCATACATCATTATCATACTCACACACACACACACACACACACACACAGGGCCCTATTTACAGTACAAAGTATTTTATTAAATATGTGCATGAAGAGCATCACATTAAATATTCAATTAATAAATTAAACTTTTAAAAATTCCTGTATTTTGTCAATCAGTGATCTATTATAATAATAAAAATATAAAAATATTACATTTAAGTTAATGAAAATGAAAACAATAATAATAAATAAAAAATGTTATATAATAAATATATTTTTATGTTATAGTTTTAATAAATAAAATAAAAACAACATTTAACTGCTTTATTATTTGTTCTACATTAAATAAATTAATACATGCAAATGAAAATGTGACATTTTCTACCAAAATCTACCACCCATGAAACAGCAGTATTGCCAATTAGACCAAACCATGTCTCATCCATGCCATGCTGTAAAGAAACACTGAAGTCAGACATGCCAGGTAATTAACCCCTTCAGTGGCTCAAAGCATTTTGTTCATTAATCACAAGCCTCTTCTACATTTTGAATGAGTAGCCACCCCTATATAATTTTCCCAACATGCAGTATGTAGCGTTACAAGGGATGAAAGACATACTGTATCAGTCAAATTATACATGACCTTGTCCAGTGACTCATGTTTCTAGAAATTACTAATGTGAATTGACTCCTACTGTACGCATGCAAGTCAGATAACTTCCTGAAAGATAATATAGCAATGTGAAATGTATAATTCACCTTAATGGTATTGTCTGCTAAATATTTAATTTTTCTCAGGCTTCAGCCTTTTAACCCTAAAGGTGGAGCCAGCAATGCGGGAGAAAGATTATTGATACTGTATTCACTCAACATCAAAAGAATACGTTGCCCTCTGGCACTTCCTTCAGTGCCAGAGGGTGCTCCCTCAGAAGCTCTGCCCTGGAAAATGAATGGGCATTGCCAAGGCTAAGAAAGTGTTGACAGACACTGGTGCGCTTAGTGTGACATCTAGTGGCAGAAAGTCATATAGAGCCACTTCAAAGAAGCAATAGAATTTTGCCTCTCCATTATTTTCATTTTTGACACTGTGACACTATTTGACCTTTGACATTTGGTTTTGTGACCTCAAGTTTGTGTACTTAGTTACGTGTTGAAAGGAACAACACATAACAAGTTTTGATTTATTTGTCCTTTTCCCTTTTTTTCATCTTGGTCTTCCTGGTGGCCTCTCCATGTTAGCTTGGGGTGCCTTTGTTTGTTTATGTGTGTTGAAGGCCTGTGATTGGCTGCCTGCTGCTTTGGCTGTCATTCCTGCCTGCATTGACATTCTCAGAGAGACACAGAGACTCTTCGTGTTTTTCAATTAGACATCACGTTAAACCCCCTGGTGGATTTCTAAAGGTGTCCTGCTTTGTTGACTTTAGATTAGAGAATAGCAATACAAATGTGGCTGAGATAACCAAATATAAATAAGATATTTAGTTTACCTTATGAATAACAATTGAATTAATGTTTCTGACAGTGGCATAATTATGCATTTAAGTGATTAAATATGTATCATACTAATAGGACTTCACTTAACAGTAGCCTAGAACACAGGCTTGTTGTCTTCAATTTTTTGATTGGCAGGGAAATTAGCAGGTGACGAATTCAACCAACCCAAACTCTGCTATGGGAGGACACATGAGTTATGCTTTATTAGCCTGACAAACACATCTAGAAGCAACGGCCTCTCCTTCAACGTCAACAGGTGTCCCTTCACCAGCAGGCAAGAAACCTGGGCTCCCTGGGGCCCCCAGTCAGACTAAATAACCCAAAAGGCATGCGATTTCCCAATCACAACAGAGGTGTCATTTACGGGCCTTCAGTGGGAGCGACCGGGGATCAGACCAGGCCCTGAGGAGACATGCTATTGATCCACACCACCAAGAAAGCCAGCTGCCATTAAAGCTGTGACAGTGGAACTGTACCCATCGATCGGCCCGCGCTATTATTTATAGAGGGGAGCTCCATCTAGCACTCTCTTATGTCTGATAATTGATGGCAAGTGAGCCTTTGCGTCTTCCTTTGACCCAGCACACTGAAAGTCAGATGGATTACATCTAACACAATTATGACTGATATTATCAGATTACGGCGCACATAGAAAGGGTGGGCCGGCCGTCCGTGCTGAGGCGTTTGAGACTGTCTGGATGTCACGCTCCTGTCTTACCCCTCCACTGGGAAGATGGCGGCTGCGTTCTCAAAGTAGTTCCCCGTATTTCACCTTTGCTACAGCTCCCCTCACTACAGCTGATATGCCCTCAAGGAGAGTAGCAGTGTGGGGGTGTAAGAACATAGCTGAATGACTTCAGTGTCATTGAACATCCACTATCCACATGGTGTCTTGTCATTCTAAATACATTACAGTGTACTTCATTACTGATATAGTGGTAGTTAGAAGTACTACACTAAACCTGTTAACACATCTTATGGCTTTGTGGAAATTTACAGGGGACACATGCAGATTAGTAAATCAGACACTCAGTTTTCCATCTGTAGTGTATAAAACTATGTCTTCTCATGTTTCATAATGGGTAAAACGTATTGTGGCCTCTGCTATAATAATATTAGCTGAATGGTGAATATATGGATTTGTGTGTGTGTGTGTGTGTGTGTGTGTGTGTGTGTGTGTGTGTGTGTACACATGCATGCATACTGTATCTGTACGTGTTTACAGTATGTGAACGTGCATGCGTGTGTTTACTGTGTACTGATAATATGTATAGTGTATTAATATGATTATAAGTGTATATGCATCCACAGGCTAATTTGTCTAGGCATGCTGCCTCTATTGTGCAAGTCAGAGAGTCCCAGGTCCAGTTACCGACCAACACACTGCTCTCAATCATTTCTTTATGTGTTACTTTCATGTGATTTGCCTGCATTTTTTCACTACTCCAATTATTCTCATAACTCAATATAGGCATTGTTAATTATGCAGTCGCTGAACATATCTGTCTCTGTCCAAAATGCAATGCCTGTCCTTAAAGACCTTATGTTCTAGAAGTTTTCTGCTGGAGCCTTCGTCTTGGTGAATTGAATTAACGTGACAGTGAGGACAGCTCCTTCAAAATTCATTTTGCACCATGATTAGATTGTAGCGTAATAATCACTGCGTCACATATATGTCTGTTCTTCATTCATATTTGAGAGTAAAAGCATAAATCTTACAAATTGGTTCCTGTCTGCTCTTGTTAGAGTGAAGAAGATTTATGGCACAGCCTAACCACAGGGCCTCTTTAGCTTCTTAAATAAACCAACAACCATTTTCATCCTCCAATATTCACAGCAATTATATCATATTCAAATTAAATCTTTATCTCGCTCTGTTAAACTTTGATGTCCTATTCATTATGTAAACCAGCATTATGATTAGATAATGAAGATGTGCGTGTTCTGATACTGGATGTCAGCTTTGTAGAGAAAGGGAGTTTAATGTGTGGCCCCACACACACACAGTATGGGCAGGTGGACTGTGTCAGTACTGTGCCTTGTATGTGGTAGGTGTGTAGATTATTGTATGCGTGTGTGTGTGTGTGTGTGTGTGTGTGTGTGTGTGTGCGTGTGTGTGTGTGTGTTTGAGTGAGAGAGAGAGTGAGTGAAGTTACACGTTACAGTACAAGCATACTGTATGTGTGTGTGCGTGTGTGTGTGTGTGCATGCTCTGCCTTGCTGTCCTGCCCAAGTGTGTTTTAACACCTGGAGTGGTAGAAGGTCAGAGCAGCATAAAGGCCTGTTGAGACGCTCAATAGCAGCAATCCGCCTGATGAATACAGGGGCCAGGAACACAAGGAAGCAGATTGGGTTTCAGCCAAACAATCAAACGTCCCATTCAATGAGCGGTGCGCTCTAGTTTCAGCCTGCCGTTAGTCTTTATCATATTAATGGAATGGCTTCTACTCATTTGTGATATTTGATTTCATTTTTCACTCCGCCGATGAAAGGACGACTTATATGTATGGTCAACATATGGCACATATTAGATTACTCATATGCCTGCGTATTGTTTTGGCTGGATCATCTTGCAGGCGACATATGTCCATTTCTCACATCACATATGCTATTGAGGTCACCTGACACCAGCAATTAAACAACCATATCTCTGCTTTGTTGTCAGAACAGGTTTTATACTTATTAAAACTACCAAGAACCCGTTTTTTGACATAATGCGCGTGAGAGAAGATTTTTGGGGGCCAGAAAGCTTCTCTCTCTCTTTCTCGCGCGCACACACACACACACACGCACCTGTCAGCGACATGACATGGCATGTCTTATCAGTGCTTTGCTCAAGGGCGCTTGAGTGGTGGTTGTGTAAAGTGGTGACTGGAGCGAATGCTCTGACAGCAGGCGCTGGTTCCAGTGCGACACAGCACTGGCCTTGCTGTGGCACTGCGTACCTAACAGGAGGATGGGGACATCATCTGGGACGCACCTGGAGCTGTAAGTGTCCTGGGGCTTGACGGACACTGGTGGCTGCCAGCAGTGTGTCTCTCCTCTGGACCTGGATGTGTGTGTGGCTGTAAAGCTCCATGTCACGTCAGAGAACAGGGACAAGGCCTGTTTCATGAATTCTGCTTCAGTATCTTTTCACCAGTACAATAAACAAGTTGCTTTAAGCATCCACAAAGCAGGAACTGAATAAGAAAACCATTTCAGTGGCATGTTCAGCACACACTTCTCAACAGTATTATTATAATGTGTTTTGTACTTTCTGTCATTCTAAACACATCAATTGTGTCATGTCTCTGCCTTCATCTAAATTGAATAATGCAGTCAAAACACAGCACAATACATCTTCCCTGTGACTATTGTGGCAAGTAATTGAACATATCAGTTCAGAGAAGTTAATAAGGTCTAGTTGTGTAATGTAGGAGGTGTACATTGACAAACGGATTGCATTTATTTCCTCCTGCCGTGCTTATTATCAGTAACGTGTAATATAAATATGCAAATCATCTGCTTGAACTTTACAATTCTCCACCGAGGCTATTCATCTCTTTTAAAGTGTTCATTTGCATTTGGAGGGCCCCCATGCATCAAGCAGTGTCATTTTGAAAGCAAATATTAATCAGTTTTGCCCCGGAGTGCCCGTAATGCACAATACACTGTGCTGTTCTGCGTTTTGGATGGATCTGCGTTCACTTCTCCCGCTCTCAGAATTCAGATAACTCTGAAGGGCCTATTCCATTCCAAGTATTTTATTATATTCAAGCACTCTATAGTTTATTTAACCAGACACCACAAGGGGTTAAGTGCTTAAAGGTGGCAGCAGGGCAGTTATTAGATTATTCTTGTTATGTTTATGTTATTCTTACCTGCGATTAGGTTAAATAAATGTGATATGAAACACATGAACCAATAAAGCAATGAGACAGATTATTGTGATAGCTCATGCTTGTTGCAGCGGAAGTAGAACAAGATGCAACACATAGGGGCCTGGCAACTATTCCATACTTTTAGTCAGACTCATGTGGAAATACTATATACAGATTGATCACAGGTTAGCAGAAGACAGGATCACTTCAGAACAACCCTGACTGTTGAAACATGCAGGTAATGACCTTTCCCAAGATTCAGGGACTCATCCTAGCAACCCCCATCCTCATGTAGGCATTATCTGACAATCTGCCATCAGAACAGAATCAAAACCTCAAAGCTGTGAATAAAAGCTTTGTTCACGGGTATAATGATTACAAATAATCTCCAAAGCCAGCTGGCATGATAAACATTTACTGGCAGTGGCAAGTGGCTTTACTGGTGCTGAATCAGCTATATCTAACACAGTTATGACTGGCGATGCCTTTTGAGTTGCTAATGCCACTGAGCCACTGGTGAGATCCTATGAAAGCTGGGAAGTCTGTGTGAGTCATGCGGACTGCCCTGGTTGAGCTGACATGCTCTGTTACTGCTATCAACAAGAATGCATTAACCTCATCCCTTAACTATTAGATTTCACATGAATGTATGTTGTACTTCACCAAAGTGTAACATATTTAGACAATAATGTTATTCTCTCTCAGGAGTAGTGAGGCAACAATCATCTCCAACCTGGTTGAGAGTCTTCTTACATACCATTGGTAATGATGAGATGGATGTGTGTGTGCGTGTGTGTGCGTGTGTGTGCGTGTGTGTGCGTGTGTGTGCGTGTGTGTGCGTGCAAGAGCATGTGCACATTGTCCATTTTATAAATGTATGTTTGTCAATGAATAAAAAAACGGTAAATAACTGTAAATGTACAGTTAGTTACTTACAGTATGTGTGGTAAGTGACCTCTTAGACCCAGCAGTGTATGGACAACACATGGACCAATGGGGGTGGTTATTTAGATCTGTCTAATGGATTAACCACTATTATTTGATTGTGAATGTCACCTATATTATAACAACTGATGGCTTTCATAATGGACGGTAGACTTTCATTATTGTATTTCCACTGTTATCCATAGACACAGTCAATGCTATTATCTTGTGTGAAAAATAGATATAATAAACAATGACTTTCATTCTCTATGACAAAGCAGCCAATAACAATCATCAAAACAGTATAGGAACAAACATTCTACTTTCCTCAAGTGATTTCTCATCCTGAATAAGGCCAGCCATGCTTCATAGCCATTTAGCTGCCACAAAGGTCTCTTTGTAATAGTGTTGTTGAGCCTTAAGTGAAGACATTGTACTGTATAATACCACTGGACACCAGCCTGCATAGGAGTAGAATAACAAACCTCGCCCGGAGAATGACAGGCTGGAACAAGATTCCTGATGAAGCCAAGCAAGCAGTCAAATAAAAATGGACGATACAGCAAATACATGAAGCCTTCCGCCATTTCCCTAAGGGCCGCTGGCCTCTCTACCGCATCAGACACGACTGACAAACGATGATAAAGTGATCCTCTCATGACTCTGACAGGCTCGACAGACAGCAGCAGGGCCCGGCCCACGCAATAACACAGTCAGCCAGCCAGGCTCTCCGTGAGCCAGGGCGCTCAGACACGTGTTTCATCTGCAGGACAACACGTCACACCAAACAGCTCCCTCAGCATCATCTCCCTCATTACCTAAAGATTCCTATTAAGTAGCAATGTGCACAAGCTGGTGTCTTCTAAAACTAGGGATTGGTGACATTTAGGAAAAGTCTTGTATTGAAAGCATACAACATTTACATGTTTATGAAGATTAGTAAGGCATTACACTGGATAATGGTAAAAATAAAAAATAATAAATACATGTATAATAATAAGTGTCTGGGATTATGTCCTTTTCCACTGCATAATTGTCTTCCATTAGAAACCATTTAGAATGTACAACTATTTGTATTATAGTTGAACTATTACTGTATAATGAAATATGCAGTCTCTCTAAATCCATCACCAACTAAAACGTGTCCAGAGCAGGAGATAACTTAAGCAAATGTATATTTTAGCATACACCTCAACACATTTCTAATAGGAAATATGATTATTCAATTATTGTTTAAAATGTTTTGTCTGCACTTGTCAGTCTGTGTAGCAATGGCTCAAAACCTGAGTGCAGAACTCTTTCTAGCTACTCTTGAGATTTGGTTGGAATATGTTATTTTACATAAATTAAGCGGGTTTATGTCTTACCCTTTATGTGGCCTGCCAGGTGTCTTTTAAGTACAGCATATTTGATTTGACAAAAGCTGTGTCGGGGCAGAAAGGTCAAACATGTAATACCACAGACATGGTGCCGTCCTCCCACGAACAATAGCCTGAGCCCACCCGAGGGACCTCTCCTTTCAACATCAGCCAGCCATCTCTTTGTTAATTATAGTCATATCACAGCACTGATGCATGACTTTCCTTAACATATTCCCCTTTGTTTTGAGTCCTTTTCTTTCAGGTAATGGAATGTCAGCGCGCCGCTGATTCCCGCACGTCGCAGAGTTGTTGATCAAAGTGACCTTCTGCTCTCGTAAATCAATACGCGCCTGAAGGAGGCAGCAGGTGTAACATATAATACACGACCATTCGCTAGCCTATACACGATGTCGGTAGAATACGACGGACTGACAACCGCTGCTCATGGCAGTCATTTTCATGCGATGCCAGGCTGTTATGTTCAAAGTGGGATTCATTTGTCGGGGGCTGTCTCAGCGCTACGCTGACTTGTACTCATCTAATCCTGCAGTCTGCTCAGGCCGTCCTGGCTGCTCGCAGACGGAGGGAATGGGATTACAGTGGCTCCCTTTTTATTGTAGTTGTCTTTCAGGGAGAGCTTATATTGAAAGCAATTTTCCTCTTAAGGCGGCAAATTGTTCATGGAAAATTGTAAGTGCCATCGCTGGGAGATGATTGGCAGGAGGTTTGTTGTCGGCAGCCAAGAATGGAAGGATGTCATACGCGAAGGTGAAAAAGGGAGGGGGGGGGGGGGGGGGGGGGTGTATATTAAAATGTATAGGTGGAAAACAAGTGTGAAGTTTCACACACTGCTGTTTCTGAAGTGGAGGTGAGTTAGGAGTCTGGTGGTATCGCTCACAGTGCAAATATGCTGAGGCGGTGTGGAATAGGCCTGATAGACCAGGCTGGACCCAATGAGACATGCAACTCCTCTCTGTGTTCTTCACATTAGCTTAGCCGTGTTGCAACAGTGTTGCCTACCTCTGGTAGGCTAACTAAAACACCTTTACTGTAAGCATCCCAGTACTCCAAGTTAAGGTGCATAATAGTGTTACCCCTTCCCAAATGTGCACATGCACACACATGATAATAGTTACACGCCTACACACACGCACAATGACACACACACACACACATGCACACACGCACACTCTTCGTTTTGGCATGGCCCAGCCCCATCCATTAGCTGTTATTGTTCTGTTCTAAACATGACATTGATTCAATTTAGCCAATCAATTTCAAATGATTCTGACATTCAGATATGACCTTAAAGCCAGTTGCTCCAGCAACTATGATTAGGATTAAGCTTCTGCTAATGAGGTGATTTCTCTTGGCGCGAGGGCATGCAACATGACCCAACAGGACTGGTCAGTAAAAATTAGATCAATTATTGCAAGCCAAACCGCTTTAACTTGATTACCCTTGCACCCGCTAATTTGTGTAATTAATAACCTTCCCTTGATCGTAGAGAGCAGTTTATTAATAACAATCTATATCTGTGCTCCTTAATGAAATGGCAGAGGCCAGGCATCCGTTATGCAGGTAATGTCATAATCAATGGTGTCCAACACACATGTTAATTACCGCTGTTATTAATTGTTACAGTTGGACTTGAATACTACACGCTGTCAGCTCCTTTGTCCTATTATGTATAGCAATCAGCGGATTGAAAATGGCAAATCTAATTAGCCATTCAGCAGGCAGGCTGGGAATCCAAATGAGACGGTATCAGGGCTGACAGCTGGCAGCCGAGCCGCCGTTCACACTGAGCCATGAACAAAACCAGCATTATCCACCTCCCCGGGAACAAGAGGAAAAGGCATGTATCGCAAACTAATACATACATTCACAGTAGCGGCCTGCCATATCGCACAATGCTCTAATGAAATGCCTGCTTGATGCCTTTGTTTGGGTACAAGGAGTGTTTATGCGTTTATCTGAGCACTGGGGAGTGTGTACCTCGTCCGTCCAACCCTACACTACACAATAGCCTCCACAAGGATAGGAAGACAGTGTAAAAAACAACACTCCCCTAAAAATAGTTTATGGGACAGGGAGTAAACATGCCTGCTCTACAGTAATAAGCATGTAGAGCAAAGTTGAGTTTAGGATGTGAATGAAGTTATTTGTTAACTTTAACACACATTAAAATATGGAAAAATTGGCCCCGATCCGAAATGTAAGTCTTTAAAGTATTTTTCACCCGACCTGATTTGCATAAATAAAAGCCCCAACAATTTGGATCCATTCCGAATGGACCCGACGACAAACAGACTCGTACTCGGTAAGTACCATGGATTTTTTTTTAAACGGACCCATACCCATACCCATACCAAAAGACCTTAAAAACTGTGTCAGGCGACGCCATGTCGCCAATAGTCAAGAAATAGGGCTAAGGAAAAAGTTGGCTGAGGAACGCACAGGTTGCCACACTCACACTGCCGTCAAATGATAAAAGTAAGCAAATACATTTCGGTCAATTTTGAGTTAATAATTTTGACATACAAAGCTATTCGATGTTGTAATGTGTAATTCCTATCACAGACCATGGTCAGATAATGAACTAAAAGCCAAGTGTACATGTTCAGGGGCGTTGGAAACAGCATACAGTACATCGTTCACCGGCGCCAATGAACCTTTTGTTTTCAGTTCAACATTTTATAATTGCTTCCTTATATATATTTAAGATACATATAATAATGTAAACATCCAGTGCAGTTGGTAAATTGCATATCTGATAATCATAGCAATTATGTCAGACCCAACCCAGATCCGAGTCAAACAATCAAACCCGGTCGGGTCTCGGGTCGGGCCTTGGATTTTCTGGCCTCGGAGGACCCGAAGAGACCTCTATTTTGCAGTCGTTAGAGTAACAACAATGTTTTGGTTTCCCTCCCGCAGCTGAAAGGCCAACAACCCAGCCCACAGTTTTCAGTTTTCTTTGTAAATAGCAAATAGAGGCGACCTTTGCATTTTGGTGGGCGCTACCCAGTGGGACAAAATGTCAGATTGTCCCTTTAAACCAGTGGTCCCTAATCCTGGTCCTAGAGGGCCGCTACCCTGCATGTTTTAAATGCTGATTCACACATCTGATTGAAATTATTAGCTTGTTATAACGACCCATTCATTTGAATCAGGAGCAGGGAAACATCTAAAATATGCAGGGCAGTGGCTATCTAGGACCAGGATTTGGGAACCTTTAAATTATTATGTGCATAGTCATCATTTTATTCCATGTATTCTATTGTGTTTATGTTTTTGTTACAATGGTGAAGGGGGAGGAATTTGTACTGTTACAGTCCTCCTTTGTACTATATGTGAAGTCCTATGAGGCCTTTGAACAATGTTTCTGTCACACTGTAACATGTATTATGTTATGTATATCCTTGTGATGTCCGGTAAGGTCTATTCCTATGTAACTGAATGAACTGTGAAGACACATGAAAATGTTTCGCCTACATTCTATGTTTACATCTGACAAGCTCCAGTCATGTAATACGCTGTAATGCATTTTGAACCATTGTAGAGCTTCCCCTGCACACACTCTTCACAGTTAAAACACACACACACACACACACACACACACATGCACGCACGCTCGCTCGCTGGCTCGCTCCATTCCCACCACACCATCCTTCTATCATACACGGACCAACAACGTCCAAATACACACGCACACACACACACACACCTCCATATAAAGCAGCAAGCAGCTTGCGTCTCCATCCAGTGAGCACCTGTAAATAATGCAGTGTTAAAGGTGGCAGTCAGGAGGGGATTGGGAGGCGAACAGGTGGGTCACACACCCCTCCTCCCCCTCACACACACATACACATGCACACGCGCGCACACGCGCACACGCACGCACATACACACAAACCATGTTGCCAGCTGCCGGTCTCCGCTTCCATGCCATGCTTAGACTCCATTAGTCTAAGATGCATTGCCATTCAAACAGAGCAGTGGGCATTTCTGCCTTGTAGAGAATAGTGTGAGCCTATGAGAGATCTGTAGGGAGTAGGAGAGCAAGAACAGGAGGAAAATGTGCCTCAAGCCAAAGCAATGCTTTTGTAATGCCGCTTTTAACCACAAGGGCTATTCCCAAAAGTTGTGTTCACCAGAAAAGCTTTTTGTACAGTGTGGTGTTGTGTCTGCAGGTGTGTGCCATGCCCAGGGGGACCACCGGCCTTTCCTCTCGCCATACTCAAAGCAGAAATGGGCAATAAAAACACTTTGCACCTTAAGTGAAAGATACGACTTTAAATATCTTACACACATTTTGCATATGCAATTTGCCCACACCTGGCTCTTAGGAGCAACAACATCTGTCAGCAGTTGCTTTAGAGGTAATTAATTCTTCATCCAAGCAACCAGGATCCTCTTGAATATCTGTGTTCAGGACTTATGTAGATCAGTGGGTCAAAGTTCAGACATACTTTTGGTATATTAACAATGCTCACTGTCAGTAGCTGATCTAATTTCCAAAGCATTCCGCAGACTTGCATAGCCTTATTGCTTCAACCAAAACAGTGTACTAGTCAGGATAAGGCATTGGGATTTGTCTGCCTATCTTGACATGCAGACATTCAAAATACACTTTTTGGGGGAATAATAGTATATAATAAAAATTGCATGTGAAACATGTAGGAATCAAGATTTTGACTGAAGGTGTCATTGAAAATGTATAATAATATAATAATATTATATTATAATAACTGTAATAATTGTAAATTAAAATTGAAGTGAGTTTGATAATATGGTGTTACAAACCATTTCAGCAGCTGTGTGTTGCTGTTGATTAAGGCAGGCCAAAGGCTATAGCAGAAGACACTCAAAAGTCCTAGTTTTATGGTTTTTTGATGGGTCTGCATTCAGTTAAATTGGAGAGTTGGTCTGGAGAACACTGGAAAAAGAGAAACGGAAATTTTGAGGCGGTTCGAGGTAAATAACTCCTGAGTTAATCCTTTCTGCTATAACGCTGTAGTTTGATTGCACTACTTTAACTTCATCGCAATCTGACCTTTGAAGCCACTAAATAAAACCTGTTGTCACTATGGAGCTAAAACGGCACCTAAGTGGTATATTGGGTTAGGACTGATTGGCTTGAAATTGTCCTCGCTGGACTCTTTTTCATCTTTAGTGCCGGAAATCACTGTGTTCCTGTTGTCTGAACGGCTTTAAACATTCACCATCCCGCCATGCTGATGGGATTTCTTTGTTTACGACTGCTGTTCCCATGGGAATGAATGTAGGTTTGGAGTTCAGTGCTAAGTGTGAAGCACTCTCTATTTCCAGGTACTGCAAACACTTTTTACTTATGCCATAGATGGTGTTTACTATAAAGCATAGTGGCATGTCTGTCTCAAGGTCCACTACATGGCACGGATGTGAGAACCACAGCAAGCAATCTTGGCATTTTGTTATAAAAGATAAAAAGACCCAAACAGTTCCCTGGTGGAATAGTGAGAAACAACAGCAAAGTCAGACATTTGGCTAATATTTCCAAATATGTACCAAAATAATAAGTACACCTGAGCTTATGTTATGGGAGGATTTTGCTGTAAGGTCAATAAGACAGAGTTGTTTTGGTGAAGTATTAGAAACGCTGGCAGAATAGGTTCTGTGCTGTACTTCCTGTTGGTTTGGGTTTACTCGTTGTTTTTGAGAAATATGCCAGAAAGGGTAGGCTGGGGTTTCATCCTGTTTCTTGGTGACTTGTTTGTTGGGGGAGGGGTTAAGGTGTTAGGTGGACACTGGCTGTTTATCATAAACATAGCCTAGCCCAGAGAGGTCCATCTGCTTTGATTTTATTTAGCGAATTCCCCCCAAGGGCCCCGACGTTGGAGTGAGAATAACAATACTTGAGCCCATCTGCTCCCTAAGAACCAGTCCTGGCTAAATTATCACACACTACGAGCGGTTGGCATATGTTGTGGCATTAAGCTTCAAGAGGGCATTGTGTACCAGCTGTTGTGTTGACAAATACTTATGTGGCACTTCTGAAGTCGGCTTGCTAAGCTGGTTTTGAGTTTAACTAAAAATAAATAGGGGAAAGGTGTGAAATAGGTTTCCTGTGGGGGTTATGCATGAATAATTCATGTTTATTCATTCTGGTGTATCATTTCCTTAAATATTATCTGGGGAATTGGGTCATGGTCAATAGATCCTAATCCCAAAATATAGAGCACAGAAACGTAGAGCCATCCAAGTGGGCAAAACAAACAGGTTTCTTAATCTTTATCCTCCTTGAAGATAGTACACAAAACAGGCTAGAATGGTTGTTATTCACTTTGAAGTGGATGTTTAATAGGCCTAAATTAGGTGGGATCATGATAATCCTATTGTAAGAACAAAACATTTCTATCATGGAATCACTTCATAATGTAATATAAAAGTTTAAAAGGATTTAAAAATAATATCCACGCAATACAAGATTGATTAGAATACATTTTGGTTGATGGTTTTAATTACCCTTACAAATGCATGGATGCCGCAGCATTATTCAATTTAACCACAGCACATTTCTACCTTTCAAAATGGGTTTTATTTCGTTAACATGTACAGGAACAGCACTGAAATTAATGTCCACCCGTTAACACATCTACACTATACAGATGCAAAAACAAGTCAAATCCCCATCTTGTTTTCTGAGTTTCTACTGGCAGAACCTCAGCAGTGCAGAGACATGCTCAAAGTCTTTTAGTCCCTGTAAACGACCATAACAGGATCTGGAAGTCTTGTTCCCCTGGGGGCCTTGTTCAGAAAAAGGCTCTTACGGACCAATGTTGTAGTCGCACCGAATGTCACGCTGATGATGTGTCAGAAGCTACTTAGTTCTATGTCACTGTGTGTGGTTGTCAATATAGTACTGTACTGTTCAATCATACCCTTTGAAGTGATGGTACAATGGAAAGATTACAATATATCCGCACATAGGTTCCCAGTGTTACTAAGCTTGTATGTTTAGTCAACAGTAAACATCTCCATCCACCTCAGTAACATTCAGTAGTTACAACTCACTTTAGTATACAGTGAGGAAGGACATGGAGGACCCAAAAATTATAATGCAACTTTCCCCTTCCTCCTTTTGAGGAAAAATACAAGTACGTAAATATCTGAATTAGCATATAATAAATAGTATTTGATATGGGATGGCCAGCATGAGATTCATGTTTACTAAAGGCAGCGAGAGCAACGACTTCACACTTTTCTTCATCCAGATTCTCAGAGACCACTTAATTGAAGGTAACCATAAAATATAATTTAGATTGAGGTTGTTTTTTTTTACCCTCAACACACAGTCCAACACTTAAATAAAGAACATTGCAGTTGGAAATCACATCAAACTGTTAGTTAAACAAAATTTAAAAAATACTAAATAAATGTACCAGACGTTTCCAGTATTGTGCAGCATTGACCTTGTTGCTGCACAGGGCTGGGACAATGTGCATTACAGATATAGCCATTGTAGAAGCCTCCCTCCATGTGTTTAGCCCATTGCAACACTGTAGTCATAAAATACATATTAAAACCTAATTCATGTAACATATTCAACTCTTATCCAAGTAGGCACTTCCCTCATACTTACATCAATCTGTAAATTCAACAGAAAATAAACCCTGGACATTCCCCGAGCAGTTCCATTCATGCGATGGTGATTTCTAGAATGGCTACATCTGTACATTGTCTGCATGTAAACACACCTGCTCGGCATGATGGGAAGTAATGCAAGCCGGTGAACGCAGAGCAGGGTGGTGTGCGTGCGTGTGTGTGCTACAGCAGGGTGACATCTATACCGCACACGTCAGTTACAGTGGTGGGTTCTATGCTACAGAGAGCTGACAGTAGCTGTGAAGAAAGCCGTCCACACAGAGCGCCCCAGCCGCGCGGCAAACTCCTGCGCTGATAACACCATCACGACAAGGCAGCGCTCCCTTTGTCCCAAAGGCAGAGGAGAAGGAGGCCCAGGTCCTGCGGTCTGCTGTGAGCCCAGAGCACACCCCTTGCCCCCCACCACCTCCCTCCAGAGAGAGGAGGAGAGAGTGGAGGATCCTTCACCTTCCTTCTCAGCTTAGCTCTGAAGCACAGGGCACAGTGCAAACAGCCTGAACTGTCTTGGTTCCCTGGCTCTGTGGGGAGGTGGGGGGGTGGGGGGGGTGTGCAGGGCGGTGACGTGGTGAGGGGCAGGGACGGGGGAGGGGCTCTACTTGTAGAGGCTCATGGTGGGGCTCTGGTACATGCACATGTACGCGTCACACAGCAGTCTGCGGGCCTGGCCCTGCATGCTCTTGGGCTCCAGCGCATGGAGCTCCTCGGGGCTCATCTTCAGGTACGCCCCCACCTCAGGACACGGAGACACCTGGGGGATGTTGAAGCCGTTCTGGCCCCCTGTGGATGGACACAAGAAAGATCAAATACAAGGGTCTGATGATGTCTGTTTGATCCTCCAGAGAGGCTGAAGGGTGGATTTGTTTCGATAGGCCCCTAGCTACCGTACTTATGCTAGAGAGCAACACACTAGGAACACACGCACCGTCGCGGTCGGCCATGCTGTCGAAGAAGAGCCAGGCGGACTCGGCCGTGCCGTACTTGACGAAGGCCACGTAGTGGCTGGTCTCGATGCACAGCACGGCAAACAGCTCCATGCGCTGCCGGGGAAAGCTGCCCTGCCGGCCCCCGCTCTCCTGCAGCTCCTTGGGGACACACAGCTTGCCGTGGTGGTGGACCTTCCTCCTCGGGTGGAGGTGGACCTGAGGCAACACACACACAGTGTAGCACTTCCACAAGATCTGCAACATAATACTGCAACATGCTCTTTTACTAAGATAATACTACTTTTATTCATAAACACTGTAAAAAACTTTAAATACCCTCTTCTCTTTCTCCCTCTCTCACATACACACACACACACGACTCATGCCTAATACGCCATTGTGTTTACTTTGTACAAAAGATTTAAACCCTATAAAATTGCATAATAATCATTTAAAAAAAAAGGAACATCCTTAAATCTGAAATTATACTGAGATTTTCAGTATGGAACAGTATAGTATATTTGTATAAATCTTTCAGTCTACTCAAAGGAACTGAATTATTCTTTGGGATATGGCGCCCCCAAATGGACCATTTTGGGTACTACAATGTTATGTGTTTTATTGTCTCCTACCTGTGTATTGCACTTTTCACAGAACTGCTTTATCTTGCCAGCTGTGATGTCCCCGTCTTCGTAACACTCACGGCACTCATAGAGAGCCAGGCCGCCGCAGATACGACATTCTCTAGGAGCTAACGCGCGCACGCACACACACACACACACACACACACACACACACGCACACACACACACAGTCTAAGTGTTGTCACATTGTGTTGTCTACGTAGAGTTAATAAACCTACAACATATATCGTCTGATCATCAATATGCTAATGAATACCCTTATCTAAGGCTTCAAAATGTCAAGCCAATATCTTGACATGATTCTCCTATGGCCGATATGAAAGGGGATATTATCCTAGGGTACAATGAGACTTAAGCTGTGTTCGAAATCGCGCCCTACGCACTAGTTAGTGCACTATTTAGGGTATGAGCCATTTTGTAGTGTTGTTCGAA
>JAODUK010000018.1:6204905-6235503 GCA_027564635.1 Typhlichthys eigenmanni
CTTCATCAGCACTACGTCACATAAGAGACCGTCTCTAGTCTCAGCCTCTTCATCAGCACTACGTCACATAAGAGACACATTATTTATTTATTTCCTAATTAAAAATGTTTTTTAAGCAGTAACGGTAACCTACTTGGATTTATAAGACCTGTAAACAGCAAAAGTCCTGTTGTTTCCAACAAATTCCTCATTATAAATTAAACTTAAACATCAAATTTAGTCATTGTAGTTGGTAATTTTCCATGTCAATCAAAATACCTCTCCTATCAATTAGGCGGGTAGGACGCAGTTAGCCAGACTACATTAAGTAAAGACTGTCTCAGACTACATTTTCCCAAGCATATTAATAATACACATAATACGAAAGATAATACAACAGCTTATCTGATTGAAATAAGTAGAATAAATTAAGAACAATGTATTTTCCACAACATATGAATTACAGGGCCTCTACACCAACCCTTTACCCAGTGCAATGGCGTCGGCAGCAGTGAGCTGGCAGGCCACCAGGTGGAGCTCTCGCACCGCAGTGGGAAGTGAACCCAGCAGGCCTTGCAAGGCCCCGCCCCTGACGTTGGCATTCCAGGACAGGTCCAGCTTCTCCAGGAGGGGCAGGCAGCCCAGGGACCCGCCTGGCAACCAATCAGAAAGCAGCGTGACCAGTTGAGCCAGAGACATTATTTATTTATAAAAAATAAAAAGACACACACACACACATATATATATACATACACACACATATATATATACATACACACACATATATATATACACATATATATATATACACATACATATATATATACACATACATACATACATACATATACATATACACATATACATATATATACACATACATACATATATGCACACACATACACATACATACACACACACATTTAAACAAACAGGTTCACAAACATCGCTTAAGCAACAAATAAATACATCGTACATTGATTATTGCAAATAGAAATCAGTGCTGAATACAGCTGCTATTGAGCTGCTGTAGAGCTGCTATAGAGCTGCTATAGAGCTACTGTAGAGCTGCTGTAGAGTAACTATAGAGCTGCTATAGAGCTACTGTAGAGCTACTGTAGAGCTGCTGTAGAGTAACAATAGAGCTGCTATAGAGCTGCTATAGAGCTACTGTAGAGCTGCTGTAGAGCTGCTGTAGAGTAACTATAGAGCTGCTATAGAGCTACTGTAGAGCTGCTATAGAGTAACTATAGAGCTGCTATAGAGCTGCTATAGAGCTACTGTAGAGTAACTATAGAGCTACTGTAGAGCTGCTGTAGAGCTGCTATAGTACTGCTATAGAGCTAATATAGAGCTGTCCTGACCTTGGTTGAGGGGGTCCTGCTGGTGCAGGTGCAGGTGTGAGTGGATGTGGGAGTGCTGGTGGTGGTGGGGCGTGACGTGCAGCATCTGCAGCCTGACGGCAGGGTCCCCGGCCAAGGTGGCCATGCGCTCGGCATGCAGCCTCTCTGCGGTCAACCGCTCGGCGTAGTTCAGCTCCGGGCGCAACTGTGGCCCGGCCAGCACCATGCGCTCCCTCTCCAGGTGGGCCATGCCGGGGTGGAAGGGCACCATGTGGGGGAGCGCCAGTGCCCCATGCCGGGCAAAGTGCTCCATGGGGTTGGCCGATGGGTGCAGGCTCTCCATCTCCGGGGGCTTCACCTCATAGCCGGGCTTCATGCGCTCGCGCAGCTCCCTCTCGCGCAGGTTGCGGAGCTCGCGCTCCCGCATGCCCGGCTCGGCGGCATAGAGGCCAGGCATGTGGTAGGCCAGCAGGGGCTCCCCGGGGCTCAGCGACACCAGGAACGGGTGGGTGCGGCCAGAGGGCGACATGACGTGCGGCCGGGCGTACTCGCTCAGCGTACGCAGCGCCGGCGTGTCAGGCCCGATGTAGGGCGGCACGGCGGCCACCGTGGTGGGCGGCGGCGAGAATGGAGAGCGCATGTGCCTGGACATGTGGGCCTCACTCATGCGACTGTCGTGGGAGGAGCTGGACGCTCTCTGTGTGTGGGGGGGAAAACCAGTGAGGGACAATACACATGTAATGCAATGCTAAGACCATACTGTATACTGGAATAAAGTATGTTATATATTTATAAAAGAAATACTGGCTGGGCAATTAACCGCAAATGTATGGAAACAAACATTTAGGGCCTCTAACCGACTCAATTCTTACCAAATGTCCCCAAAAAAGATTACATTGTGTGTCTGCACCGCCTCCCACAACGTTAAGCCCATTGCACACATGCAAAATATAAAGGTTATTCTGTACGCTCAATACAGTGTAACCATATAAGCAAATAGCCTAGCCTAGCCTAGCGAGTAGCCTACAGATGCTACATAATCGCCTAGCCCTACTATATACAGTAAAGCAGGGCTCGACATGAAGGCTTGTCCGCTTGTCCGGGACAAGTCGATTTTTGAAGGGGCAAGTGCAGGAGGATTTTACTTGCCCGACCGGACAAGTAGCCCGATAAAAATGTAAATGTCAGTAATGAAAAATGTACCTTCAGTATAGACAGACATGTGTAACTTGTTACGTTATTTTAGTGAATTGTTCCGTTTAAAAATAATATAGAGCCCCAGTGCATGCACCAAAATAACGCTGATTCCACCGGTGTGTGCGGCGCATTCTGGCTCCGACGCGGGTTTGTTCCATTCTCTCCAGACGTCAACTTATCGGGAGCATTTCAGAAGCGGAGCGCAGCGAGGCAGATGTATTGGCGAGATCAACAAAACTATAGGCTACTACTTTGTCTCTCCGACATTGACTTAATTTTTAAGGAAGATAATTAGCCTATAGGTAACTCATTTCCACTGCCAAAACTACTGCAATAAAAACTCCAGACTTTGTACTTTCTCGAATTGTCCTTAAAAAGTCGCCGTCCATTATGTTATTCTTCTCACTACATAGTAGAATTCCGATGTCATTCAGACGTGGTAAACAATGGCTTATAACAACGCCTTATACCAGACAAATGCAGTCGTTTTATTTACTGACCACTGCAGCCACTTACAATTGAGATGAGTACAGTGTATTTGCTGTACTAAAGTATTTCTGTCACAGAGAAAATTGTTAAAAAAATACAGCGACAGAAGGCCTAGCCTATTTATACAGCGCTTAAACGCACGTTTGAAAAGCATGGGTAGACCTAAGCGATCGGGAAAACTTGTTAGCGCAGGCTGATGATCTGACATTTAACAGACTGAAATATAACCCAATATGCATGATTTAACTATTGCAGTGTGTTTTATCTGTTCACTGCCAAGCTCGTCTGCCCATCTCCACTATCATTCAAGTTAAAAAATGTTCCGCTGTGTTCTGGGTAAACAGATTTATTGACTTCAAAATAAAAGCTCCGTAAAATATACAAATCTCTCTAAAATAAGTCTCACTTTAGTTTACATGTAGCAGGTTATTATAAATGTTTGTCATATATTCAATTTAAATAATCAACTATAGGCTACTGGTAACTTGTAAATAACCCTTAGTAATATTTAATATTTGACCTGATGGACATTACAACTAACCTATATATAAATAGGCTACCATATGTAATGTATTGCTATCTTGTTTCTGATAAATACAACGTGATACAGTTAGTGTAATCTCAATTTCATTATGTAATTTTAAGAAATGGACTAGTATTCCTCTATTGCAGCACACCTTCTTTAGTCAAAGGGGGACAAATGCCTTCATGCATTCACGCTATAAATGTTACTATTTTATTTCCCGGACAAGTAACTTTTATACTCGGACAAGTTAATGACAAATGTACTTGTCCGAAAGGACAAGTACATGAAAATGCTTAATGTCAAGCCCTGCCTAATGGTTCGGATAATATGGTAATTTTATACATAGAGCACCTTTAACAGCATATCAATGTAATTAATGTAATTAACACACACACAACACTGACCAGAAAAGGGTGGAGTCCAGATAGCAAGAGTTATAGTGTCCCTGTATGCCTTTCTTTTTCCCCACCATAATGTCCAGACCATCGTTCTCTGTGCGTGGAGGAGTGTTTTCATGCACAACTTCACTCAGGTAGCCTCCGAATGCTGCACAAACACACAAACAACAGCACAAACACACACATGGGATGTTTAATACACTAAATATCAGGCAAAAACTAATTCAGTGCATATCACATAATTGTCTATCTGTATTGTATTTATATAACATTTTTAAGTGAATAAAGTTTTCTGAGAGCAGGGATTTTCACACTGGGTGTTTTAGGGCCCATATCATTCCAATGTCAGACTGGAAATACTTCCGTTCAGAAGACTGACTGTTAATGTACAGTATGTTTCAGCAATAAAGGCTGAAAAATAAATGGCCTCCATTGATGCCGTGGCTGACTAAATCTATATTGAAACATGTCCACATTGGCTGTGTCCAATTTAGAATTCCATGCAGTTCATTTCAGAATAACATGGCATACTTATCAGATGAAATAAGATTGTAATGGTCGTGACATTTGCTACTGGGATTAATTCACGTTATTGAGAAATACTAATATTTGTAAAAATGTGCCAAGCCCAAATGTGTCAGTAAAGTAAGTTGAAAGTAGCAATAGTTCACTGCATTGCACATTTTTTGGTACTTCACTTTTTGTTTTTACACAGATTTATCTGACTGCGAGTAGAAGGATAAATCAGAGATTATTACTAAAATTCATAAATTATGTAATCTTATTAGGTAATTCAAAAGGAATTGCAATTACATGCTAGACATATTTCAAATGTACTCTTTTAGAGTTCCTTCAGACACAATCACACTTACTGTAGATACAATTTTACAATAGAAGTTGTATGATCTGTTTTAGTTTATTTTTTAATAGCATGTGCATATGGTTGGTTGCAATGTATAGTCTAATATTTAGCCAGAAAAGGGCCATGTTTTCACTTTGGTTGCGTGTCCAGGAGAGAAACCTTCTGTGTTCTATTTTTCTGTGTTCTCCTCATCACTGGGAGGAGGAGGGTGTCGGAGACTCACCGATAGAGTTGCAGCGCTCTATGGGGTTGGAGGAGTGATGCAGGGAGGGGAAGCGGGAGTCTGGTCTGCAGCACTTGAGCTTCACAAACAAGGCCTTCTTTGGAGGACAGGTGAAGTAACGGGTGCCTTTGAAGGTCCCGTCTGTGCAGCCGACACACTCGTCTTCCTGAGAAACAATATGAACCAAAGTATTATATACTATATGGTATATACAAACACCATATTGTCATACAAAACCTTCAATCCTTAAATTACCTTTATTGTACACATCAATATGTATACGATGTACATATATATGACCAGAAGTATGTGGACAGCTGACGATCACACCTACACATGTATGAGCTTGTTCCAAACCAAGGGCATTCACATTTAGTTGCCCTTCGTGGCTGTAATGCAACAACCTCCAGTCTTCTGGGAAGGCTTTCCGCAAGATATTATAGTGTATGGGCCAATCATGGAAACCCATTTCATAAAGCTCCCGATGCACAGTTCTTGCGCTGAGGCAGTTTTGAACTTGGTAGTAAGTGATTCAACAGAGGACTGGCCATTTGTATGCACCCTGCACATCAGCTCTCTTCTGTCCTGTGAGTGTGTGGCCTACCTCTGTGTTGCTTAGTTTTATTCACCTGCTACTGCTAGTAATGGATGTGGCTGAAATAGACTATATTATTTCGATAGGGTGTCCATCTACTGTACCTATGGATAGTGTTGTGTGGAGCAATCTGAGCCACTTTCTTTGTGTTCCTACAGCGTGTAGGAAGTAACAGATTTGTATTAGCACACAGAGGACAGTTAATGGACTGGGAGGAAATATTTGCTGAATTTGACAAAAGTGTATTAGCTTATATTCGCTAACCTCACCTTCATGTGTAAGATGTGTAAGATGTGTTAAATTGTAGGGCTGGGAGCGTTAGCATGTTAGTCGTTGCGATTCATTTGATAAGTTGAACGCGTTAAAAAAATATTAACGCAGCACTTTTTCTCTCTCTCTCTCCCCCTCAATTTACTTCCTGTTGTGGCGAATGAGTGTGCTTACTGAGTCAGACGTCAGTCAGATCATGAACGACAACGGTAGAGTTTTACAAAGAAAGTTTTCATTTAAAGTTTCCTGATTTGGACTAAACGGCAGTGGTACAGTATGTAGACATACAATATAGCCAGGTATTATTGACTAGACTATTATAGACTAGCGAGGTTACATACAGGATAGAATGTTGTACCGTAATCGGTTCTGTCCGTGTGTGTGCTAGTGTGCTGCCTGTCTGCCATCGTGAATGTGGAACTATGTGTTACTTTCCAGACTTCTGATCCAAACCATGGTAATGTTTATTAAGTTGGCAGTCACATAAAAACATCTCCAGCTAACATCGATCAAACCATCTCTCCTTTTCGTCACTCTCTCTCCCACTACGCTAGTTGGCTTCAGCTACACCATCCACATGTATATAATTAGTCACAACATGTGCAGACTTTTCCGTCCCATGTCGCTCTACGTGACGACGTCACAGCTACCCTAGCTCTCCCTAAATACCTGCTTGCATTGTGTATCTATTCCCATTATCTTTCAAATGAAGCTATACGTGGTCTCCTCTTTAGTGTTTGTTGGTGATTTAAAATGTGTCTATATTATATTTTAAACATTAATATAGCAGCAAACAACTACCAGGCTATTGTCAAGATGGAGCAGTGGCGCAAGCAATAGCCTAGCTCTAACCATATGGGCCTGGGTTTGAATCTGGCCTGATGTATTTTCCCGATCCTTCCCCAATATCTCTCTCCCATTTGCCTCCTATCTCTCTATACTGTCCTGTCCATAAAATAACAAAAAGCAACAAAACAAAAAGTAATTTGCGCAATTAGTAAAAAGGAAATAGTGACTCCCAGCCCTAGTTTATCAATAATGCATATGATAAGTCTACCTTAGCCTAATTAAAACCCTGTTTTTCCACAATTCCTGACATTTAATCATAGACAACATTTTCTGTGTTAAGTCAGTTGGGATTACTACTATATTTTAAAAATGAAATGTCATAAAAACAGTGAAAATTATATATTTAATCTTATTTTTTAAATCACATTCTCAGTCTGTCAGACGTTTATATTAATATTGCACGCATTGCCATTCATTTGTTTAACTGTTTCAGGTAGCCTTCTACACGCTACTTGGAATACGTTGCAGGACTTTTGGCCCTCCTGACATCTGTTGACTGTAAGTCAGGTTTGTAGGCTTCCTTGTTCACACAAGCTTTTGGAGTTGTCCAGTCCTTGCCTTTGTTGTCTTTAAGCAATGTCACCACAAGGTGGAGATAATGCTTGGGGTCACTGTCTATCTGGAAGATCCATTTCAGAACAAGCTTTAACTTCTCACCTTAAGTCTAGAGATACTTCTTCAATATATCAAAATTCCTTCTTCACAAGGACATCTATTTTGTCCAGAGCACTACCACCACGCATCCTGTTCTACAGTTCGCATGGTATTCTTTGGCTTCAAAACCTCCCTATTTTTGCAACAAACATATTGATGGTCATTATGGCCAAGCAGTTACATTGTTGACATTTCTACAAAAAGAATGAATGAGTGTATATATATATATATCCAATTGACAAAAGTTTCTAAACACATTACATAATGTTCTGGAATTGTCCAAGCTATTTAAAGGCAGTGTACCTGGAGTATATAAACATCTGAACCACTGGAATTGTAAGTGAAATACTGTACCGTCTGTATAAAAATAAAAATAAATGTGTCATGCACAAAAATGTCCTTTAAAACTATAGTTTCTTTACATGCCATCTGTGGAGTGGTTAATGCCGGGTATCCACTACACGACTTTTTTGTCTCTCACGATTGTTACCATGTCAGATTAGACGAACATTGTGCGTTAAATTCTTGACGTGTCGTGGCAGGGAGACTGGCAACACTACACGTATGACACCGACCGATCACCGTATGCTGTCGTTCATGACCTGGCGCGAGATCATGTGTCATCGGGGAGGAGGGGTCAAGAAGTTGTCAATCATAGTTCACAGCGCGCCCAATCAAATATTTGTCAGTCATGGCTACAGAACCGCTGTGTGTGATGCTGGGGATTTTAAGAAAGAAAGAAAGAAAAACGTGGACCCGGCTCGTAGCCTATCTTAGAATATGTCACACTACACAGAGTAACGACACCTGTCATCGCTCCTGACAAGCCACGTTCTGTCCCGACGCTGAAAATGCGTCGGTCACGACCAAATCTGGTCAAAATTGGCCTGAAATCGTGTTAAACAACTTTTTTGTATGTGTATGTTAACGTCTGACAATTCTTGAGCAGAGGTACTGAGAATAGGACCAATGACTCATGGACCTATGTAAAAGTTTACTTTGCTATTAGCCTTGTTGTTGTGTTTGCATGAACCCATTACTAGTGGAGATAGGGCCGACTGATAATCTACGCAAGCTACGCGGACACAAGGGCTGCGAGTATAACATAAGTTGGTGCACTAAGCCTTTTCAGATGCAATCCATTTTCATCCAACAGGGAATAGTAGAGTCTCTAGTGACTTGTCAGGTAAAAATGCAAGTAACTACTGAAGACGTCTGCTTTATTTTATTATTGCTGAATCGCCGGTGGCAGAAGAAAAAAATGATGATACCAAATATGGTACATAGGCATGTACGCCATCATAACTGCATTTTGTTGTGCATGTACTCTCGGCACATACAAACCGTTCACTAATCTGCTTCTACTTCATTTTTTCTGTTTCCGTATAGCTCAAATGTCAAGCTTATTTATCTCTACGCAATGCAATCTCTACTGTATTGCAGAATATCACTTACAAAGCACTCAGCCTATCGTATTGTGAACAAGTTCATAGCTGCTCTCTCTCTATAGCACTTCTATGGTACAGCGACACAGTAGCATTTTTCCTATTGCACCCCTCACGGCAACGCGTCAACATATTCTGCGAGGAAAGTACGCGTCAAGCCCTCCTTGCATAGCTCAATTTGTCCGCGTAGCTTGGGTGGACTATGAATCTATGATCTTACCAGCTCCAGGCCAGCCAGGGGCTCTGGCAGGCCAGGCGGCAGGCCCACCCAGCGGATCACACCACAGAGAGGGGGGTTCTCCTTCACCTCCACCAGGGAGCCCACCTCCAGGCCCGGTCCCCCGTGGGAGGGTGTGGGGGGCCGTGGAGAAGTTGAGGCGGTAGGGAGGGGGGGCTCGGGCTGCTCCCCCATCACCGACTGGACGGACAGGGAAAGCGGCCCATGGCTCATGCTGCCATTGGGCCCCGTCTTGCGGTTGAGGCTGAAGGGCAGCGAATGGAACTTGTTGTCACTGGACAGGGAGGTGGAGACCGGCGCTCTGGAGGGCGGGGATGCTTGGTTGAAGTCAGGAGGGGTCTCTGTGAGAGACTTGGCAGGATCCTCTCCGACTGGAGGGGATAGACACACACCGAAGATGCTAAACTAGCACTGTTGTGTTGGGAGACCAGATGGAGACCAGGGGGTCTTTCAAAGAAGACCTTTGGTTTCCAGTACTGGCCACGGGTTGAAAGAACCATGGATGTAGCCACCATGTATCAATGGAGAAATCTTCAGACCAGCCTAGTTAGAATAGATTTGTGGACATAAACGTGACTCTTTGTTTCAACGGTAGTTAATAGCTAATAGTTTGTAGCTAATTCATTAGGGTAGGTCAGAATCATGTTCTACATTGACACACAGATGAGCTTTATCCAAGGAAAGTCACTAAGAGAATAATTAAAGTGTCATTACAGGAAGATGTTGAAACCAAAGGAATAAAGTGAAATGTGTTCCTGGGGAAGATGGTATTGATTACAGAGGGAAGAGAAAGGCAGCTGAAATTAGGCAGCAGCCGATCCTAATGACTTGGTTGCCCTGTTCCTGCAACACAGATCGGAGGCCCTGAGAGTGTTTACATGCACATAACAGCACAGTGTTCAGGATACTACGGTGCTCATTTTGTGGCAGTGCATCAGAATTCACCATATGCTATGGAGACAACTTACTACTGGGTTATTTCAGCCACAATACAAAAAGGCATTTTATTACCTAAAGCAGTTTTTGGTTTATGTAAATGTTTTTATTTTTCATTTTTCTCATGGCCTGCAAAACCCACATTGTTCTGAGCACCGCATTTATCTTAGAATACCGTGTGCATGTAAAACACATCTATATGCTGTTCCCAAATCTAAATCATGAATGACAATGATTATGATGAGATCCATACAGTAGGACACCCATAAAACCATCAGAAACAATAGTCACATCACATTCTACACAAGGAGCAAAACACCATACCTGTGTAACTGCACAGGCAGCATAGACAAATGATGTCAAATGAAGGCTTTTATTAATGCTTCAGCTAGCCACTTGCACAGTGCAGAATGACAATAGGTGGGATTCTGCAGATGTAACACAATTAAGCCAGGTTTCTACAGTATATTGTAGAAATACATGTTTTGTAATGAGCTTCAAGACTCACCTACAATATGCATTTACTATTCAATATGTTATAAAGTACTTTTCCTGATTTTCTTGATTCCAACATCAGCCAAAAGGAAGCCAAAGGAAACTCAAAAATGGAAGAACATTTTTGCTCTCTCCAGAAGTGATTTTCAGCACTGAACGTTACTAAAAGCCTTTGCGTTGAAATGGACCATGGACCACAGATATTTTCATGCAGGTGGAATCTCAGTGAATGGGGACCGACTACAGGTGTCTGATGGAATGGTCTTAATAGCAAGCTCTGCCTTGAATGCCTCAATATTGCTTTTAGCAACTTATATAGAGACTGATATTGCATACAGTAAATGTCTTTTTTTTCCAAACTACATTCTAAAAAACTAAAACATTATAGCATGCAGCTATACACATTCATTCATTGAGGTCTATATTTCATTTATAGTCTGAGGTACCTTGTTTAGCAAGGTGCAATAACATTGCTACACTGTATTCTGCTTTTTTATTGTGTTTGGAAATGTCCAGTTTGGGGATCACAATCAAGCTAGCTGTAAGCTCAACATAGCTGTAAACTCAAGCTAGCGGTAAGCTCAACATAGCTGTAAACTCAAGCTAGCTGTAAGCTCAAGATAGCTGTAAACTCAAGCTAGCTAGTTGTAAGCTCAAGATAGCTGTAAACTCAAGCTAGCTGTAAGATCAACATAGCTGTAAGCTAAAGATAGCTGTAAACTCAAGCTAGCTGTAAGATCAAGATAGCTGTAAACTAAGCTGTACTATAGAGTACCTTGCTCAAGGATGCTTGTGCTGGTGTACCTATTATTGAACACCTCTTTGCTGGCCTTGGTAGTGTCAGATCTTTATGTAGCAGCTTCTCATGAGCAGAACCTTGCTATTAAGACTGTCGAGAGGGTACTACCTGCATTTACCTTCATCAATATACCATGTGCTTTTGGATTTGGACTGGGCAGGGGGGTCAACAGAGCTGCCATTTAAAGTATAGTAAAACTCTGACTTGCTTCTACTGCCACACTGGTGACCTATTCCTGGAAATAAGTAAATACAGTGAAGAAATATAGACAGACAGCAAACAGAACATGAGCAAGTGTCTATCTCCTCACTCGTGGCAGAAAGAACAGAGGATGGTAAAAAGAGAAATTGAATAATAACCTGCATTCATCAGTGATTACAAACAACACATTAACAAGAAATGCAAAAACATATTTAACAAAGAATTATGCTAAGAGAACAGGAAAACAATGTTATAACTGTAATATATGTATAAAAGGAAATTTCAACTAAATGTAACATCTAGGTTGCTAAATTGCAGTAGGCATTTATTAAAATTATGTTTTTGAGTAGAGTTAAAATATATAAAATGTAACTGAATTGCCTCAGATTGATTAATTACTTGAGTGCATACAGTACTGGCTACATTCATAGAACACAAATGGTGCATGTACTCACTGCGTGCTATCCGTAGAGTTTCTCTAATGCTATTTGTTTAAGTCTTAGATATTTCTAGATATAAAGTAATTCATTCTGCACAACATTTTAGACTCATCATGCTGCTACATCCTAAGATTAGATTCCAGTCCATTTCCCCATCAAATGTTAAAACACATGTGTTTGTGTGATATTACCACCACCATCATCAATGCAGTACCTTTGCTCTTTGGTCTGCTTTGGCCAGAGGAGGACTTGTCACTGTTGGTGCCTCTAGGGGCAAAACTGTGCTTTTGCAGCCTTTGGTCCTGCATGGGATATTCTGCACAGCCCAGACATACAGACACATTACAGGCATAGCCCTCAACCAACACACTGACCTACTGTGCCTTTCACATGCATTACAGTAACAAGACATTGTTCCAAGACTTATTTATTCATATTTTAAAGTAGAAGTAGCTACAACCAAATACAAACTAAAATATTCTGACAACTTCTCAAAGCATTCACTGTCATGAATCATCTACAGCATATGATTGGTGATTGTGTTAATGCATAGTTATATAGTACACCCATTTTGATTTGTGTGTACTATATAACAATCTTTTGGAGCCGATGTTTACTACCTACACAGTAGTGTTTTTGACACTTAAATCATACCATAGCAAAACACATTAAGAAATTAAAAGAATGTGTAACAGCCCATTAAGGACTATCTGATTTTGTGTGAGACACCACATAAAAGTGCTTTTCTAAGACATTAATGTATTCCACGTTCATTGACATTTTACATATGAAGACTGAACTGTACAATAACAATAAGACTTGCTCCATTTAGTCATACATAACATGCAGTATATGGACTGTCTGCATTAGGAATCAATTAGTGATAAATACAGCACAGGTGACACTACTGTATCTACCACAGAAGGGTCATGTGGAAGTCAGGTGTGTTTGGTTGGGAGGTACAAATGCATATAAAGAAAGCAAAAAGCTGATGTTCAGAACAAAGAGCCCGAGTATTTCACCCTCGACTCTCACAAACAAGCTAGGCATCAAAACAATAGACTCTCTGTTGCTGCTGCCAACCAAACACAAACTCCCGCTTCTCAGACGGTGCTCAGCGCCGCTCCTACACAAGCACTGGAGAAAACGCCAGGAATCGGACGATAAATACGTATTCAAACAGGGAAGGTACCAAAACAGGGGACTCACCTGGCATTACGTCACAGATGGGGACGAGACGCGTGTGCTCCAAACTTGCAAAATTACACAGTAGCTTCCCATCGAACACACCATCCCAGTCCCCGATAGGATTGTCCTGAAAGGAGACGCCAGACCTTTATAAGCCTCTGCTTGTCCTCCTCATGGTGCCGTGGTGCTATGCAGCAGCAATGTGTATCTGCCTATGGTCTCATGCTACACAGCGTAAGCCCTGCCATAGAGCAACTTGCTACCAAACTCCTTCCATCTGCAGGCACTGCCACTGTAATCTCCTCTATGTGAAGGCTCTGCTCCACCACGAGCATCTAGCATGTGTGTGTGTGTGAGCGTGCTGCTAGCTAGATGAGGCAGGGCGAGGCTGGGCGCAGAGTGAAGCACAGCAGTGGGCTTCTCCACAGCTGCCTGCTGGCCTCCTGCCACGCCGTTGGGTCATGTCTTTACCTCACTGCCCGCGTGACTGCCTTGCCTTTGTGTGGGCGTCTCCCGTGCACCGAGTGGGCAGCAGCTGCTGCTGCTGCTTACTGACGGCCAGTCAAATGCCTCAGTTAGACGTTGGAATGCATCCACCACCAGACGCCTCACTACACTACGTACTGACACACAGCACACTACACTATGTAATCAACTCAACACACTGACTGTACAGGGAACTACTGTGTAATCGCGCGGGCAAGAGCAAGCTGTACTGTTGCTCAACGGTATATACCGCTTTATAAACAGTAACGGTTTGCCAAATGAATAAACCTTCATTACTGGTCATGAATTATGGATATTGTGAATTCTGACACAAGTAAGCTACAAAATTATGTTAAGAAAGCATGGTGCTAATTATATGACCATAGCAACAGGGGAAATAGTTCGGTTTAAAAAAAATACACATTTAAAGTAGAAGCAATGTGACACAATAAAATGACAATATCTATTTCACTGTCTGTATTAATGGTTTGTTTAATGTATTATCTTGTCCACCGCAGGCATACTAATGTTTGTCTGGCTAAATAAAGCAGCTCCTAGCTCAAAGACGAGAGATGTGAACCCTCCCACTGCTTCTAGGGACCACAAGCTGTGAACCACTTCCGAGAGTCACGGGGTCAAAGGGTTGTCTGCTTGCTGCCACGCCCTTACCATGTCAACTCCTACGTAGTAACCGAGGCTCTCGTTGCCAGGGAGCAGGTCGCAGAAGATGACGGTGCCCCTCTCGGGGCCCTCCCTGGTCTGGACCAGGACCCTGGAGTTGATCTCCAGCGGAGGGTAGTCTTGCAGGTCCTCCGCCAGGTTGATGTGGTCCACCTCTAGCTCGCTAAGCTGCTCATCTTCCTCCTCCTCGTCCTCGTCCTCCCACAGCTCTAGTTTGTCCAGCGCCACGAACACGCCGCACTCGTCCTCACAGCGGAACAGTTGGCGGCCCTGGTAGGAGCCTTCCGTGAAGCCCTGGCCCCTCCCCTCCTCCTGGGAACCACAGAGAGAGAGACTATCAGACACATTCATCACAGCACCTTGGGCTGCATGAGGCGAAGCCATTAAGGCATTTTTAGCTGCAGACGTGTCAGGCTTTGTGTTAAGCTGTGACAGAGTGGCGCGCCACTGTTCAAGAGGGAGGTTTGCTCGCTGCGCGTGCAACGCTTGCTGGCTCTGCGGGGGGGGGGGAGGACGTCAACATCCTGATACTATGACGGCTGCTGACTGATTACTGCAGTGGCCTTTAATGGCTCGCCGCATTTCATTGGCGTGCCGCTGATTTATTAGTGCCACTTCCTTCAAGGTGTCTAGAGCAGGAATGTCATGATGAGAAGAGCTCCCATCTGTTCTGCTATTCAGGGCCACCGGGAGACCATCCCAGCTGGCTCTGTGTGGAAGGCAGGATGGGATCCTGGACAAGAAACCAGTTCATCAGTGAAGGTCTCTAAGCACACACGCCGTCTGAAGTCTCCAATTAGCATGGTGGTATGTGTCATTTGGGGGGGGGGGGCTGTAGAGACCAAGCAAACAATGGGCGAAGATGCAATATGCACACAAGCAGGACCATCAGGGAATAGCACCTAGGACCCTCTGCTGACAGTAAGGAAAGGCAGAGGGCACTCAATCACAGTGCTTATTTTATTCACTCACACAAACTGCAGATACAATAATTAATTGACCATCTTTAAAAGCCTGACCGGCCAGTTCCAGTCTTCACCAAGTAAGGTTTTCACAATTTATTTGATGGCTCTATGTCATTTAAAAATAAAAGATATTTAGTTTAAAATATGTTTTGAAAGTCCCTTCGCCACCAGTGTTTGCATTTGTCTCCTGGCACTGATTGACCAATATCAGAAATAAGACAAATAGCCAAATAACTTACTCTTTTCAATGAGATTAAATTTGCCAATAGATTTTATATCAGTGTTATATCAGTGTTAAAAGATATTAACTCTGAATCTCTAATCTAAAACCAGTTTGACCCAATTACAGCTACGGTAACTTCCTAGCATCTTCCTCAGACAGTGACAGACTTCCACACAGAAGACATCTTTCACCTCAGTGTAGTCTACCATGACAGCTAGCTACAGCCCTAGGCTAATGAGTAACTGGCTACATTTAGACTGATCAGCCAATTGCTGATCATGGCCGTCCGATCGATTGTTGCATCTCTACAGTATAAATGCAAAGGTAATGACAGCAAATACAACAGTGTGCATGTGAGCATGAAGTCAGGATGTTGATCTAAGGCAGGAGAATGAACAGCCAAATCTTCACATTGTGCTATGGCCACAGTCTGTACTCTGGCAGCCCACTCATGTAGCCTACAGCTGGACTCGGTGGAATAAACGCAGCATTGTGCTACAATAAGCAGCCCTTTGTGTTTTGCTCCTAGATTCATGCAGACACTAAATGTATTGGACGACGATGAGATTTTGATTAAAAAACGCACTCATGCTATGCTTCTACCTAGTTGCTACAGCAGTTGCGGGTGGGAATTTTACTTATGTTTCCTTAATAACTAATGCCAGTTTGGTCCAAAGAAAACATTACTTTTAATATTAAAACATGCATTACCTTCCAAAGTATTGGAACAGTGTTTTTGCTATGAAGAGAATAGAGTAACAAATAGTTATAACTTTTAGTATTGGGTTTTGCCTGTGAAGACCCCAAACAGTGACATCACAAACAAACTCCATAGGGCGCAAGTGAAGGTACAGTATCTCAGAGCAGCAACGTAGAGACTTTAGCACAAAATGCAAATCATTCATAAGTAGTAGGAATTGGAAGGTGAGGTGACAATTTGCAAAGTACAGAGATGAGTCACAAAGTTCTGGAACAAAGTATGGGATGACGAGATCAATGTTGATCTCCACCAATGTGATGAAAATCCCAAGGTGTAGAGAAAGATCGTCAACATATTAGCTGTTATCTGTGAAGCATGGTGGAGGAAGTGTCATGGCTTGGGCTTGCATGGATGCTTCTGAAGTGTGCTCACTATGATGGAAGAAGCAGCAGGATGAATTCAGAAGTCTAAAAACATTATGTCTGCCAACTTAAGATAAGTGCATCAACACTAATTGGGAGGAGCTTCATCATGCAGCAAGACAATCCAACAAAACACATTGCCAAAAAGACTTCATCAGGAAGAAAAAGTTAAAAGGGTTTAGACTGGCCAAGTCAATCACCATGGGTCTAATTTTTAAAACTGTGCGTAGAATTCACAATGTTCTGTACAAACAATACACACAAACGTATTCAGATTAATAAAAAAGTGTGCGCCGAACGCACATCCCACGCGTTTTTCTTTATAAATCACAACTTACTCAAAATCAAGCGCTCATGAATGAGCATCTTGTCCCACCCAATTAACGCTCACAATTGCATGTAAATGGTAACTGAAACCCTAAATAAATATTCATTGATGACTGCAATGACAGCAAAACCCAACAGAAACCCCACAAAAGTAATTTCACCCAATCACTAGACATTCATGGTTAGTGGGGAATTCATTATGGACACACTTTTGGTCAAGTTTGAGTGACCTGATTACATTTCTGTCGTAGCGCATGCTCGTGCAAGGATGCTCTTTCAGCTACCTTTTGAGTCTGCACGGACAATCCAGAAAACAGAAACAAGGAAGTTGTGGGACTACTACTGACAGAAGAGCGAACCACACCACTGACACCATAATCTAGTAGCCTAGTGCTTGCATTATTAAATGTACGCCTTTCTATGCATTTTGTAAAAAATAAAAAAAGTATAAATGAAGAGAAGAAGAAGGAGTCATTTAAAACAAACAGGAGAGCAACACAACGCATATCCATCAATTTGCTGTGATTTGGAGGTATCATGTTGAAATGCAAACAGTAAACAGTGTACTTGTTTTTGGGCTGCTGAATAAAAATACATATTCTCATTGTTAAAAGGGTTTTGTGTTTTTTATGTTGATATTACTTTACAAGAAAGCCTGAAAATCCTTTACCTAGATTCTGATTGGTGGAAACGCTAGAGATTTCCTTTACCTCTCGCTGCCGATTCAAATTTTAATCGCTAGAAAAAGTTGATAGAGCGTCGGGTTTCAGTTGATAGGAGCGGTCTGTCCAGCGGCTACACCCAAGAGTCAACCAGCAACCTGGCGAATTCTTTTAATAAGCAGTCACTCTCACACGCACGAGCAAAAATTGCTGCGGTGTAGTTCTATCTTAAAAGTTAGAGCTTGAGATTCTAAGCGAATACGCTTTTTGTCAAATTCACCAAATATCTCCTAGCTTAACATTCTCTGTGTGTGTTCCAGTACTTCTACACAGGCCTGGCTCCATAAATAGAAACATAAACCAAGTGCCAAACACAGCTCAGAACAACAATGCTCTAGCATTTGCTATGTGTTTCCAATGTGTGGGGCAGGGCCTCTAAGGGAGCACCCTATGACACCGAAGGAGAGGTTTTTTGTGACTACAGCAGATTCTCTGCCCTCTGCAGGAGTGTCGATGTGCATTTCTGTTTTGTTCATTTGTTTTTGCTCATTAAAAAGTATTTGCAATTGACTTTGTAAGCTATTTGGGATGGTTTTCACCAACACTGTAACTAATAACCCCCAACACTACTTAAATATTCAAGGGGAAACTGCATTAAAAAGAAATCCAGGCACTCAAGGTAAGGTCTGAAATATATAATAAAAGGGCCTTTTAAATTCAATGGGCTAGGATGAATCATTAGAAAGCACCGAGGCGTGTCAGCTTGAGCATTCTTCGGGATGTTAGCCTACATCTCTACTGCTTTAAAAACCAGGCTATCTGAAACCGAAACATTTGCTTTCAATCGTCTACCTCTTGCCATTGTGTGCCGTTTGTGTTTAAGAAAACATATGTGGCTATAATGTTGTATGTGGATTCATGTACAGTGCTGTGAAGAATAATTTCCCTCTGGGGACAATAAAATAAAGCCTTAGTTTAAACAATAACAGACATATGACACTCACCAGCAGCTCCACTCCAAACCATATTCCAGAAAGGGCTCTGTCTGGCAGCAGCGCTCCCTTGAAGCGCACTACCCCGGGTAGGGGTTCGTCCCCTGAGCGCAGCTGGACGCGCACCTTGGAGCCACAGTCGATGTCTCGCGCACGCTCCAGCCGGGGTTTGTTGCAGAGCAGGGCGTAGCGCTCCTCACAGTTGGTGATGGGGAACAGCAGCTCCGCTAGCTTCTCGTCCACCTCCAGGACGTCCCGCTCATCCAGGCTCAGCACCACATTGGTCTGGTCAAGGACACGCAGGCTCCGCTTGCCCTTGCTGGGGGGCAGCGTGCGCCCCAGGCTGTTGCGCTCCTGGCAGGCCTGGCCCAAGCTTCCACGGGGGACCCTCAGGGTCTTCTGGGGGGGCTTCTCCACACTGGACTCCTTCACCACCATGAAGAAGCGCCAGTCCTCCCTGAAGCCCCCGCTGGGCTTGTCCTGGCTCCACAGGGCTGAGCTCATGGCTGCATGCTCCACACACTCACATCAAGACAAGCTTGACCTGCGGCCTGCAAGCAACAACAATACATTAGGCCTACTTCAAATCTGTCTTAAAAATCACATTTGGAAAAAAAAGTTTAATTGTTTTTATTGATGTTTTACGATTATGTTATATGTTAAGGCTTTTAGCTTGTTATTTCTTTATGAAATATAACTTATTTTATTATAAAGCACTTAATTGAAAAATAAAGTGTTTTATGTTTCTATTATTGTAGGAAAATACTAAATGTTTTCTCCATATAATTTATCCATACAGTATGGCAGCAGATTCGAAATCACTCATGAATGCAATATATATAATCACATACATGAATAACAAAGTTGACATCAAACATAATCAGGCAGTTTCTATATTTTGACTTATGGGTGTAGTTGGGTATTTTATGTTATTGACACACCTGTATCAAATTCTGTAGCTACTGTTTTGACTGTTCTTCTGACTACCGGTATGTCTGTCAGTTGATATCTGAGCAACAGCGACTAGACAATTCTCTACCGGTACGTAGGTTATTTATGACAATGTAATGCTACTGTAATATCAGTGTTTCATGCTGATTTGCATCATTGCCGGTAGCGTGATTTGCTTTGCCAATCAAAAATGACAATATACCAAGAAATACAGCTTCATTGTTTTCGAATTTAGTTTTACAGTACCGGGTACGGTACCGTACCAGTTACGGTATAGGATACGGTTTCCTACTACGGTACCGTAAACAATAACGTAAATATACGTTATTCTAAAATAGACAAACGTCTACCGGTATCATACAGGCAAATAGGCTGATACTCTACAATGCAACCTGTAATGGTCAAACCTTTTATTCTTGTACCGTACTATGAAGTGACTTGGTTATTGGAATATTGCAGGTCAGCATTGTCCATCGATGTCATTGGCAGTAACAATATACCGTAACAACGTTGTGAGCACCGTTTTGACTGACAGCCAGCAGCAACGGCATCATCAGTTCAGGTCTGCCAATCAAGGCCCCATCAGGAGGAAGTGGCTAGCGGTTAGCAAATCAAGCTAAATACGCATGCAAAATACATACATTTTTAGAATTATATCGATGCTTTCCTTACCGTATATGCGCTTCGACTTGGTTAGAGGTTTTAAGTGACTGTCATGTCAAATAGCTACAGTAATTAGCACTACAGCTGCTGAGACCGAGCTAACGTTTCCGTGGCGACAGCTTCTGGTTAGACTTAGCCAACTAGCACGCTAACTTTAGCCTGTTTATCTGATAGGCAGTGACAAGGCCAGCAGTGCACTGCCAACCTCCACGATGTGCTGACACCATTTAGATAAATCGCTACGCCAAGAAATATTTGCAGAACCATACACCGTATAATGGTATTCAATTGATTATTTACTGAAGACGAACCAAGTAAATGTTAAGGTTGGACGTTTTCATGCAGGCTTCACTGGTATTGGTCCTTCACATATTTCCTGCGCACTAATTGGTTGTTCATTGTGTCTGTAAATAAGTCCCTCTGTATGGGGTTTTCCCAGGCTTCATAGTTAGGTTGAAGTGTGTAGGATGCCAGGGCAGGGGCAGAGCAGTGCAAATGGGAGAGTCTGGCATTTTGTGAGTATGCTACAGTACCAACCTCTTATTATAGGTTACGTTCATGGTACTAACTGACTACAGTATGCTATGTTCTGAGTTTGTGTACAGTATGTTGATGGAGGTGTGTAAACAAGGTAACAAAAAAAATATTTATATACATGAAAAGAAAAGGTAGCATTAGGGGTAATAATTGGATTTGTGAATATTGTGTGTTATGGGTTTATATGTATGTTATGATTTACCCAAATGTAATTAGAAAGCCCAATACATACATTTAAACACTTCACTCATAGTGTACACAACCCTGTGGAAGTCAGTTTATAGGATAATGCATTCACCCTGTAACACCTTTTGTAATAAACTACATAAAAGTAATGATGACAATTCTTTTTATTTACATTAATGTACACAAATATATTACAAGCATTATACATAAAAGAAATACTTTTGCTTTACTGCTTTCTCTACATTTTCCATATTCAGAAGATCAGTCGTGACTCGCGCTGCGACATCTCCTCCACTTCTTCCACACTGAGCTCATTTTTTCTCAACCTAAATGCATGAAATGCAATTATATAACAATCCATTTTAAAGACTAAGACTAACCACATATTCTGTTCCTGTAATCTGTTGTCCCAGGGATGGAAATGTATACATTGGCCCAGAACGGCGATTATTTCAGCAAAAACGTCAGTTGACAAATTCAAAATGTTCCCCAATATAAAGTATACTCAATACATACCATACTGACTTCACAGTAGTATTGTGCTCCATGGCTTTAATCAAACATTCTACCCCTGTTCTCGTTATGCAGTTCTTTGTTAACCTTACCAAAGGAAATACAATACAGACGAGAATTAGGAATTAAATCATCCACTCTGAGTCATTCTATCTGTAGCCCTTACCAGAGTTCTTGCAGTGAGGTAGAGTTCCTGATGACTTTGGCAAGGGCACAAGCTCCTTCACTCCCAACATCATTGTCTACCAGGCTGCCAGTAGATAACATATCATAATCAGTATCACTTTAATTATCAGTTCATTGACTGGATTGTACATGTGATGATGCTGCAGATAGGGGATAGGGAAGCTTATAGAAGGGACACTCCTCGAGTTGTGTCTAGCATTACACTTGTGGTTGAAACCAGGGTTACAAAAACACAAAATTAGTCTCTGTCAATCTAGTCTAATCTAGTATCTGTGGGGAAGGGGTGGGGGGGGACTGTAGCATCGAGCCTACTGTGCAGGACAGAGAAAGCTGTTTTGGCCTGCGGGGTTCTGCACATATAGCGCAGATTAAAGGTTAAGTCAGCTATTGCAAGCTATTTGGTAAGCAAATAGAGATTTAGTCAAATGTGCATGTTGAAAATATAGTCGGATACTTATACACAGCCCTGGCACTGTAAATAGGAACATAAGCAAAGTGGCAAAAAACGCTCACATCAACAAAGTACTACGCTTTGTTTCACAATGCGTTTCGATGTGTGGAGCGGCACCGCAGAGGACCGCGGAGGGGTTTTGATAGCAAGAGAAAACGACTAACCCTGCCTTTAACTGGGTGTTAATTGATCATCTGATGCAGACAGAATTTAGACTATATGCCCAGAAAGCCTCAGTTGTGCTCAGAGCAGCCCCGACTTTGGGACTCTGCTACAAGAAGTCAACCTCATTCGTTACTCCTAAAATGTAGTAGCCTATTAATAATGTTTAACAGGTAGTCAATTTGATAGCCTACGGGACACAGAAAATTAATGTACAACATTAAACATATTTATGCGACTTTTCAGGTTACCTTTATTCTTTTTTTAAATCTTATTTATCTAAAACGTCATATAAAGGGGCAAATAAATGAACTCCCCAACCATTTAATAGGCAATTTAAATAGGCTATATAAGATAAATATATAACCTCCCTAGTATATTATATTTATGCTAGCATTAACTGGCCAGGACACAGGTGGTGAATCTAGCTGTTTCTCCTCTACCTGTTCAAGCCGATCAAATAAGAAACTCTTCTTGAATGTATTAAGACTCTCCATGTGGTAAACTCTAGGGGCGAGGCCTTAAATCCAGCATATTTAAGGGCGTGGTACTTAAATAACGGCTGTTTTCCACCGCCACATTTATCAATGTGTGCTCATTCTTACGCTTGTTTGGCGACACGTGAACGCTGTCATAATTTGTTTTGCGCTCTAATGATCTGCGTTGGTTTCCACGTTAAATTGATAAATAAGGGCCTTAGTGTTTCAAACATTGAGCTAGGGCAGAACTGTGTGGTTCTATAACACAAATCGAGGAGTGTATCTTTAGCAACATACAAAAGCATATGAGCTTATATTTTTTTAAGTGCATACTATGAGTATTTTATGTTTTCTTTCACAATGTCTTAGAATTTACTGAACAAATAATGACTTCATTATATTCATTACATCATTCATTACCTAAGCCACACCAGGGATTTACTGTCCTCTAGAGCATCAGCAAAGGCCTGTGCACCCACGTCGCCTATTTTATTTCCCCAAAGCCTGACAACAAACAGAGTTCCTCAGTGAGAAATCATTCGATCAATAAAATGTGTATGATATCAAAACTGGGCAACATTATATTACCCTAGGTATTGCAGAGATTTATTCAATTGCAGTCCTTCAGCCAGTTGCTTTGCTCCTTCTGCAGTTATGTTATTGTTCCCAAGCCTAAAAAACATCTACATCTTTAATTTAATATTTTAAATATTTAATGTTAAATATGTATTAGTCTCTAGTCTAGTCTCTAAATGTAATCTGTGCTAGCAGCACCAATTACCGACCTTAGGGAAATGAAATTCTGCTTTGTCCTCAATAGATGAGAGAAGTGCTTTGTGCATGCATCGGTTAGTTTGTTGTTGAAGAGCCTGAAAGGACATGACGTGATTATATCAGCAAATAACACAAATGACCGCAAATGTGTCATTTGTAACTGTCCAGGACATGAACCCATCTCAGTACTCACGCAATCTTCTGGAAGCTCTCACACTGGACAACCTTAGCAATCAGTTTGCGGATCCCCTCATCAGAAATATTATTGTTTCTGAGGCTGATTGAGATGGAAAAAATTACTTAAAAGCATATCCAGCTCTTAAAAAGGACAATGCTTTTGTGCCGGTATTAGATTCATAGCTGGCATTAGAAATTCAGTCATACTTACTAGAGGGAATTACATACGTGCATGCAGGGGAGTAGCTGCTCCACGCCGACATCTCCTACAGAGTTGTAGTCCAACTGAATGCCAACAGGGCTTTTCAGATGTTGGAGCACATAGGCCAGCGCTGTACACTCAACAGGCCCAATGTTACAGTAGGTAAGCTTCAAGTGCTCCACCTCCAGCTTAGCAACCGTCTCCTTGGCGATCCTGCTCTCCTGCATCTCGTAGATACACTTGATGAGCCAGACGAAGCCTGGCATAGCGTGCATGCTCTTCTTCTCGCCCGGCACCGGCTGGGGAATGGACTTGAAGTGATTGTGCATGCCTCTGGCCAGATACTTACTCACGCGTCTCACCTTCCTGTCCAGAGACGGCCCGGGGCAGCAGGGCAGCAGGAGCCTGCGGTTGCGCTGCGAGAGCAGACCTGTCACAAACGTGGCCGTAATCTGGAGGTTCGGTGCCTCCGCAGCCATGGTCTCCTCCGACACCCAGTCGCGCTGTGACTGGAGGCAGGGCCTGAAGCACGCCTTGCTCACATTCGTCTGCCGCACGTCCCAGGGCCGGAAGAGCTTCGAGATGACCGAGCGGTTATCGCTGCTGCTCGCCACGATGTACAGAGCTGCGAAGAAACACTGCATGGTCACGTGCAGGAACTCGTACTTTCGACAGGAGGCGGACGATGGGTGTTTGCTGAGGATCAGAAAGCCCGTGCAGATATCCTCCTCAGTTACGCCGCACGTCTGGAGCTCTGCGCTTGAGAACACATAACAGGAGACCCCGATCCCCTCGTAGGCAAGCCGTCCCAGGCGCAATGCTGTGTTCAGGTGGACCTGCACCCACTGCATCCCAAGGGCGTCTCTCTGTGGGTTCTTGTGGTGGAAGAAGTGCTCCAGGATCATCAAGTAAACATCTGTTATGGTCTGAGGGCTGCCCTCGCCGCAGCCGACGAGCTCCCGGTGGCATTTGGACACGATCCAGCAGAGAACAGGAATATGGCACAGCCCCAGTAACGCGGTGTTGCTGTGCAGCGACTGCAACACTCGGTCGGCCACAGCAGGGTCGCTGTGATGCTTCCTCACAAAGCAGTCAATCCCCCCCGGAGAGAACCCTTTAAGGAGGACTTCTTTGCGGAGGTACCTCTTCAGGGCCGGCAGCACCGCCTCCGGCCGACTGGTTGCCACTTTGCGCACGCCTTTCACCAGAGAACCCTGGAGCAGATTGAAGAGCAGCACAGGAACAGGCGCGCGCTCCGTCGGGCAGCAGTGCCTCTGCTCGTCCGAGAAGCTCTTGTTGAGCTCGTCCAGGCCGTCGAAGGTGAACATGATGCGGTGGGGGTGGTCCAGGATGAACTGGAACAGCTGCTCTTGCTCCCGGTCCGGCCAGCAGCAGTGCTGGAACAGCAGCTCTCGCAGGGACAGCTCTCTGCTCTCCGAGCTCAGCCTGCGGCAGCTGAACGGGAACAGCAGCAGGAAGTCGCTCAGCGCCTCCCCGCGCGCCCACAACAGATGCAGTCTCTGGAGGAGGGTGCTCTTGCCGCTGCCTGCCGCACCGGAGACCAGCACCGTGTCGGCCTCGTCGTTCAGCGCGCCCTCGCCGCCGCCCACTATGTCTTCCATGCTCAGCTGCGTGGGCACGTCGGCGTGGGCGAGCTGGAGCTGGCTCTCGGTGTAGATGTCGTCCAAAGACATGTTGCTGGTGCCACCGTACGTACTGAGGAAGCGGGACTGGGAGGACACAGAGCTACGGAGCTTCTTCTGGTACTGCAAGCACACTGCGACAAAACACAAATGGTACATACAGTAAGCTACAGTGAATGATGCTAAGCTGGTAGCACAAAACATAGGACCCCTTCAGCGGAGGTCGAAAACGTGTGGTGGACGCACTGCTGCATCTACTCCACTAGAGGGCACTACGGAACTACGTGGTCTTTTTCAGGGGATAAGTGTGTGTGTGTAACAAATACCTTCAGAAATAGCCTCTTTCTCCTGGACCAATGGGCCATGTTGATCCTTTTGCTGAATGTACTTAAGTAGAACACTTGCTGCAGATTCCCCTTTGGATGCGACGTGGTCAAGCAAATGCCTTGCCTGAATCCCGTAAGAAATATATAATCGCATTCTTTATAAAATAGATAGATTCGAGAAAATGTTCAGACATTTTTTTTTTTTTTTTTTTTTTTACATTATTTGAAATTGAAACATGATTGTAATCATAACAAAAACCACCAATTTAATATGCATGATTGCTAAATGGAAAAAGCAGAGGAAGCAGTCAGTCCAGTGTTTCTAGTTCTTGTGCTGACCTACCTGCTGAGTGGGTGTGTACACATGTAGCCGCACTTCATCACAGTCACAAGAGGTGAAACTCCCAGAATCAACCAGCGCCTGCAGCGCGTCAGAAATGCAGCTCCGCAGCTTGCTGATCAGGCCAGGTCTCTCCCTCAAAAGGGTCTGGGCAGCAGTGTCAACGGGTCGCCCTGTTGCCTCACAACTCAAATCATGCACTCCGAAGCGGCCAGTTCTTTGTGCGTCAGGAAGGACCTGGTTAAGAGCCGCTAGGAAAAGACTACAGGCCTCCTCGCCTTTGGTGTACACCAGGTCAAGCAGGTGCCTGGCATTTGTGCACAGAGTCCTGCCTTGCACATGTACGTTTTGATAGTCTTCCCAGACAAGAGCCCCCTGGGACAATAACAAGTCCAATACCTTGGCCAAACTTTCTGGTGAGCCGCTGGCGCACAGGGCGCTCAGTAGGTCTGCACGCTGTCTTAGGACGAGTTCCTGGGAAGATGGTAACGGATAATCCATCCTCAAGGGCATACCTGGAGAACCTGTCCTATCAATGCAGAATAAACGCCCCTGCCGCTCCAGCATTCACTTGGCTTTACGTTTAATACACACTATTTCACGTATCCTCCATTGCAACACTTGAAGCATGAAGGCGTGGTAATCGAGCGTGGCTAAAATGTAGCATATTTTAAAATGCGTTTAAACTGTTTAAGAACAACTATGTAGGTTATGATTCCAGGTAGGCTTCAGTAATATAACTCACGTGGCAGTTCTCAGCAGAACGGTTTCACTCTCAACACCGGATAAAACTAAGGCCAGAAGTGCGCAGTAGGCTTAGCTGCTCTTCCTCATTCTTCAGGTCTTCATAAAAGCGAAAGTGGCACGGCTGTCTGACGTGAAAACGAAAATACACCGCATTTTAAAACTGAAACTATTCCTAATACGTTTAACATGGCGTGACCGCGATACTTTCAGTATGCCTACAGTTGTTCCTAACGTTCCTAAACTGTATCTTCTCATGTGTGAACAATAAAAAGGAAACCTCCTATAAACAGAACATCGCTACAGGGGGAAGCTTTTGTTGACTTTTATCCGGTGGAAATAAACAATTAGAAGAGAACGTAGGACTTTCTGCTTGCAATTATTATTATTTTTTTTTCTGCTTGCAATTACGCAGAATGCCCACTAGATGGAAATAGACCCATATAAATACATGATCGTGTGCAAAAGGTGTCTGAAAACACAACGTAATAGTTCATGATAGTACTATCACTATGGCTCTTATACCTTACGAATGTGGAGAACGGACCACTTGTTGCAGTAATACAGCCACTATGATTTGAATCAACGTGTGCTATTGCATATACTGTATATTTTTATTTGTCTGACGGTTCTGAATCTGCGTGTGTGCGTGTGTGTATGGTGCATGCACTTTGAGGGGTTTAGGCGATCAACTTGGTTTATTCATCCACAGGAGCTCTCCACAGGGTTCACAGTGATCACTTACAGAGACATTTAGCTGGCTAATTGTCAGTGGTCTAATTGGAAGTGCTTTCATGTTTGATTATATCATTCATGTTTGATGTTTAAAATGTGAGCTGCTCTCTTGGTAGAGTGGATCTGATGGGTTTGACCGTATGGATGCGATTTGCTCACAATCTGCAGTGTGGGATTCAGCGGTTACATAGATCAGGTGTGTGTGTGTGTGTGTGCGTGTGTGACTGTGTGTGTGTATGTGACACTAGACTGTACAAAGTTGTAAATGTATAACGTATGATGTAATTTTATCCCATGAAAATACTATAGCTGGGAAGACAGATTGCCATTAATTTATCCCCTTGCATATGTGGAGAGCGACAATCAGTTGGTGTATAATATTATAGTTTACCCTTGAGTATTATGATTAGGTCCTTGCACATTTTCAATGAAAAAATAACACTTCTAAACTAGTCTACTGAAGAAAGTAATCAGAACAGACAGAAAATATGTCACACTGTCTTAAATGGATCCTGGTTATTCCACCACTTTTTTTAAATGTAAATTTTGAGTGTCTATGTTTCCCATCCAAGTGCACACGTGGAGTAAATTGGGGGTTGTGTTCATCTAGCTGTGTAGAGACTGTAGAGTACATTATTCTGTTTTGACTTCTGTTGCATTGGATTGTTACATTTGAATCCTATACTCAAATCAAACAGACTGTTGCCTCTGCAAGAATTCCATTTGAGTTGGTGTTGTCTACAAAGCTTTTTAACATGCCCTAGCTTGATTGGTTATCTGACTGGGAGTAGCAGGATAAATTAGAGATTATCCAGTTTCAATCTGGTTACAATTCAGAAACAATGTCACATCTGGGGCCTAACCTGACTGGTTTTCCACAATGATTTATTTATTTTTTCTTCAGAAGAATTTTGGCAAAGCTTAATGTTAGACAGCTTTGAAAATTAGTCTAGATTTTGTATTCTTCAAACAATCGTTTTTAGAGATGATTTTATATTATTCTGGTAAGTATAACACTGAACCCATGTCTTACACCACTGGAAGCACAGGAATTGCTAGGACATCTTTCAGTCCCATCATGGATTCTGGCATTATGTAAGCAGGAGAAGGATTTTAAATTTTCATTGTCCTCCAAATTACCTTGTGAAAGAGAAATGTGGAATGTGGGAGATAATGTTCATTTTTCAACAGAAACTCCACAGATGTTCTGACTAATGTCTGGCTCGGAAGAAATATTCATGTGATTTTGTGGACATGAAAGTAAGTCCTGCCTCAAATGGGTTAGGCTGAGGCTGAGATCATTGTTGCAATGTACTTAGCCCGCAGCACCACAGTAAATAAGATTGTCCGCCAAGCACTGTTCAATGTTTTAGCCCTACCTGACATGACCACTACTCTGCAGAAAATGTTCATTTTAAGAAACAATATAGTTTTCATCTCTAGAATTTAATTATGCTCCAGTTTGTTCATGAATTTAGTATTATATATTAGTGTCAGGCCAGAATATGAACACCATCATAACGAAAAACGGGTGTCTTCACCCTGTGTTTTTTGACATAATTGAAGAACAGATGTGACATCTGGGATGCCCCACGACACCCCAAAGTCTAGAATGTCCCAATCTTTAGTGTTTTTCTTTTAAACGTTTCCTCGAGGGAGAACAAGAGTGCCAGCAAGACTGCTCCTCGATGACAAGGTTATGACAAGCAGTGCACCATGATTGGTTGGGGGTATGCAGTACTTCAGAACTTGTAGTGTTGCCAGTCTACAAGACATGTCGAGAACCTATGGCACAGTCACTGCCTAAAATGACATAGTCCATCCATCCATCCATCTTCATCCGCTTATCCAGAGTCAGGTCACGGGGGCACCAGCTCCAGCAGGGGACCCCAAACCTCTCTTTCCGGAGCCACATTAGCAAGCTCTGACTGGGGGATCCCGAGGCCAGTGTGGAGATATAATCTCTCCACCTGGTCCTGGGTCTTCCCCGAGGCCTCCTCCCAGCTGGGCGTGCAAGAAGGAGTAGCGGCTCTACTCCGAGTTCCTCACGGCTAGCTGAGCTTCTCACCCTATCTCTAAGGGAGAAGCCAGCCACCCTCCTAAGAAAAAGCATTTTGTCCGCTTGTACCCGTGATCTTGATCTTTCGGTCATGACTAAACTGTCATATGACCACAGTATGCCAGCATTAAAGATGACTCTGGATGGAATCAGGTTCAAAGGCACTGAGCCAACATATGCATGACCACACGGTTGTTTGTGTGTGTGTGTGTGTCTATCAATCAAGAATTTAATTGACAGAAAGATTAAAGCCTCCATCTGAGAGCTCCTATTTTTTGGGATCAGCAAAGTCAAAGGAGTCTTGTGTCTAGCATCTGCCTGGGGTTTAGGGTGCTGCGCCCAAGGTTAGCTGGGGTGCTCTGCTGCCCGGCCGCTCTTTGCAATGGGTTCTAGTTGTTGGACATTCATTATCAAACTCTGTTTGCTCCTTTCATCTGCAGCTCTGCAGCACTCAACGTAAACTACAGAGGCACCTTGCAGCTTGACATCTCTCATTCACTCTGTACCTTAAACAGCATGCTGCCACATCAAAGAACTGTGGCTGCCTTTGATGTTGCAGAAAGAAGGAGCTCCAATACGCTACTAAAGTCCATTGCAACTTTCTGGAGCCCCCTCTTTGACTCACCAGCCACACCAGAGGTCCAGGCCAGAGGCGCCTATAGGAGGGAAAAGTTAGGACAATTCCAAGGGCCCCTGACTGACAGATTCGATTCGACAAAATTCGACAAAAACGAATAAATTCGACAAAAACTAATAAATGTTTTTATTTTATTATATAAACCATCATCATTGAATATATGTTTCAAACACAATAATACAATTAATAATCTCTTTGTTTTTACTTGTTTTTGGCAATAAAAGTTAAATATCCCCATTGACCAAAAA
>JAODUK010000018.1:6235603-6261163 GCA_027564635.1 Typhlichthys eigenmanni
GGTGCCCGCATACAGCTGTTGTTGTTGTTTGCGGGCACCACTTTGTTCATAGCCTTGCTATGTGTGGGGCGGAGCTTCTGAGGGAGCACCCTATGGCATTGATAGGAGAGGTGTTTTTGTTTTGATCAATTGTTTTGTTCAAATATCAACAAGCTGTATTCATAATGAGTTACTAGCAGGCGCTTTCACACCTGAAAGTCCGGACCAAGGTGTAGACCAAGGTTCCTGTTTTCACACTGCAATTTTGCCAGCGCACTAAATTTTTTGTCTGACGTACCAACGTCCTGCTGTCATCACCTGCATCTCCCTATACTGACATTGATTGGTTTGTAGATGGACTTGCGTCTGACGTCGCCGTGTTGTCAATTCGACAGGTAGCCTTCTATATAATAATGAATGAACATATAAGCTATTTATTTTGTTGCCGCTAATATTATTACAGCCCACCATCAGGCTACCAACGTCATGCGCAGTAGCCTAATCAAGACTTGTTTGTTTGTAAATAAACCTAGTGCAAAAATTGACAGTTGACATTTAATTTGTACGTTGGAATTGTTAGTCTCCTCCTCTCCCCGTGTGCTATGCGGATCATTTTTACTTACCGGCCTACATCATCTTCCTGTAATTGGTCCTAAAGTTCAAACTATCCAGAAAGTGTTTTCACACTACAAACGAACTGAACTATTGTTCAGTTTGATCCGGACTGAGACCACCTCTTTTGGTCGGACCAAATTCTGGTCCTTTGTTTCGGACCAAACTGCAAAGTCAGACAGTCTGACCAAACAAGATAGGTGTGACAGCACCCTACAGTTTTAAAATCAGTGGTACCTCCATTAACAGTGGTCTTTAGGCATCCGCCAGATATGTAAGAGTAGAAACTCTGACTTGATCATTTATTTAATTGGATCATAGATTGCAGATGAGGATGAGGACAACTAGTTGGTTATTAAAATGCAGCAACCGTTCTGAGCAACCTTAGAAATACTATCCAGATTCATCTTAAATGATCATGTTAAACTTGCTCTCATTACAATGAATGACACAAGTGGCAAACATCACAATGTGCAAATTATGCAGATGGACATTAAACAGACAAAGCATTAGATTTATGTGACTCACCAAAATTCTTGTTTGCCAGGGAATCACCAGCATAACCTCAAGGCTTTGAAATATATTGTTTGTCTGACATTGCCTCGCTAGCCTCTCTGCATGTGTAAATCATATGTCATACTCAGGAGGACAATTCAGCAACTGTCAGGCAGCCACACAGGTTGAGCCACCCAGGGTGTTCTAGCTCTTTAATAAACGTGAGCCAATGGATGTGCGATGCCAGAGCCCTGATAAGGCTCAGCAGTGAGGTTAAATGTGCTATGTATCAAGTAGCAAGACACACAATGTGTTTTCACAGGTGATTTTGAGGACTGATGCGGGTAAGAGTCTCATGGAGAGACCATATTCTTTCCAGATGTTTCCCAGCATGCAAAGGGAGACAGCCTTCACATGCCCTTACAGCTACAGATGCAAAGTGTCTGATGCACAGTTCTTACTGATGTGGCATGAATATGTACTGGGCATTACATTGTTTTGAAATATTTATAAAATGTACATGACAGCTAATAATTAGTTTGATGTGCAAAACCTTTCCCCCAGACAGTGGGCAACAAAGCGCCAGTCGTTCACTAGGATGACATCATTGTGGACCCCCCATCTTCCCCCCTTCCTCTTTCGTGTTCACCCCCCCCCACACACACACACACACACACACACACACACACACACACACACACACACACACACATTCTCTTTTGTGAACACAGCTTCATTAGGGAGAAGAATTGTATTTTTGTGAATAGCCACTGCCCCTCTGGCATGGGTGGGGCTTCACTGGACATGGGGGCATCACAGTGACTGACATGGCTTCAGGGGTCACTTCACACACTGTTTGAAAGGAATCACATGCAACACACGATCTGTCTCCTAGCCTCTTTACTTTATAGAATGCCTCGCACTGATTTGCATTGTACCTGATTGTAATACACAAGTGTTTCAAATGTTGGGCTAAATACATCTTAGCAATTGACATTAGAGAGTAAGGAGGTTAACTATGGTTCCTTAAACTCTAACCCAACAGCTGACCATTGTGTAAGCAAAATGACATTTTCTCCTATAGGCTACTGTTCATTTTGCTGTCTTTATGGGTTCACAAAAACTGCTCCTATAGTGCAAACCCAATCATATGTTACAAATGAATTAACTCCAACCAGTCACAATGTAAGCACATCACACATGCACCTCATGACATTTTCATGTATTTTCATTTTGGAGTGGTGAATTTGAGTTTTATGCAATAAAAGTAATTAATATTCTTCAATATTTGGTTCTTATGCATCAAAATTTACATTTGCCTGCATGTTTTATAGAAGTATAAATCACCAATTATAGAATTAGTATTGCTTTATTGCTTTTCTTCTGAAATGTCCAAACTGTTTTCTTGCTCAGCAGGTAATGGATGGCTTAAAGACAGCTGACATGTTTTATTGTGGAAAATGTATTTAAGAAGCCTGCTTTAAACTATTCTTAAGGCACACCTTTTTATGCAGCCAACACTGTGCAGCTTTTGTCTGGATACTTATAAAGTTTGTTTAAAAAAAATGATGCATAAATATATTGATGTCAAGGCAGTGAACATGCAGTCTTCGGTGAATATTAGGAGACTTTAACTTTAACCGGAGGGACTGTTTTTTAAGGGAGTGCAAATGAAAGTACCTTTCATCTCCCTAATTTACATTTTCTACAAAAGCGTGGGAAGCTGTTGCTTGCGAGGGGTAGAGAACAGTATGAACCTTTGAGAGCATTCAGGAGAGGAGTAGAGAGACATTCGTCGCACACGTTTGGGATTGGCATGCTTATGAGTTTCTAACCAAAACAACCACAAACCGATGAAAGCAGATGAATGTACCTATAAAGTGCTCATATTTTTGAATAACTATATATGAGGTCAATGTAGAACTCCCTGAAATAGTATAGTGTTGGAATGCTACATCAACGAAAATCTTATCTAAGATGTTCTATCGGTCTTTAGGTGTGGTGCTGTTAGTGGCCATGGTCTATCTCATATTCCTCTCATATAAGTGTATAAGGAGAATGTTCTCTGTCTTCCTGTGCGCAGTGTGTGAAAGGTCACAGATCTGCACAGAGGAGGTTTTACTGCAACCAGACCCTCTCAAGCCAAACTCCAGTAAAATTGTTATGTTGAGGCTTCTCCACTGTCTATGGCACCAGTCAATATTTTGGTACTAGTAGGTGTTCTGTGTGGGCTATGCAGCCTTACACCTCATGGAGGAAAATATGGAGATGACATAAACCCCAATGTGGACCCCAATATGATCCAGTCCTTTGTGACTGAACCCCAGCAAGCTGCTCTTTCAAAGCCTGTTGAAGCTATTCAAAACACCAGTGGCCCGTTAACAGGCCAGGCAGGGTAATGAATTCCAAGTCCGTTTGGGGCTGTATGTGTGGGAGAGTCAGAGCTTAACAAAATAAACCCTGTCTGGCTGAAAAGGTCCAATGCTGCCTGGCCCTAGGGAAACCAGAGCAGGACAGGCCGCTCACTCCCAGGCCACTGATAGAAGAGGCAGACGTTATCTGGATTCAAGCAGCAGCTGAGCAGGTTTGCATAAACAAAATGACATGTTTGCTTTGAGAATACAACGGTCATGACGTTGATGTTTTAAGAGTGATTTTCGAGCGTTTTGACCTGTAACACCAGAAGAAAGTGCTTCAAAAGCAGCATCTTTTTTTTTTTTAGAAAGTTTGTTATTGGAAGAATTATACTGTATATTGTTTCAAAGGTTTTAGGAGAAGATTAATTTGTCAGAATTTAGGACATTACATAATTAGCATACCATTTTCTGGCTATATTTGTTGTCTTGCTTGCAATGTGCAAACGCTCATTGATTAACATGGGAGTGGAAGGGGATCCAAAGCAGATCTGCTCTGCTTCAGCTCTGCGTGTTAGACCTCGTGCCTCAGGCCTGACCCTGTTTTTCCCCTTCCTATTCTCTTCATTAGCCATTCACGTTGGCAGCTAATGCAGATCAGCGTCACTGCTCCACGCGGGGCCAGGCGGTTCAAACGCAGCGTTGCTTGGAAGTGTGTGTGTCTCCCCATGGGGCTACGGCTCTCACACACCTGCAGGGTGGTGGGTGCTGAGAGGGTGTATTTGGCTCAGGGACGCAGTGTTCCTCTGAAGATGAGGGAAAGGTTTAACGGCACGCTCCCGTGAGATTGTCTCTCACGCTCTTTGAAGCTGATGTCTTGGTGGCTGCTCTTATCTCCGCGCTTCTGTCTTTCTTCCTTTCTTTTATTCTTTTCTTTTCTTTCATTCCTTCTTTTCTTTTATTCTTTCATTTCTTCCTTTCTTTCTGTCTCCGTCAACAGAGGTTTTGCCCTCGCAGCGTCTTTGCTGAGGCCTGCTCCCTCCCTCCCTCCCTCCCTCCCTCTGTCCACTCCCCTCCCTGTCTCCTCCCAAACCCCATTATCTGCCCCTCCCTCCTTCTCCTCCACATCTTCCCTCTCTCCCGCTTTCTCTCTCTCCTTTGTCTCTTGCTTTCCCCCTCCTCTCTCTCTCTCTCTCTCTTTCCATAGGTTTATCTTCCTTCTCTTCCTCTACTATTCTCCCCTTCCAGCACATGCCAGACTGTGTAATTAATGAGCATCATAAACCTCTCTTTCTATTAGCTACCCATTAGTAAACCTGGCAAGCCTGTCATTTTGGACAAAAACACACAGCTCCTTCATTTGATCCCCACATCAAAGGGGGAACCCCACGGTTTTCGGCTGAATACACTAATTGTGTCCTCTTTCTGGATGGGGCTTTAAACAGCACCCAGCACCGGCTGCAGATATGAAGAGGAGTGTATAGAAGCAGAAAGTATTGATTATACTGTATATTGCTACGTTTTTAATATAGGAGAAGTGAACATGGGCACTGAGCCGCGTGGTCATGTCCAAGCATTTGTTTATGCAGTATTACATACCATTTACTCTTTTCAATAACTCAGCAGGCTTAGGGCCTGTTAGGAGTGTTTTATGTGCCGCCATTATCAGATAAAAAGGAATTTGTAAGTGGGACGCTAAGGTTTCCCTGCGAGCCAAGGTCTGCACCGCAAGCCAATACGACTAAACTACTGGATCAGCAATCTGAAGACGTCTGGCCTTTTTGCATGTAGCCCGTGCAACAAAACGTGACTCTGAAGAGGACATTTGACCTGCATTTAATGTCAACGAACAAAACCCTGTCCTATAATAGCATACGCTTGGCACATCTGTGAACACCAGAGAATATCCAACATTTAAACAAGATCCCATTTGTTGGAAGACACAGTCTCCTGGTATGCCGTGGCACACGCATGCGATGCCCCTGCCCAACTGGCGGCTGACATGGCACACACTGGGTACCACAATGCCGAGCGTCCCCATCGCCACGGGACGCACCACTGTACTTCAATCACCATTGTATGCTGACCTTTACAGCATCCAGGGCCCTTTGTTCCTCCACATAAAGGCAACAGTCACATGGCTGCAGCTGCTCCTCCATGCCTCGGAGCCCTCTCCTCCGTGCAGACCGCTCCCTCCGGAGGGGTCCCTGGGCGTCGGGGCCCTAACATTGTTACAAGGACAGACAAAACAGGGCCTCCGAGTTACAGCAGGCAGGCAGCCTCAAAGCTCCCCGTTATGCCCGTTACCAGGGAGAGCACATTGTTTTACGGTGGAATGCGCCACGCTTGGCCACAAAGCTACAGCCCTCTCCCCCTATCCCAGATCAATAAACAATACCTCCATCAGTCAGTCAAGAGCCCTGCGCTCTGGAGAGAAATGTTCTCCTCAGCTTGTGGTACAGGTGAGCACTGCTCTGCTGTACTGGAGGATTACCCACAAATGTTCTCGCGCGAGGGTCAGATGCTTTGGATCGGAATGGGCGGCGTCAAGCTCAAACAACGCATGTCCTATGAGGGTAGGGGGTCGATTGGATATTTGAGGGTCTGGTGCCCGTGAGATGGAAGTCAGTCTTTCCACCCACCCTCTACCGCATCTCTCTCATGCTTCAAAGGCAGGACTGGGAAATAGGGCCCGCAAAGCCATCTCTCCGTTGGCCCCTTCAAAGGACAGGAAGTGTGTCAGAGGGGACAGGCCTTTCCCAGCAGAATTCAGGCGAGCCGCTATAATAACAAGCTCATCTGCGTGTCTGTGGCATGCTAGTTCAAAGAGCAGATTCCTCCTGGTGCAACGTGTGGTGATAGACGTAGGATGCGGAAACTGCTGTTTAGCAGAAATGCACATAGACTTCTGCATTAGCGACATTTGTCCAGGGTCAACGTCCTCTGGTCAGAATGACATGGGTTTATGTCAAGTTGTACTTGATTACAACTATGTGTGGCCTATATTTGCAGTATACTGTATAGTGTGCAGGCTGCTTGTTAGAAAACATGTGCAATATTTGCAGAATACTTTCTGCACTTCCTTGGCAACCTTCCATATAGGGGTGTGTGCTTCACGCTCTGTGGCAGAGAACAGAGGTTACCAGGCAAGTCTAGATGTTTAGACAGTAGGATGTTACTGTAATAGGCTGGGAACTCATTACAAGCATGTAACATGAACTGTGGCAGTTGATGTTTGATAATTACATGTTTTATTTGTTTCATATACTCTGAATCATATATGACTTTGGACAGACTGTTTTTTTTTGTACAGAGCTCGTTGTCTGTTAATAGAATATAATGTGTCTATCGGTGGGCTGGGGAGAGAATTGTCAACACAGTAGAATCATGTGCCCATATAATTAATACATTTTTTTAAATTGCATCTGCTTCTCATTTTGGGCCTATAGACATTGTTCTAAAGGCAGAACTACCGTCATGCAAATGTTCATCGCACAGGCACTGCTGCCTGAACCGGTTCATTCCATTCAATTGTAGCCTGTCCAAACCAAAGTTTCCCTAGTTTGTCATTTATTTATAAATAAAATAAAATTCAAAAGTTTACAGAAATGTATTATTTTTATTCTTATTGTATTGCTTTTGTGTGCCTTTGTTGACCTATAGCCTATTTGGGAAAAGCAACATTTTGGCCCACCATAACGTGTTAGTAACACCCATGACTTCAGGTATGAGGGCTCAAGGTGTCCATTTATTATTATTGTTATTATTATTATTACTATTATTATTATTATTATTATCATGAGGTTATATTTTAATAAGGGATCAACTTTCATGTGTTCCTTCGGTCTAATAAAGCAAAGTTGCACTTCTAAACTTGGGCGAAATGTCAGTCATGTTCTTTGAGCTGTTTTTGCGGGTTTTGGTCACTGCCTCCTCCGTATGAGAGAAGATATGCCTTATAGTAGGACGGGGGGAGGACGGGGGTAAAACAGGGGTGGACGGGAGGGAGCGAGAGGAGGAGGAGTAGAAGGCTGGGGGAAGGGGGGTGCTGATCAAAGGCTGCTAGGCGCTCAGTCCTACTACCGTGAACTAAACACAGTCTACTCTCCGTACGGACGCGCCTGGATCTGGATATAGCTGTATTTGGATTATATTATAGGTCTGGTTGTTTTAAATTCCAACTCAATGCATAGACATGGGTAAACTGCATTCGAAACATGGTAAGGTTTGTTCTTGTTGAGAGAAATATCAGCGTGTGGTCCGTAGTGGTAGTGTGCACTTGTGAGTCGATACTTTCGAGTAACCCTCTTTCATTCTGTTTCTATTCTGTTTTCCCACACGAAAAGCTGCTATTTGTAAACCCAGGGAGAGTCCAGAAGGTAAACAAAATATTTCTATAATTGCATACAAAATAACATACAACTTCCAATAAAGTGTAGTTCTAAAGTAGTTTTTTTGTTAGGCTTTACACCCGCAGACTGCGCAACGTTTGTGTAAGAATATAATCGTCTTTGTTTTTCATAAAGTCATTTTTTTCTTTCAGGCGACAGTTTTGTAGTTAATACCTGCTTGGCAAGGAAAGGAATCGACGACTGGTTGGTGAAACAGAAATACTATTGCACGTCTCGTCTGGAGCAACAGGGCTGTCAGCACAAGAATAACTGCGGCTTGGCTCATCGGGTAAGTAGCCTACAAGACTAGTCAGTTTGTAGGCGATGTCGTCTTCGGACTGCTTACTACTTGCGTAAAGCATTATGAAGGGGATACATCTGGTGGCCAGCCAGAGTCTGATTGTTGTTGAGCGCATCTCCCGCTTACGGAACTTCTTGCAGCAAGTTCAACATTCCACACATCTGTTTACGTTTCATTTCGTTATATTGCATAGACCTATGTTTTCTTTACGCGATAAGCAGTGACCACTTTGTTATTCAGCTGCTGAAGTTATCCAAGGGACCATTTCTTGCAAAGTTGTAAAGCACTAGAAATGATGTTGGGTCTGAACAATGTCAGATAGTGCCTAATAGCTTACATGTGTGTAAATTTAACGATTAAACTAGCTAAGGATATCGATTTAGTGCTTTGAGTGTAGAATGTTGCTTTTTGTTTGTTAGGCCTATATTAGGTTTATAGGCTACTACTGGTTTCAGAGGTATGTTCCAACTTGACACCAGTGACCCAGTTATTCATTTTATATTTCACATAATTGGGCAACAAAAGACACCAGACTCGAGTCTACTTTTATTTTCCAGAAACATTATTTTTTTAAATTCCACTAGACTGCTTTTCACCCATCTAAAATACTGTCTCAGATATTTGGGGCAAACATATTAAATTAGCATTAACAGGAGTTAAAGCATTGCTGCTGTATGGTTGTCTAGCGACAGACAGGGGAACGTTGTCGGGGCAGGGGAGAGAGTGAGGTCATGGCTCTTTTGTAATTTGGCATCATGGTAAACACTTTGCTGTTGTCGTCAAGTGAGGAAATCCTCTGGAATGGCTTCAGAGGGGCTGTAAGCCTCTTTTGTTGTGATGCTTCCCTCAAAGGCAGCTTGTTTGGGAATGGAAGCTCATCAGAGAAAATAAAGGAGTATCTCAACATCCACTCACAACCAAGTTTAGTGTCTATTGCATTTGGAACTTCTCAATATTCTCTTTAATACCAAAAGTTAACAGTAAGACCACGTTTCATGAAGTGTCATGCCAGATATTAATATCAGTCAATTAAACAGTGTGCTGTATCATTTAATCTGCATCTATCAGTAGCAAAGTTATTCATGCTTATGAAACATTCATTGGTTAAACAGCTATATTGTTAGGGCACATCAATGAGCATGCTAACTTAAAACCTGAGGAAGATACACTTAGGCTTGAGCAGGAAGCAAGATATCTCTTTATCAGAGTTCAAGCCAAGTCTAAAGTCTGCTATTGTTTTTCCATCCCCTCCACAGTGGGTTGATAGTGTTTAGCTTTCAGCACAGTAATAGCGATTGAACTTTCATGAACATTCCTATTTGAGGTGACACACCATGATAGCATGTGACTAGCTGTGGGGGTCTGGACCTGCCTTTGCATGTTGCACTTCCATACCTACCGTATTGTCAGAGCTGCTCAGAAAGACATATCTACTATAAACATCTTAACAGGATCATATTTATCCTATCCAGTGCATGACAGGGTGGTGTGCATGTATGGTGTGTATAGGACCCGATTGCAAAAAAAAAAACGGAAAACTGATCTGGAATGCAGGCACCACACCAAAACCATAGGATCTTTAATAACCAATGCACAAAAAAAAAACATTATACTTACAGTGTGAATCAAAAGCCAAAAACTACAATAACTGAAGTAACTTGTTGAGCTGGGTACAGTGATAGTCCAGGATAGTTTCCAAAACCAGACCGTCAACTGAGTTGCACTCTGTTAAAGAAGGCAGTTTGTTTGTCTGTTGATTGGTTAATTTCTGATGTGTTTGTGACAGAGTGGAGGGCATTATGCATCTATGTGAAATGTTGTGATTCCTTGTCGGTCTGGCAAAAAAGTGGACTCACAAAATATTTGTGTTTCCTTGTTTTAACTGCTTTGAGCAAACATTACAATGACAACATTGTATTTCATTAATACGTTATCATAATCCCCTAAAATAATTTTGTCATAGCGACTCTTTCTGTTGCAAGTATGTTTTGGTGTAGTTATTTTTTGTGTGTTTTGTAGAAATAATACTTTTCTTTGTATGGTAATGGCACAGAAATATAACAGTTTGGATGATTGGTTTTGTTCTGTGTAAATCATTTACGTCTGTGCAACTAACTTTACAGCCAAGGCAAGACATTTTCAGGAACAAAGGTGTTTTTTATTTGTGAAATCAATATTTATTTAATGTTTTCCTTTTGTTTAACATTGACAATGGCTGGTGTTTTTGCTGCATGAAAGTTGCATTAAATATAAAATCTATAATTAATCCTGAGTTCCTTTGTTAAAAACCATAGTTTGCTAGTGGTGAAACATAACACAATTCTCTCCCAGCATAATAATCATCTTATGATGTAGTTTACCTAAACTTGTTTGAGCTGTAGCTTCATATGATAGCATAATATATTTAAAACTTTTATTTGTATTACTTCCAAGCTATTCACTTTCAGTACTGTAAAGCCCTTTTCACACATGCCGATTAACCCAGCATTTTACAGGGATCGTTGCTGCATGGGGTAATGTGTAAACCTGTTTATTTGCTCCCCTAATTTCCCACCTTGCGACCTACAGTAGTAACATTCCATGGAAAATGTCAGTATGGCTGAGATGTGAATGAAGGCAGAACTAATGCACGGACAAGCACTTCATTCTGGCGCAAGAAGTGTTCACATAGAATGAGCAAGACTGTATTTAACAGATACAAATACACATTTTATATGCCTTGAACATTAGTCTACAACTTTACAGTCATCTTGAGTTAAGCAGGTTTACTGGTTTTGCTAGACAATGTAGAACTACTAACGTTTCCCGTGAACAATATTGCTGCAATTAATAGATTTGCTGACATTTTTCATATTTTTATTAGGCTATGCTTGGTTAGAACACTATGGAAAATGATTAGGGACACATGTGAAAAATGTTTTAGAGTTCTAACTTTAAAGTCAGAATTCTGAGATTATTGAGTTGTAAACTTAAGTCTCCTGAAGACATATTTATTTAAGGTGCTTGGCAGCATGCATAAAGTGTTGCATTAGCTAACGCCCTCTGCTGGACTGTCCAGGCTATTGTACTATGGTGGTATTAACCACGGCATGTATGAACAGGCGCAAGAGGTAAATGTCCCTGGATGGAGCTGCATGTGTATATAGAGAAAATCACTATGTGTACCTGCACGGTCATGCAGGTATTTTCCCAGGAACAATGTGTGAAAAGGGCTTAAAATGCAACGATCCTCCATTGCAGCCCACCAAATCAAGTGTTGTTTGTGAAAGCATCCAGGTCTTATTTCACAAATTCTCTCATAAAAGCTGTGTGGTTTGTCCTCAGTGATATACAAGTCAACCCCCTTAGCCTTAAGAGCTGTCTGTGTTTAATGGGATACCTGGTGAGAGTGTTATGTATTGTCTTGTCCATGAGTTGTCCAGGAGAATGTGCATCTGGGTGTCAACAGCAGGATGTCTAACATCGGAATGCTTTTGATGCAGTGTTTTTTCAATAACGAAAATGTTCCTCATCTGAGAGAATGTCTCCTGGAGGCGTTCCATTAGCAGGCGTTTTGACTAATGCCATTGCCAGCTTGAGTGGAGAAAGATTATACGGGAAAATTACAATGCAACGATTGGTCGCAGTTTACAGCTCGCAATGAATCACTAGAGCAGCCAGTACTGCTGTACTTTTACTAGAACATTCCATGTGAGCTCGGTTCACAGTGAGTGGTGTGGACAGGTGGGTGGGTGAGAAGATCCACACCGTCCTTTCTCTCCAGTGTACCGCAAGGTGTCCACACCTAGCCAGTGAACCTCACGCCATACTCCTGTGGGAGCCTAGCGTGTGCTGAGAGGGCCAAAGGATTCTGTGGGCTAGTTTGTCTGCCAGGCCCACAAGTCACTCCTGGCTGGCGGTTCGTTTCCAATCGGATGGTCTGTGGATTGTGGCCCTCATCACTCTCAGGACGGACGTCAAAACAAAAGGTGAAGATGGATGGTCAATCTCTATAGCGGTGGTCTCTCCCCTCCCCCAGTGCGGCCTGTCTCCTGGGCTCCATCTGTCCCTATAGCATTTCCACGGCAGCGGCCCAGTGCTGGCTGCGGTGGTAGATGTGAAGTGGGTCACGCAGGGAGGTGTTTACTGTGACACCCACGACCCTTCCCCTCACGCCAGGCCCTGCTCTCTGGCTAGTAGAAGCAGCGCGCTCCCCTCCAAACCCACCCTGCCTCCACCCCCACAGGCTCCTCTTCCTAAGTGTTTCCAATGCGCCTCCATCTAACCCCAAACAAATACTAGACACAAAGCCGAGTTACATCTGACGACAGAGTGCATCTTAAAAAGCAAATCATAGTGGGACTTCAGCCCCCAGAGCCCCTTGTATCACAGTGGGTTGCCAGCTCTCTGATATGTGTGTTGTGGTGGTGTTGTGTGTGTGTGTGTTGGAAGCAGGCCTAGCTTTTAAACACATTCCCTCGGCCTCTGACAACGATAAGAGACATGGAGTCTTCATGCTGCCTCTGCCCTCCCCTGGATGCTGAACGCATCTTTCAAACGCACCCTCCTCGCAATGAAGCCACATCAGAAGTATCTGCAGACGACAGAAGCAGTTTTCATGTGCAGCTCTTTGGCTTTTGGTACGAGTTTAAAGGTACCCTCCTCAGTTTGTGTGTGAAATCACCCGTGGTGTTGAAAAACGTTGTTTTGGTTTGAAACTCCAAGAGTGTGTGTGTGTGTGTGCGTGCTGCTTCCTTCCACGCCTCAACGCTGACAGGCTTACATTCCTCCACACGCCGCTGCGCTTACATAGTCTGTGCAAGTGCGTGCACACTTGCCTTGCAAAACGTAAGCAGCATGGGAGACGGATTGGGGTTCTGGTGGCACTGTTAAACAATTTAGTAGGGTATGGTGAGCTAGTTTCCATAGAACTGCTCTGAAAAAGTGAGAGGTGTGTGTGTGCGTGCACGTTTGTGTGGTGTGAGTGCCTATGTGTGTGAGTGCGTGCGTTGGCTGCCGCTCTCCCACAGAGTGCTGCCCCATCTGAACTCCCCTGGGACAGTCCCTTTGAAGAGGCTGGGAGAGAAGTTTGGAGCCACACTAAGAGAAAAGAAAAGCGTTTTGGGGGTGGGGTGCTGGGGGGGCCTGAAGGGGCTTAGCACCTGGCTACAGAGGGGCTCTGTGGTTTCTCTTTTTCCCATGGGAAGATGTGCAGGAAGTGCGCTGATGTCTGCGTCGCCTGGGGACATGGAGGTTCGTGGAGACGCGGCTGGCATTGTGTTTTTACATCCGGTGTTGTGTGTCACTGATAAACCAAAGGCAGGGGTACAATACAAAGTGGGTAATTGTTGTCAAAGTTGCCTTCTGGGAATGGGTTCTGTGTAGGCCTGATAATAGAGAGGTAAGGATGTAGCATGAAGACAGTTGATCATGTTCTCAGCAGTTCTGGAAAGCTACAGCTCACTGAAGCCATTATGCATACTTACTGGAGATAAAAATAGACAAATAGTCGTGAGCTTGATTCCACAATTTGTCCAATATGTTCAGTGAGCATTCTGAACCGTGGTAACTGGAACAGTGCATGTTAGATCCCAGTGTGTTTGGTCGTCCATGCCACCAAGGCAAGGCAGCTTTATTTATGTACCATATTTCATACTTGGCAGCAGTTCAAAGTGCTTTACAAATAAGATAAGCAAAGGACAAATAAAAAGACAACTGATTAATATAAGAGCACCAGACATTACACAACGTGTCTGGAAAAATGAAGGTTAAATAATATCACTATTACCCATGATCACATTATAATAGTAAGTACGTAATTGATACCGCAAAGGGTGACATGCGGTTGACATGTTTTTGCAGTTGTCCCGTGTATGCAGGGCTAAAAATAGTGCTTTGTGCATTTTAGGTATGAGACATGAACCATTACGGGCGATTGGTGGCAGTGCGTGTGTGTGTGTGTGTGTTTGTGTACTGTAATGTGTGTGTACTGTATGTGCATGTGTGTGCACTGGGCACTTGAGGGTATGTCTGGAATTGCCTGTCCGGATGCACGCCAGAGATCAAAGGTGTTTGAGGGAATGCGCTCTGAATCCCAGAGGATTAGCATCTGAGACGCGTGCTTTGTTTCTTCCATATCTGCTCACTGCGTAGCAATGGATAGCCTGCTGTCGTCTCAAAGTGTTTACATGATATGACATGACATGCTCAGGAGCGTGTTTTTAAAGATCCTATGTATGCTTTGAGGTTGTTGGAATAGGATGTCTCCTTTTCAATTGACATACGTTCGTACATTGCATTTGCTTTATGCTCGTAGCAAGATGTAACTTTTTAACCGCTGGTTGTGAGTTGGTCAACGCTTCGACCTTCCTAGTGTTTACATCGTGTGTGAAGGTTATCAAGCAGTTCTCTAGCCGGGTGAACCTACAGGCCAGGCTCGTGCCAGCGAGGATGGGAGAGCCACTGTGATGCGTCGGCTCTGGGCTCTCTAAAGCCTTCCATCGGTGTGCCTGTTCTAATCAGCCACTTAAAAGGCTCTGCTGGAGTGGGTGTTTAAGCATTTAAACCCTGAATAATTCTCTCCTGTTTGTTTATCAGGTTCCCCCGTGGGCTGCTGCTTTGGCCCGCATAGTAAGCAGTGAATAATTTGACTGGCTGTGCAAAGTGTTTTTGTAAATAGGACGAGATCGACATCTGCATAAAGCGACTACCGTCCTCTCACGAGAGCGCGCGTGTTTGCACGCACATACGCACCCACGCGTTCACTATGGATCTGTTTATCAGCGCTAACAGGCGTAGAATCCCAGCATGCATTTCTTCCATTCACCGTGTTTGTTTTTCACACACACACACACACGCACACACACACACACACACACACACACACACACAGGGATGCATCATGATGGGCTCCACAGCTTCCCTCAGCCTGGCCAACATACTTATCCTTGTGCTGTTAGAGAAGCCTAAGGCCACCTGAGGCCCACAGAATAGAGGAAGTAGGCTTAGGTAAACAGAGCATTGTGCCTTCCCAGACATTGGGACCAGGGCTCATCGCATGGCGCCGGACTGGAGGAGGTCTGAATGGTCTGTTAGGGGATGGGATTGGTAAAGGGGAAAGCCAAACAGAGGAGGAGCACAGCTGAAAGGAAGAATGTCCTCCCCCAGTGTGTTTATTATAATACACAGGTGCTTTAACCCATAGAGGACCTCAGCATGCAGACCTCTGCATCCCCACAAGGGCCATTTGCTGTGCCTTTTAACACTAAATCACAGCCCCCCCCCCATTTCTCCTGTTGGAACAATTACTCTCCTTGACCAGAGAGCACCTCTTGTGTGTTAGGAAGTGATAAGTAACTGCAGCCTTTCTGCATGTATTCCACTAGAATGAAGCCACATAGTATTTGTGTTTTTTGTAGCTCAGGAAGGACTATTTGTGTTCTCTGTCTGTCATCTATGGGCAGGGTAGTCTAGGGGTCAGCACGGTGGACTCCCAGTCGAAGTGTTGTAGGTTGATACCCAACAGCCCAGCCTGCCCGTAAGTGTCCTTGAGCAAGATGGCTAACCTCTACCTGCTCCTTAGTACGCCTAACGTAATTTCCCGGCATTGATTTAGCAAACTGTCGGCAGCGCAGCTAATACTGTGGTCATTTTTTTCTCTCTCATTGGGCTATTTTTATTATTATTTTTAAGGTAATCTGGCGATATTAATTATACATCCAAAAGTATAATTTTTTAGTAGTAGGACAATCTGAAACGGTAGAGGGCTTTTAACATGGGAATTGGCATCCCACTCTCTGTCCTGTCTGCCTCTCATGTGAAAGGCAAATATACTGCACTCAGTCTGGTTTTGAGGTAACCATGAGAACAGAACAGTAAACAAACCAAGTAGATGACCAAAAGGTAGTTGTATTAACAGTCTCTAAATAAACCTACCCTACTTTATTTATGAATTAAGACAACATATGTGGTGAATATGATATGCATGCAATTTGCGCATTTCCTTACTCGTGTTTCAGGCCGGTAAACGTAGTGTGTGGCCAATCAGCGTTGTGCTGTTAGCTACAGGCGTGGGTAGGTGTGATAAAGGCTACTTGAAACAATAACGTAGGTGATACAATATAGCATTTTATTAGAATGTCTTAGAAGAGCAAAGGCTTTTCTTAATAGAAAATATGTTTCCACTCTTCTCACAACGTTTTACTGTAAGAGTGAATAACAACAACAGGCTATGCTGGGTCACAGGTTCATCCAATCACCTGCCAAGTATTTTTTTTTTTTGCGCCTGCCTTTTTAAAACGGTTTCAATGGACCGCTCCCCAAATGGATGTGTCTAACCGACATGTCAGGTTAGAGCCTCTACGCATTCTGCTTTAAACCAATGGGGTGGTGTACGTGTTCATTGGCAGCATTATGAGTTTGATAGTAGCTGGAGTGTTATTGTGGTTGATTTGAATGGGTGTGTGTGTGTAGCTATAGTTTATTTTTTAGCTAAGTGGAAGTATGAGTAGGTATGCCATTGTGTATTCATCTTTATGATAAGCAGTGATACAAGCCACTAATTCTAACTGGCTATAAATAGAAACCTGCCACTGGCACCAGCCAGCTTGTATACAGTAGTCAAAGTCTCTATTTATTTCTGCAGCCATGTTTAGAGTTGAAAAGTTGTCTGTAATTACAAAGAATTTCAATCCACACACTCGAGAAGGTCACATGTGAGAGGTGTGCAGAGGTGGTGACTTGTGGCTGGCAGAATACCAGCCTAGGTGTGTGTGTGTGTGTCAGTCTGGGCTGAGATGAACATGTCGATGCGGCACAGCTTCCCAACTGTAGAGACAAACGCCATGCAGCCTGGCTGTCCGCAGTGACGAGGCTCAGCAAATGGTTTAGCAGCAAGGTGAAGAAGACGGTGCTGGCACTGTCGCGGTGTGGATGTCACTGACTACAGTTACACTGCAACACATGCTTTCACTTCTAATTCTAACGGCCTGTTGCCATGGTATCAAATCACTATGCCCATTGCTTGTATTCTGTGTCCATATATATTTGTATTGTTTTCGTGTAGCCTATGTATAATAACCCTATCATAACACTTGTCCATGAAAAATAAATACAGATTGTCCATTCGCTTAAGCAAGAATAAGTAGCTAACAATTAATCGAATAGGAACTTTCACACCGGAGAAACGTTTTTTGTAGTTCTTGGAACTGCTGGAGAAAGTGCCTTCTTTTTGTGTGTCAGCGTTGCAGGAACAGAGAACATCTCCAGCTCAACATAAACTCACTACACACAAACGCATAGCGCCGATAACGTCTTCCATGGTTGTTGTAGCTTTCAGATACCAACAGTCGTCTCACGTCACTTCAGCTCCTCCCAGCAGGGGGAATGCAAGCGGAAAAAAAAGGTTTGCGGTGTGTAGTTCCCACCTGTGGGTAGAACTAAGATCCTAGAAGTGTTTGGTGCGAAAGCGCCTTATGTTTGCAAAATTATGATTTAAAATGAGTGTCCCTGGGGTGCTTTGGTGTTTGTGTCAAGGAAGTGTTTGGGAATGAACCCCTTGAGGCCAAGACTAGTGGGTCGTCTTGTCATTTGTCTGTGGTGAGAGGCTTAAGTGCCATGCTGGGAGACGTTCCGTCTGAAGCCTTGTCCCTCCAGGGCCTGGCCTGCAGCACTTCAGACAGGCGCCTGAAGTCAACCAGGCCTCTATAGCACTGTCTGCACTCTGACGATACTCCAGCTAATGAAACGGCATTACAGCACGCACGCACGCACGCACGCACGCACGCACGCACGCACGCACACACACACACACACACACAGCATCCATGCTCTGCACCTAGTACTATTGTCCGAGAGTGAAATGTTCCAGAGCCCTCTAGTTCCCTTTATGAAAGCAGGGCCCTACTTGTGCTGCATTAACTTCACAGGCCCATGGAGATGAGGTGTGTCATTTTGCATATATAGCTCTGTTTTGAATTTAAAGGGGCTATAGAGTTGTGATTTGTTGCTCTTGGGTGAAGGAGCCACCTGTAAAGCAATGCCAAGAGCCAAGAGACGGGGCTTCGCCATGCCCCCCCCCCCCCCGCTCAGGCAGGGAGAATGTATTCATGGACAGCAGGCCTAAGCATACATGACTGTGTGTACTGCATGTAGGTTATCCTCGCATACATGCCAGCTGCTGCAGATGTTGCAACAGTTTGTAATTATAAGTGTATGGTCGAATTTGGGTTTAAGAATAGATTAAGTCAGTTGAAATTAATTTATCTTCTTTCTCCGACCCTTGATCTACAATTTGCATCTTCCTGATCCCCTTCTTTCATCTGAGAGAAGGCTTTGATAAACAACCTGATGATAAATTGTAATTGCTCTGGTTACATATTTTTCAGAGTGGAGCCCTGGGAAACAAGCATGGTTGAATGCCCGAGGGGCTGGTGGTGTTGTAAAAGCTTATCTTTGCAGGTGTTAAAGATTTGTAAATGGCTCATTAAAGCATCGGCCAACTCCACACATGAAACACAAAGGAGGTGGAAGGAGGAGGCAGCTTGTATCTGAAGCTCCTAGACGAAGGCCGTAAATCTCTGCTAATATTCCACATAGCCTTTGATGTCAGCGAGGTAATGTGACCAGCAATGTTTGCAATCCCACTTTGAGAGACGGACTGTTGGCTGCGGCACACGTGCGTGCAAAGCTACAAGTTTAGACATACTGTGCATATACAGCACATATCAGCAAGACTTAGCATGTGTTAGACCACTCTGAACTAGTGGTGTAAAAAGACATGTATATATATATAAATCACAGATGCATATCACACCAAGATTAAAAATCAGCGCATGGGCCTCCACATTTTTAAAAAGCCAGTTTTACTCTAACATAAATAACACAATGGGCATACTGTGCACCACATTGATACTAGATCACATTTAATTTAAGCTTTATAGCCTTTATATGATCTTTGTGTGTGTGTGTGTGTGTGTGAGAGAGAGAGCGTCTTTAACCTGTCATATAAACTATAAGCCTCTGGCATGTGTTGCTGCTGCTGCCTAAACACACATCACAGTGACTTCCTGCAGCCTGTCCACGACTATAATTCACTTCCTGGGGCGCATGAAGAGAGGTGTGTGTGTCCACAAGGTGGCCCTCACACCCCCCTCCGGGACCTCAGTATAGCGACCTCTTGGTTCTTATCCAGATGATTGAGAGCGACCTCTTGCCTGCTGGTTGCTTTCATCCATTGTTGACATACAGTTGTCAAAATGCTAAATATTAAAGTCTATTGTACGATGAGGCAACCAAAATTGTGCCTTGATGTTTTTTATTATGTTTGAATATCCAAGGTTTACAACCATTAACCTCTGGAAAGGTGTTGTAAAACACAGCAGATAATATGACTTTAGCAAAGCTGACTGCTTACAACCTCGTTCTTTTTGCATTTATACACTGTACGTTTTAACACTGTCCAGACAACCTATAAGCACTCTGTATATTACAATGGAGGACACCAAATCACCTCAGGATATCATGATGAGAGAGACCCTAGTCCCTTTGTACAACACAACCCTGTCTAATGTGGATAGAGAGACATGCATATACCTATATATTGGCATAGCTTGGCATCCATCTGCAGCTGTACAGATGAAGATCAGCCCCTAAATGCACCCCCCTCGCCCCTCCTCTTCTTAAAGCGTGGCCATCTCACGACAGCTTCGCTACGCTGCATGATTATCTGAGATCTTAATGTCATGTGTGCAAAGCGATCTCCTTTGAAGCCTCTCCGAGCCACATCCCTCTTCACTCCATCACATCAACACCTTCACTCAGTCTTGGCTTGGTCTCAAGGCCTCATGTTTTACTGCAGAGTGCTGCTCTGAAGGGGGCTGTTTAATGGCAGTGCTATATCTCCAGGAGCTGAAGGAAGGGTGACAGTAAGCCAGGTTCTGGGCTCATGTCTAGCCAGTGACAGACTACTTTATTTAATTTTTTTACCCACACATTGATGGGTCAGCACTCCGTGAACTCTAATTCTGCTCCCTCCAGATAGACTGTGCTCCAGATTTCGGTGTTGCGCTCCGCGGCGCTTTGAAACTGTCTCCTGAGTGTCTCAGTTTACGTTTTTGGGGGTGGCTGGGGAGGGGTACTTCCTATCCAGAGGTCTTGTGTGAGTAACACTAAACCTTTAAGCTAATTTGCAGCTCCTAAGCAGTTTTTTGTTGTTTTACTTCTTGGCTTTCAACATTGAGGTCACTGGAAGCACCAGAGCTTTAGAAATGCTCTAGGCTGGACTTGACAGGACTGCTTCCATAAACCATTCCATTTCTGGTTATTCAAACTGTTAAATTAGGAGATATTCCAGTGAATTTGGTGTGAACAGACTACTGACATTGTTCCACAGTACACACAGAGACATCTACTGGTGCAACATGAGCGCTTTGTACCTATGAGGGACATGAAAATATCCATTAGAACTAAATTCTGCCCTTGGCTACTGACGCTATCACTCCACCAAGGTCTCCCATGCTTCTGTCGATCCCAAATGTCCCCCTCCTCATCCATCACCTCAGTACCCTGCAGTTTCTACCAATTATTGTCTTCCCCCTCTAAACAATAATGGGGTACTCTTGAGCCAAGTATACTGAGGGCAGTTTTGTGCATGGCTTGAAGAAAGCCTGTTTTACTTGTGATCCGAAACATTGACACTGTTTTTGTGCAATGCGGCAAATTATGTTGTTAACAGCTAATTTGGTCACATCTCAAACGTTTGATCCACAACCCACCAAACCCTTCAACGCACAGTAGTCACACCATACAGCCCCACCATACAGCCCCACCATACAGCCCCACTATACAGCCTCACCATACAGCCTCACCATACAGCCTCACCACACAGCCTCACTATACAGCCTCACCATACAGCCTCACCATACAGCCTCACCACACAGCCTCACTATACAGCCTCACCACACAGCCTCACCATGCAGCCTCACCACGCAGCCTCACCACACAGCTTCACCACACAGCCTCACCACACAGCTTCACCATACATACTTCAAGGGAAGCTGTCATCAGCTACGTAAACTGTCCGTCTGTGTGGCGTGGAGGCAGACATCATCGAGGCTAAATGGCCATGTGGGACTTTCCCACAGTCGCACGCTAACACACACTACTTGCACTGTAATGTACCCTATTGCTCTGAAATAGAGTGCAAACTTATACAAACACAAATAGACAGTCCAGTCGTTCTGTGAAGACTATGCAAAGGGTGAGGAGGTAACTTTATGCCCAACATGCTAAGCTCAACGCAGGCACCTTCAACCTTTGCTCTCTCCTGTCCTTACCCTTCACTGGTAGAAGTCACATCAACACATGACTCTTTTTTTGACATGTCACTCAAGCGGTTGTGGTGGATAGAGGCTAATTCCTGGTCTGCTGCAAGATGATATATCAGAAGGTCACTGCAGTGACCTTCATTTCTGTGTCTCCTCAACTCTGGAGACAGTACTGTATGTCTTAGTTATTAAGTACATTTACATGTAATACAATGTGTCTGAGGGGACATCTTGGATGTGTAATATGTGTAGCCTGGCAACAGTGAAGGGGGTTGAACAAAACACACAGGGGATATACTGTACGGTCCTCTTAAGCACCTGGCTGACACTTTATACTTTGGTTTCCACACAACATTAAGCATAGTGTCTGGAATAATGTTTGGAGAAAGAGGGTTGGTTATGTGCCAAATCCTTTTCCAGATACCATAAAGCTTGCAGCTCCGGCAGAAGGCTTCAATTGAAGGTCCTTTAAGCAGTGTGTAGCACAAGCCATAAACATCTTAACACTATTTAACACACTGCATCTCTTTTAGTAGTCTTCTTGTGCACAGATAAGGTGCTAGTTTTAGTACGACATTGCCGCTGCAAGTTATCGCTCTTGGAAAGGAAATACCAGACTCAGTGGAATCTGGTTGAACCAGTAAACTGAAATATGTATCCTCATGCATGTCTGTTTGGCATAGGATATGCTCCCCCCACCGTGGCCTCTGAATACGTTCACATAGCTATGTACTGATTTATGAAACCACACTTAACTACAGCTCAATTGTCTTGAAGAACCAGGTTCTACGCAATATTGAAAACCCATCTGAACCCAAGCACCAGAACCATTTACCTACTAGTATAGAGGAGACGGAGGTCTTCTGAGGAAACAGGGTGGTCTCGTGGGTCAAGAGACCGTTTCTTAACCTTTTAGGTCACAAATGTGATCCCCACAATGGCCTCTCCAGTGAGAGTGAGGTACCATGCTGAAGTGCCTTTAAGCAAGACACTCTTTCATCATGCGTTCATTGTAAATCAGTCCAGATAAGAGTGTCAGCTAGATAGCTGCACTGTGAAAAGAGCAGTGAGTTGCAGTGAGCTGCTACATCAGGCCCTCATTGATCTGCAGAGAGGGAGTGGCACCGGGCTTCACTTGGTGTCACCAGTCACCAGTGAGGGTGAGGGGATTAAGCTCTTTCTCACAAGCCTGAATGGACCAATGCTGCCTGGGTCCAACCCTGAGAGTTCCTGCAGCCATTAAAGCCTCTTTTTCTGTAGAGAAAAGGCCCTCACAGCTTGACAAAGAAACTGCTTTCATTGTTTCCTTTGGGGGAAATAAAGCTCAAAGTGAGAAAAATGAATGTGTTTTGCTGCTGGGAACAAATAGATATTTAAAGGGGAACACCCTATTTATTATACCACCTCTGTATGTTATTCTGGTGGTGTGCAACATTTTAGTTAATAGTTGCCAGTAATAACAAGAATAAATCTTAATAAAATCCACCTAATGTTATCAGGTCATTGACACTGAATTTATTCCTTAAGCCATCGGGTTGGGCTTTCTTGGAATAAGAAATAATTCTAATAATTTGGTAATAAACCTTTAAACAGATGTTCTGCACTCCTATCAGCTCATATTGCTTTGAACTAGATCATATTAAAATCTGGACCTTTGGTTGTGGAGAAACGTGTAGGTCCTCATAGTATTAGAAAAACATGCAGTACTTTTAAACGACCTTGAATTAGTGAAGTCTTTAAGGTTCTAATGCTTTACTACACTGTCCTTTATTATGACACGACTAGTTATGTTCATTTCCACTTTTACACCACTGGTAAAAAATGTTTTTGTGTAGTTCAAATAGACTTAAATAGCCTGAATGGGCCTTACATTGAACAGATGCCTTACACAAAGATGTCACATATAGTAATCATCCAGTCATCGGCCTAAGCAGAAGCATTATTCATTGTGATATAGATTTTTTTATGATCTCTTTAAGCCTCCTCCAGTTATTTCCCATGCTGCCATGTTGTGGTCAGAAACATTTGATAGAAGAAGGAAGGGGGCTATGTCAGGTTTTGTGTGTTTTTAAAACTGAACTCATTTGTTGTTGTTTTGTTTTGCAACCAGAGCACATCCCAAAGAAACCCCTTCAAACTAATAATACAGCTGCCATCCATCACCATGGACAACAACCAATTAGCACATTCCTCCGCTCTTCTCCTGTTGTTGGCTAACCCCAGAATCATTCTGGGTCATTTTTCACAAAACAAAATGCACTCAACTCTTTGTATCTGCGTGATTGTGTGTATCTGTGTTAACATGTGTGTGTGTGTGTGTGTGTAAGAAGCTAAAATTTGTGTTGAAGTGGGTCCACAGAGCAATCCTGGTACCAGTCAGATGAATGTGGTCTGATTTTTTTTTTTTTATTCAAAGTCAAAGTCTCTGTAAAGCCTGGCTCTCTAAAGACCGGTGGCAGACCTTTCCAATTACTTTCAGCAGACATTGAGAGAGCCGTTATCACGCTTAATGTATAACTCAGTTCTGTTTCTGTCAGTTGTGAGCAGAGGTGTACACAAGGGGGCTGTTGCTCAAAGGCACTGAGGCGGGTAACCGCTTATATTACAATGTTAGTTAAGGGCAATCTGGCTTCACAGACTCAAGGCAGTGTAGTGTACTCTGGAGCCTTTGAAATATTAGCAACCTGAAGGGACCTGCTGTGACCTGACGCTGCCTCAACTCTCCCTGACCTGAAGATAGGCTCCACGCCTGGGCCAAGAGACATGCAGTGCATTCTGGGATCTGTGGCAGTGTGGCCCCTCTTCCCTGCACCAATGCTACGCTTTATTCTCTCTTTCACACGGGCCCCCTTGGTCTTCTCTTACTCAGTATTCTTACTTATGTGGGTTAGGCTAATGTTATTGGCTATAGCAACTCTGTGGGAGTGTTGTTATCCCATTCGTGGTTTCAGTAGAAAATTAAGTAATGTCTTACACTTTGCTTGTTACATTTCACAAAAGTAATGCATTACTTACTTATATAATGTGTTACACCACTCATAATTGCCTGTTAAAAATGATACCACTTCCTGTTTGTGGGTGTTCAGAATGTGCACACAACTGCTATTTTAAAAGTGAGTCTATATGACTTTCCGCCACCAGATGTCACTCCAGCACATCAGCTCACACACGTGTGTGTGTGAGCTACACACACACGGACTAACGTGGCCAGCCCAACTATAAAAACAAAGAACAGAAGAGCTTGGACAATTACTCCACTGTAGCTATATCTTTACATATTAAATATATTTTTATTTGCTGCTATGCTAACTATGCTAGCTACATATGTACTGTATGTGATTTCATTGATGCAAACCACAGAACAGAGGGTACAATCAAGGAATCTGTCAGACCACCCACCTACAATCAATCCATTCAGAACTGATGCAACGCACCATTCTGTAATCCACTAATTGACCGAATATTCAAGCAAGAATGGTCTTGTTGCATCGGCAAATGTCCAGATGATCTTATTCAGTAAACTATTTAGTCCGCATGAGTCCACAACACATGAGACATAAATAATTACTCACAGACGGCAGTATTTCATAATCTTGCATACACTGTCGGCCATAACTCCAGTTCGCATGTAAACAATAACGGTAGCATAATGGAGGCTGCACTGTGACTGTAGGTAACAAACTCTAGCCAAACCACCAAAGAATAAACACTTCTAATAATCTGTGATTATTGTGCAGGCGTGCATGAAAAGGCACGTTTAATGATTTTCCCCTCTATTCAATATTTGAATAACATATATCACAACGCACGTAACAACATCGTTTCATTAGTACCTGTAATGAGATTACGGAACCTAGAACAGAAACATTGCATTACTGTGTTACTGACTAATGTAATGTGCTTATAGTGTGTTTATCTTCGTAATGCGTCACCCACAATACTGCTCTTAACCTATCCAGAACAAATGAATGGATGTCCAGCCAGGGACACACTGTATGAGTCAGGACTCCTCACAAGAGCCCACCCACCTTGCTGCTCTCCACACCCAGTATTGACCTTCTACCTCTCTGGCTTAGACAGAAATCCTTTCTCCCACTGTCCGGGCAACATCCCCCCCCCCCCCC